>CM049567.1:41185659-41361130 GCA_027123335.1 Amphiprion clarkii
TGTACTTCCAGCCACCTTGGTGTGTTTTGATCCAATTTGTGCACTTTGTTTTAGGTAATTTGGCCAATTTCAGCAGTTTTTGAATCATTATTGAAATTTTTCAGTCACCTTGGAGTAGTGTTGAGTAAATCTGGACTAATTTTGAGACAGCTTTAACAGTTTTTGCGCCAATTTGGGCAGGTTTTTAATAATTTTAGACATGTTTTTAGTCACTTTGGATAACTTTGAGGGAATTTATGTCCATGTAGAAATCTCTTCAATCAGTTTAGAACATTTTTGAGTCAATTTTGACAAATTTGGGCAATTTATTGCATCAGCTTAGGCAACGTTTGCGTTCAAGTCAATGATTTTCTTCTTCAGATGTTTGCTGAGCTCCTCAGACTTTCCCCCCGTAGTGTTTGAGTCTAATGAGTGGATTTAATGGTTCTATTTAAACTGGATCAGAGGAGTCAGCAGCTGTAGTCGACTGGAATCACTCAGGAGAAGAAAATGCTATTAACACAACTTTCTACATCATCAAAACTGATCATTTAAGTGGCTGTATGTATATTTTTTTACCCATATTTCCAGAACCTTTAATAAATCTATGGACAAACCAAAATTCATGTTTGTTTTATGCAACAAAGATTCAGGTTTCAGTGATTCCATCTTAAATTCAGAGTTCTACGAGTCGCTGGTCTTTATCGGTGGATGGAAACTTCACTTCATGTCTGTATTATAAAAATCAAATGTCAATATAAGGTGGTTTGAAATGATTCTGTAAATGATCACAGAGAACTCCAACATTTCACTAAAAGTCGTCCGTTTTTAATAAGTGCCAGTTTTTACAGTGCAGCTGAGATCTGGGAGGAGCGGAGAGGAGGAGGAGGATGAAGAGGAGGATGAAGAGGAGGATGAAGAGGAGGATGTTCTGCTGTCAGATGAATCCAGCCTCAGCTCTCCGCGGCTCCGTCACACCGTCTCTCCTCCTCGGTTCTTCCTCCGACCGGAGCTCCGGAGCCGCCGGTGGCTCCGAGCGCTGCCAGCCCGGGATGCTGCACCGACCCCCGGCCAGGACGCAAAGTTCACCCCGGCGGAGAGGAGCGGAGATCCGCGGAGAGTTCACGGACTGAAGAGGACAAAGTGCGACCTGAGAGGTGAGAATTTACACCACACTTTGCTGCAAATGTGGACTTTTTATTCTAAATGCATCAACTTTTATTAAACCTTTAGTTCTCTGAAGACTTTATGCTGCAAAACATTTAATTTTCTCAATTTCTGCAGCTTCAGTTTAACAGCAGGATGGAATAAAAGCTGATCTCAGGTCAGAAAACTGCCCAAAAATACTCTTTACGTTTAATATACTGTGTAATACTTTAGTAGAGGATTTAATTCTTAAACAGAAACAGTAAAAATACTTGATTCCAGAGAGCAGAATTACTGCAGAACTGTCTCTGAGTATTAGTGGATTATTTCATGAAGCAGCAGTTTGGATTTTATTCATCTGGAACTGCATCATATTTATCAGATAAAGCATCCAGAAGCTTTAAAAGAATCCAGTAAATGTTGAGTTTAAAGATCCACCTGCTGGAGGAAACAGGAAGAAGCAGCTTTTAGTCCACCTCTTGGATTTGAACTAGAAAAACAGAATCAATCAGATTAGAATGAAAAACTCTAAACCATAACATCTGTGATCAGACTTTAGTGGTGAAATATCTGTAAATACTAAACAGAAACTGTCCACATGTCAGGATTCACAGCTGAATTTCTGTTTATTTATTAATGAATGATCAGCTGATGTTGGTTTTATTCTGAATGTAGTGAATCAGAAAAGAAATGCTAAAAATACATTTTTCCTTTAGTTTAGTTCAGTATTTTTATGTAAAAAGACACAAACGCTCATAAAAATAATTTTGCCATCACAGGAAATCTTTCATTTATTAATTTTAAACAAGAACAGTTCAGTTTTTACAGCTACAATTATAATAATGACACAAATGCTCCGTTATTTTATTATCTCCAGGTGAAATTTTACTCATATTACGGGTCAAAGATGCACATTTTCAGTTATTTTATAGCTTTATTTAACATTTACATTTTTTTACGTTGTAGATTTATCATTAACATACAGAAATGTCCTGTTTTCACCATAAAATAATAGGAAATGTTTATTTTTTTAAAATTATATTAGCGTCTGATAAACAGAACAATCATAACAATATAATTTGCAAAATCAGTTTCTCAAAAGATCAGTTGTGAGTAATATTTGAATATAAAGTTCAATATCGTTCCACTACTGATTTATTGTTTATTTTTTTAAATTTAATTTACTTTTTTTTCTATATTTTTTATGCTGTTGCTGTTTTTATTAGTCGCTGCATTTATTCTCATATTATTTCAATTTAGTTTTCTGGGTTTTACTATTAAATATCATGAAAATTTTCCCGTTTTTAAACTATTTTTGCTCTATTTAATTATAGAAAATGTAAATAAAAGCATTCTAGAGAAGAAGACAGCATTTAAAAACAGGATATGTTCAGTTTTCAGCCCAGATGTTCTGTTAGAAATGGAAAATATTTAGATTGTTGTTATAGAGTTGCTGTTAAAACACAGAATGAGGATTTTTTTCTGTTATTTTTCTGGGATTTCTGGCTTCAAACCAGAAAAACTGAATGTTTTTTAATCTAAAAAGTTCTAATAAGGTTTGTCTTTAGTTCCCAGAGGGTTCTCCTCAAAGGTCAAACATCTGAAGATGTTCTGTTTGCTGATAAGTCCTCGTTCTGTTCCGCCTTAATGTTCTTAACGCTGATCTGAGAACGTCCTTCTTTTATCTGTGGAACGTTGTGGGAACGTTATTGAACCGTTTCCTCAGTTACCGCAGGAGAAACGTCTCTCACGTTATTAATGTTGTCCTATTATGTTCTTAAAAACATTTTGTGAAAGTTGTTTGTTTGTTGCCGTGTAATGCCGTCTGTTTCCATGACGACCGTCTCCAGGCATCCAGTTTCTGTCTCGGCTCACCTTTAGCCTTGCAGGATGATTTATTTAAAACGGCGAATATGCCTGAAATCTTCTTTTTAATGTTAGATTTTAACTTTCAAATGTCATCAAAGTCAGGCAGAGTTTCTGTTTAAACGTTCCCACAACGTTGTCCCAACATTGTGGGAACGTTTAAACAGAAACGTATAAAAACCTCAAAATGTGTTTTTAATTATGTGAAAAATGTCGTTTAAACTGACATTTGCTCCCTTTAATCACCCTTTGATGGTGATTTTAATCCTGTAGAACCTGATTTAAGGTCACCTGAGCTGACAGAGTTTATAAAGACAAACGCCTGAGATTATTAAAGATCCGACGGTTTAAACTGCAGACATCACACTGATGAGGCTGTTAAACCTTTTTTTTTTTTTAATCTCTTGAGTGTGAAATCTGGCAGCAGCAGGATTCTTCAGAGTCCAACCGAGGAGTCAACAGTTCTGGAAGCTGCAAAAACATCTAAAACATGTTCTCAGTTTGTCTTTATGGGGTGTTGATGAGGAAAACAACTGTTTTAGTCATTTATAACGAAACTGCAACACAAAGTGAAAGTCTGAACGATAAAATCCACAGAACAGAAAGTCGTTTTTACAGCATCGAAAATCAATTCAAACAAAGAAAAAGTTCCCAAATATCCTGTTCTGACTAACCAGCTACCAACATGCTGATATGAGCCTTAAAGTTTGCCCACAACGACCTTTTTAGAGTTTTCTCCAGCCCCATATTATAATACTTCCACCTCCGTGCTTCACTGTCAGGACTTTGCATCCACTGTGGTAGTTCTGGTCAGAACCAACACAAATCAACCACAAATTAACACTAAACCACCTCAAAGAGACACAAAACCAGCCTTGAAAATTTTCCCAGAATGCATTTTTTCAAGTTTTTACCGTCTTTAGATGGAAAGTCATCCAAAAATCACATAAAAACTTGTCCAAAATTATCCAGTATTGTTCAAAATAGCATGTAAATAGTCAAAAATTACTTTAAAATTGTGAAAAATAACTTAAAAACTGTCCAAAAGTCCTTACAAACTTCTTTAAATGATAGAAAATGATCCAAAATTACCCAAATGTGTAGAAAAATAGTCAAACTTTGTTCAAGTGAACTCAACATTTGTTCAAAATCACATGAAAATCCGTCCAAAATGAAAGAAAATTTGTCCAAAATTTGTTTTTATTTTGCTCTAACTTGCTCTGACATTTTCTAAACATTTTTAAGTTATTGTGATTTTTTTTAAACCAATTTAGGACACATTTTGAATTGTTCTTTGTTGTTTTAGTCAAATTTTAAGTCATTTTGAACCAAAATTTGTTCATTTTGGAGACATGTTGGATGGAAGTATTTTTATATTATTTTAGGACCTTTCATTAATGGTTTCCAGTAATTTATCAATATTATTGGTCAGTGTTTTCATATTTTCAATACATAATATATACTATACAAAAATATATTCCACATTATGTATTATTTTCCAACATTATATTAATATTAATATTTCAGGACATTTTATTCATATTTATGAGCATGATATTCATATTTGCAGATGTTTTATGTTTTTGACCAGTAGATTTATATTTTCACACATTTTATTCTTATTTTCAATAATTTGAATATAATTTTAGCCCTTTTTATCTTTCAATAAGAACATTTCCAACATATTTTGATGCAGAAACATAGATTGTCCAGAATCGTGAACTTGTCTTGTTTTCAGTTTGTGAACATTAATTAGGCTGCTGCTGAAACAAAAGGTGGTTTCACGTATCTAAGTGAAATTATTTTAGTCTTTAGTTACTTTTAAATACAGAACAAGAGTAAGATTTGATCCATGAGTTCAGTCAAGCGTTCTCCAGTTCCGTCACTAAAACAAACATCAGAGGATCCAGAATAGAACCCTGTGGAACTCCACATCGGTGTTTTTATGTTCTCTGATCTGACTCTACACTGATTCTGTTCCTCCTCTCAGGTCTTCTTCATCTCTGGGGATCCTCATCACTTTCTGTCAGCTGGACCTAGTGAAACCTCCTCTGATTGGTTGCTCCCCCCGCCGCCAGGATGCCCATCATCAGCAACGCCAACAACGACTTCAGCACCTACTCTGTCAGCAGCGATGACAGCAGCCTCGACCGCTTCTTCACCGAGATCCCAGAAACCGAGACCCTCAAAGGCGTCTACTTCCAGCGGGCCCAGCGGCTCCGCGACCCGAAGGCCTCCTACGTGGTCGACCACACCCTGCAGGTGCTGGTCAACGTCGGGGGGAACCGCTACACCTTCCCCTGGAGCACCCTGGAGCAGTTCCCCCAGAGTCGGCTGGGACGCCTGCGGTTCTGCACCACGCCGGAGGAGATCGCTCGGCTCTGCGACGACTATGACGAGACGGCCCGGGAGTACTTCTTCGACCGGAACCCGACGGCCTTCCAGGTCATCCTCAACTTCCTTGCCGCCGGGAAGCTCCGCCTCCTTCGGGAACTCTGCGCTGTGTCGCTGCACGACGAGCTGGACTACTGGGGCGTGGACCCGGGTCACATGGAGCGGTGCTGCCGGCGCCGCATGATGACCCGGGTGGAGGAGGTGGCCGACAGGGAGCGGAAGGAGGAGGAGTGGCGGCAGAAGAGGCTGGTGCTGAAGAAGACGGCGCTGCAGGCGGACCAGGGCCGCCGCCGGCTGGTCGCCACCCTCAGGGAGGTGATGGAAAACCCTCATTCTGGGCTTGCGGGGAAGGTGTTCGCCTGCCTGTCCATCGTCATGGTGATGGTCACCGTCATCAGCCTCTGCATCAGCACCATGCCGGATCTGAGGGACGAAGAAACCAGGGTCAGTATGAAGCCAGCAGGTAGAGTCGGTAAACACATGAAACTTTCTGTTAGCGGTTGTAGTGCAGCAGCAACAGAAGGTTTATCTGAAAGGAAAAGGCCTCATTAAAGCTTCATTTCTGCTGCATCAGATTTAGTAAAGACACAGTTTAGAGTCTGAAGGCTCAGTTCTATTGGTTCAATAACTTATTTGTATTTTGAAGAATCACATCAGAAAAACTTTAACAGAAAACAAATCCCAATTTCACAAAAAGATTTAATTGAACTAAAATTTTTATAATCACAACTATGATTGTCCATCCAGAACAGCCCTAAAATATCATGGAATGGAAATATAATGGAAATATATTTTAAGAAATTAATTTATTTGAAGGTTTATTATTTTGAGCTGAAGTATTTCAGTACAATTAAGAACAATATTTAAATCCTGAACGCAAAAACATCAAATTTAAAATTTCAAAACAAAATTATTAGCATTAGCATTAGCATGAGCAATATCCTGTGCATTAGAAATATGAGCATGAGCAAAAGCATGAGCATTAGCATTAGAATTAGAAATAGCATGAGAATTAGCATGAGTGTTAGCATGAGCGTTAGAATAGCATTAGCAAGAGCATTAGCATGAACATGAGCGTTAGCATTAGCATGAGTGTGAGAGTTAGCATTATAATTAGCATTAGAACGAGCATGAGCATTAGCATGAAGGTGAGCCTGAGCATTAGCAAAAGCATGAGTATTAGCAGTTTCATGAGCATAAGCATTAGCATGAACATGATCATGAGCATAAGCATTTAGTATTAGCATGAGCATGAGCACAAGCGTGAGCAGTAGCATTAGAATTAGCAATAGCATGGGCATTAGAATGAGTGTTAGCATGAGCATTAGAAATAGCATTAGCATGAGCATTAGCATGAACATGAGTATTAGCATGAATGTGTGAGCATGAGCATTGGCAAGAACATTAGCATTAGCATGAATGTGAGCATTTGCATTAGAATTAGCATTAGAAATAGCATGAGCATTAGCATGAGCATGAACATGAGCTTTAGCAATACCATGAGCAATAGCATGAACGTTAGCATGAGCATTAGAATTAGCATTAGAAATAGCATGAGCATGACCATGAGCATTAGCAATAGTATGAGCTTTAGGGTGAACTTTAGTATTAGCACAACATATTGCATTGACTGTATAAGCAGCTGTAGAATAAACTGCACTGTTGGTCAAATACTCACTAAATACTTCTGAGACTGTCCAGGTAAGTTCAGGTAGGAGACGGGATTTTATGTTCTGAACTCAAGATGAAGAAAAATGAAATTATCAAACCAGTTCATTAAGTTACATCAACTAGGATTTAGTTTTAAATCAACTAACGCAGAAACATCAGTTCAGATTTCACACAATATTAATTTGATGCAATATTATTGAGTCAAGACGACCCATTAAATGAATGTTTGCATCTAAAACGTTTATTTAAATCAGGAGCTCAGAATTTGTGTCTTAAAGTTAAGCATTTAATTCAGTCGTAAGGAAAGGTCCTTTGACGTATCCATATCAAAATACCAGCTAATGAATGGAGATTGATAATGCTAAGCTAACGGTGAATCTGTTTCTAGAAGGTGATTAGAATGAAGCAGCTTCATTTTGTTGCAGCCGACAGATTCCAGATCAGATTCTGACTCACCATGTTCAGGCTGTTTCTACTGCAGGTTTCCAGATTCCACTCTGACCTGCTGGCTGACTGTATTTCTAAATTCTCCAAAGTGTCTCTGATCCACTGAGGGAGCTTATTATGGGATATTATCAGGTAGAAATGTAGCTTCAGATGAAATATTCAGGGTTGATTAAATGTCACTAATTGATATTTTCCATGTTAGTAATGACTCCAATAAGCAGCTCCACAGACGCCTCCTGGTTTTATTCGCTGTGTTTTTGTTCTTGCAGGACATTTAAAGCGATAAACGCTCTGCTTGATACCTGCTGCACCCAGAAACACACAGGAGAGCTGATATGCAAATCAGACTGTGTAGGCTGGAAGTGAAAAAAGACACTCAGACCAACGAGATGCCAAACTATCTGAATATTATCTACAGGAAGCTGCTTCTCCCTCGGCTGGACAAACTAGAATAAACTCATATTAATGCACATTTAAACCTCTAAAAGCCTCTTTAATAACAGTTTTGGTTCTGAATCAGGATCTTATGATGCTGAAAGCAACATGGAAACAAAAACATGACTGAAAAATTGAATAAAAACATTTCCATGGACGCACATTGTGTCTCCGTATGGGATAAAAATCATTTTAAAAATTGCTTGAAGTTGAATTTTTAAAATCACAGTTATGATTCTCCATCCAGAACAGCTCAGACATGATGGAAGTGCTGCCTAAAATATCACATAACGTATATATAACCTAAATATAATGTAAATGTAATCTAAATATACCATAAACATAATGTAAATATAACATCAATATGGAGTAAATATATCATAAGCATAATGTAAATATGAGCTAATGCGAAAATAGCATGAGCATTAGCATGAGAATTGGCATTAGCACTAGCATTAGCATGCGCATGAGCATTAGTAATAGTGTGAGTGTGAGCATGAGCACAAGCGTCAGCATTAGCATTAGCAATAGCTTGAGCATGAGCATTAGTATGAGCTTGAGCATTAGCATTAGCTTCAGCACGAGCACTAGCATCAGCACTAGCATTAGCATGGGCATTAGCATTAGTATGAGCATTAGCAAACAGCATTAGCATTAATATGAGCATTAGCATGAGCATTAGCAATAGCATGAGAAAGAGCATTAGCAATAGCATGAGAAAGAGCATTAGCATGAGCATTACTATTAGTAAATAGCATTAGCATTAGGATGAGCATTAGCATGAGCATGAGAACTATTAGCATTAGCAAAAGCATGAGCAAGAGCATTAGCATGTTTGAGCATTACCATTAGTGAACAGCATTAGCGTGAGCATTAGCATGAGCATTAGCGCTAACACTAGCCCCATGCAGCAGAAAAACATAGTCCATCGACTCAAGCCACTAGAATACCTTAGAGTTAACCTGAATCATAATCTGTGGTTTTACTAGATTTTAAAATGACAAAATGTAAAATCACATAAATCAGAGTCATGCAGCAGACATCAGTAAATAATCTGCAATTAATATTTAAATTAGTCGTAAATTTAAAACCCTTAAACTAGTTTTTAATCAGTTTCAAAGCAGTATAAACCAAAATCTGATGCTTTAAATGTGAAACAAAGAAAAGTGGCCCGAAGGTGACATTGAAATGTATTTGAATTTAACCAAGAACCAATAAACAAATCTGAAATGATTATTAAAAGTAAAATCATTAATTAATTTGGTTCTTAATGGGTGAAGGAGCTGTTTTCTTCTGCTCTGAACAGAGAGTTCCTGCAGGACGCTTGAAGTTATTATCAGGATGAAGAAAACATTTGGACACGTCAATCGATTCGTCCCCAAAGCGTCTGCAGACGTTTAATCACCATGATAGGAAATCAAAGTCCAGACGGGAACTCAAACACAAAATACAAAGTTGTTTTCCAGGATCCGGCTGATGTTTAGATGTTACGGCAGGTTCAAAGAGGCTCAGGAGCAGGAAATGACACTGCAGTCAGATTGACGTTTTAGCAATGCTTTATTTACAACATGATGATTAATACAGGAACCAGAAACAGAACTCAAACTCAGGAACTAAACTAAACCAAGAAAACCAGAAACCATCTAGTGGTACGGAGGAAAACTACACAAGGATGAGAACTTAAACTACAGTTAACCCACGTATAAGAACACCAAGGTAGGAGAACAACTGGAAATACAAGGAAAAACTTAACCCAGCCTAAACTCTAATCTTGAACAAAGATCCCCAGACTAAAAATTAATTTATGCAAAGCATAAAACAAATAATATTAAGTACAGAACACAGACTGTAATAATTCAACGTGTAAAATACTAAACTAATAGTCTGGTGATACCAAGGCTTGGAAACTTAGCTGATGAGTAGGAATCAGTCCTTGGTCTGGATTCTCTCAGCTCTCTCCCTTTTCAGGAAGTCAACACATGGAAGGTAAGTCGGCGTCCAAGAGTTCATAGAAGGCAGGTATTTCTCCCAGAGTGTTCCATCCAGATGAAGCCTGTGGTTCCCAGGATGAAGCTGGTGAGAGGTGGAATCCTCCTAGAACAGAATCCAAGGCAGAGCAGAGGACCAGCAGACTAAAATCCCGAACCAGCAGTCTAGAAGATCCCTGAACCTAGCAGGCTAGAAGATCCCAGAACCAGCAGACTAGAAGATCCCAGAACCACAACTAAAGATCCCAGAACCAGCAGACTAAAATCCCAGAACCAGCAACTAGAAAGATCCCAGAACCACAGACAGAAGATCCAGAACCAGCAGACTAGAAGATCCCAAAACCACAGACCTAAAATCCCCAGAACCAGCAGACTTAAGATCCAAACCAGCAGACTAGAAGATCCCAGATCAAGCAGGCTAAAGATCCCAGAACCAGCAGACTAAAGATCCCAGAACCCAGACTAGAAGAACCCAGAACCAGCAGACTAGAAGATCCAAAACATCAGACCTAATGATCCCCAGAACCCGCAGACTAGAATATCCCAAACCAGCAGACTAGAGATGCCAAACCAGCAGGCTAGAAGATCCCAAACCAGCAGGCTAGAAGATCCCAGAACAGAACTATAAATCCCAGAACCAGCAGGCTAGAAGGATCCCAGAACCAGCAGCTAAAGACCCAGAACCAGCAGACTAGAAGATCCCAAACCAGCATGACAATAAGATCCCAGAACCAACAGACTAAAGATCCCAGAACCAGCCAGCAAGGCTAGAAATCCAGAAACCACAGGCTAGAAGATCCCAGAACCAGCAGGCTAGAAGATCCCAGAACCAGACTAGAAGATCCCAGAACCAGCAGGCTAGAAGATCCCAGAACCAGACTAGAAGATCCCAGAACCAGCAGACTAGAAGATCCCAGAACCAGACTAGAAGATCCCAGGACCAGACTAGAAGATCCCAGACCAGCAGACTAGAAGATCCCAGAACCAGCAGGCAGGAGTCAGCTTCACTAAACATAGAAAACAGGATGAATCAAAGTCCAAAGGCTGGTGGTAAAGACAGTTCTACTCCCCGTACTGACTGGAGATGAAACCATGGTCCAGCTTTGAATGAAGGCTGCAGTCTGCTTTCATGGAGACGCCCAGAGACCAATCACTCAGCTCCACCTGCAGCTCATCAGCTGATTATCATGGAACACACCTGCTGCCAGCTCCACCATGAGCACACCTGGGAGAGAGAGAGAGCAGGAAGCAGGAAGTACTACCACAACCTTCAACTGTCATAGTGACAATTAGACTTTATTTAAAGATCCTGTGAGGAGATCTTCATATTTTTATGTTTCTGGATGTCGGCAAAAACTGAGTGGATTTAGAACTAGAAAGCAAAAATCAGGTGAACTAAGAACAAAGGAAGCAAAACTAGAGCTAAGAAAAGTGGAACTGAGTGAAACGTAAACCTGATCATAAGATAATATATATATATAATAATAATGTAATAGTGCAGAAATATTCAAAACAGTGACAACGAGGAACATCCTATAGAGCAAACCTGCTGAGGTTTAAACTCTTGCATGGGGGTGTTTGGAGCTCAGTTTTGTGTTTTCCTGGTGAAGATGGAGGAGGTGTCCAGGGCTCCTGTTGGCTCCACGCTGCAGATTAAAGTATTGATTGTTGCTGCTGAAAGCTGCCCTTCAGCCTTTTCCTCATTAAGTGCCGTCAGAAAAGCTCCAACGCTGTAATTTCACTCGTTTCTGTCGCCCTGCTGTTCCTCGTTAGAACTCTCAGAGTCACACTGAAATGGAAATAGATTTTTTCTCTCTTTAATAATCGGCTCCTCTTTTAACATTCAGCTCCACAGAATCCATTTAAAGCTTCTGCAGCTTTTTGCTTCGTACAAACTCTGACCTGAAACCTGAAAACCATCGATGCAGTGAATTCAGACGTTCATTTCACCGCTGACAGGAACAAACATTGATTTACTGCAGCTCTGAGGTTTACTGCATTAGTTCTACTCCATTTATTTACTTTCAAATTTCCATGAAATAAGGTTAAAAATCTCCATTTTTATCAGACTAATACCTCAAATCAATCAGGCACGGAAAAAAAATCTGTATTTCCATGAATAAAGTGGCCATAATTGAATTTATTTAGCTTTATAAATCACCTAAAACCCGTTTTGTTTGTTTAAATGAAGCATTCAGAGAGACTCAGTATGAACATTTAACTTTTTAAATCAATATATAAAACCACCGACACATTTTACATCCTATCACTGGTGGAAAACACAATGAAGTCCAGTTCTGGTGTTATTTATTGGAACATTTCCAGTTCATGCATCTTTATAACTCATATTTCAGAGGAAAATGTTTTATTTGACAGTTAATTTGTAGAAAAAGGAATGAATAATCAGCAGTAATTCTATTAAATGTTTTGCAGTTTTCACTGTGATAGAGGCTGTACACAGTATTAATTAAACATAAACTTTACATCATAAAATACACTGATGAACTTTGGACTTTATTTTATTCATTTTATTGGTTTTATGTTGTTAAACTCTATTCTGTATGTTTTCTTTATTTATTTTTTGTCTTTTTTTGAGGATTTTATTGTATTTTTTGTTCATATTTATAATTTTATTCATTTCATGTTTTGTTTATTTAAAATATTTTTTAGTATATTCTTTTTGAATCTATATTTTGTTTGTCATTTCATCAGTCTCCTATAAAGAACTTTGAACTGCTGCTGGTGTTTCTCACTGGGGCTGAATTTTTGTGTTTTAATGAAATATCTCATCAGGTTTTTAGGATAAATTGTTGTAACTTTGATGATATTTTAATATTAATTTAGTGATGACAGCAGGTCAAAAAAAATCATTTATTTTACAACCAAATTTCTAGACAACCAGTGACCTAACCCCGACAGTAATCTGGATCTGTGCTCATTAGTGAATGCTAGCATGCTAACATGCTAATCCAAGATGGTGGACACAGTAAATGCAGTGATGTCGACTCTTTTTGTTCTTTATCATTTTTCAGATCGACTCAATTTCCTTCTTTGACTCATTAAGCTCAACATCTTTTATTAGATCCTGTTTCCTTATTAACGCAGGATTTTTTGCTAAGTTTCAATCCGACGCAGTGCTAAAGATATTTTCCTGCTTCCTCCAGTTTCCACAGACCAAGTAGAACTACTTAACTAACTAACCGTAGGAGCTTCAGTAGAAATCAACTGGTGTTCTCTTGAAGGTTGTTGAAGTATCCCGCAGGTTAATGTTAAAGCAAGAAAGCTAAGAGGGAAAATTATCTATGGGGAAAGTAGCTAGCAGCTGCTAGCTGTGTTAGCAACACAGCTAGCAGCTGCTAATCATTGTTATCTAAAAAACATTAGCATACAGTCAGACAGTCAAGATGGCAGTACCTGAGCTATGTGAAGTAATGTAATTAGCATGTTAATGTTAATGAAATAGCTAGCAAGCTGAGATCTGCTGCCGCTGCAGGAAAAAATCCGAGAGGAAACACTGCAACGTAAAGTAGTTTATAGGGGGTGCCTGGATAGCGCCCCCTATAAACTATATATAAACCCCCACGTATAGGGGCTGGTCCCCAACGCAGCGACCCGGGTTTGATTCCCGCTCGCGGCCCTTTGCTGCATGTCTTCCCCCGACTCTTCTCCCTCCTTCCTGTCTGTCTCCACTGCACCTATAAATAAAGCCATAAAAAGGCCAAAAAAGTAACTTTAAAAAAAAGTAGTTTATAGGCAGCTAGCTAACTGGAATTTGAACCTTTTCTGGTAGGTTTTTCAAGTTCATCCAGAACTGAACCTACCAGAGAAGGTAGGTTCTTGTAGGCCCTTCAAGAACCTACCAGAGAAGATTCAGATTCAGATTCAGAAAACTTTATTTGTCCCCAGGGGGGCAATTAAAAATGCAGAATTAGAAGTGCAGTTGATTTCTACTGAAGCTCCAGCGATGACTACAACCTGATGACTGAGAATCTACATAGACTAAACTAACTGTTGGAGCTTCTTCAAGACGTTTCATGAAACGTCTTCAAGAACCTCCCAGGGAAGTCCAGTTGGTTTCTACTGAAGCTCCTATGATCCCCATGACTTGATGACTGAGAATGTATACAGACTTAACTACCTGTTGAAGCTGCAGTCAAAGCCAAATGGGCCATCTTCAAGAACCTCCCAGAGAAGTCCAGTTGGTTTCGACTGAATCTCCGACGATCCCCATGACCTGGATGACTGAGACAGACTGAGCTAACTAGCCCAAATAACTGGTTAAACTGGTTTGTTTGTGTCTGCAGGGCGAGTGCTCCCAGAAGTGCCACAACATGTTTGTGGTTGAGTCCATCTGCGTCGCCTGGTTCACGCTGGAGTTCGTGCTTCGCTTCATCAACGCTCAGAGCAAGCTGGCGTTTGCTCGCGGCCCGCTGAACATCATCGACGCCATCGCCATCCTGCCGTACTACGTGTCTCTGGTGGTGGACGTCCGGGACCCGTCGCAGGAGGACGTGATCATGGGCGCCGGCCGAGGCTACCTGGACAAGCTGAGCCTGATCCTGCGGTTGCTGCGGGCGCTGAGGATCCTGTACGTGATGCGACTGGCCCGCCACTCGCTGGGCCTGCAGACGCTGGGGCTGACCATGCAGCGCAGCATGCGGGAGTTCGGACTGCTGCTGCTCTTTGTCTGCGTCGCCGTCACGCTCTTCTCGCCGCTGGTCCACCTGGCCGAGAGCGAGCTGGCCCCGTTCGCCTCCTCGCACCCCCACCACAGCTTCAGCAGCATCCCGGCCTCCTACTGGTGGGCCATCATCTCCATGACGACGGTAGGCTATGGCGACATGGTGCCACGCAGCATCCCCGGCCAGATAGTGGCGCTGACCAGCATCTTGAGCGGCATCCTCATCATGGCATTCCCGGCCACCTCCATCTTCCACACCTTCTCCAGGTCCTACCAGGAGCTGAAGCAGGAGTACGAGCGGCTGTGGAAGGAGGAGCGGGACGAGGAGGTCGCGGCCGAGTCCGAGGAGAGCTGGACCAAGGCGGAGCTGTCAGCTGACGGGATCACGGCCAATCAGGACAATGATGGTGTGACGTCAGGAAACACTCATCAGTTACCGTCCACAGCGTTCTAACAGAGTCCTGATGTGTGGCGATTCTTTAAAAGTAGATTTAGACTCCAAACACCTGGACTCTCAGTAGACTTCTGATCTGTTCCATGTTCTGGGTTCAACATCTTCCAACAAACTATCTGCTGAGATCAGGTCACATTTGAATATTTTTCTGTGGGTAGAAATCAACTTCAGTAGTGATCAGTTTCTACTGAAGCTCCTAGAAAACCAGTGAGCTCTGCCTCACAGTAATCTAGATGCTCATTAGTGAATGCTAGCATGCTAACATGCTAATCCAAGATGGTGGACACAGTAAATGCATTGATGCCGATTCTTTTTGTTCTTCATCATTTTTGAGCTCAACGTCTTTTAATAATCCCTCTTTCCTTCTTAACGCAGAATGTTTGGCAAAGTTTCAAGTCCGACACAGCCCTAAAGGTATTTCCCTGCTTCGTCCAGTTTCCACAGGCCCCGTAGGACTGACTGACTAACTAACTAACTAACTAACTAACTAACTAACTAACTAACTAACTAACTAACTAACTAACTAACTATAGATGCTTCAATAGTAATCAACTGGACTTCTCTGGTAGATTCTTTTTAAGTATCTACCAGAGAATTCTAGTTGATTTCCACTGAAGCTCCTAGAAAACCAAGGACCTCCCCCTCACCGTAACCTGGATCTGTGCTCATTAGTGAATGCTAACATGCTAACATGCAGTTCATGCAGAACTGAATCTTTACTAGGCGTTAGATTCTCACTTATGGCTGGTAGGAGACACTGTGTTTGTGGTGCGCTGCTGCGATTGGCCGATGGACTACAATTAAAGATGGCTGCCAGGTCATCCCACTGAACCAAAGTGAAGCTGAAATATTGTGGAAACAGCTGCAGCCATCTTGTTCTGCTGATTTACAACCACAGTCTGTGCAGCAGTGACCAGGAGGGTGGAGACATATTATTGAGGCCCCGCCCATACATGCAGACACGGCCCCTAAACCTAACGTAGACCAGCCGCCACCATCTTGGCTCTGATGCTTATTATTTTCTAGATAACAGTTATTATTACCTGTGAGTTATCAAGCTAGCTAGTTGCCTATCAACTACTTTACCCCATAAATTGTTTGGGATCTTAGCTCGCTAGCTACAACATCTATATTAAATTGCTATTTATGTTAGCTCACGTAGCCCAGCTGTACGCTGATTATGTTCCAAATACCAATAATTAGCAGCTGTTAGCTGTATATCTAGCAGGCTAACTGTCAACTACTTTGCTCTATAGATTAGTTGTGATCTTAGTCTGCTAGCTTTAACATTAGCATTAACTAACTAATTACGTTAGCTCATATAGTTCAGGTGCTGCAATTTTTACGTACCTGGACTGTTGTAGATGCTAGCTGTAAGCTGATCATTCTCCAGATAACATTATCTAGGACTAGCTAGCTAACTACATATACTCTTCTTCATAGGTTGGTTCAGATCTTAGCTTGCTGGCTATACCATTAGCATTAACATACATCACATAGCTCAGCCACTGCCATCTGGACTGTCTCACTGTATACTAATGATTTTTAGATAACAATGATTAGTAGCTGCTAGCTGTGTTGCTAACTAGCTACATGGCAGCTACTTTTCCCCATAGATCATTTCTGCTCGTAGCTTTCTAGCTTTAATATAAGCACTGCACTGCTACGGTAATTATATTTGCTCACATAATTCAGGTGCTGAGATCTTGACTGTCATGGACACTGGCTGTTTGTTAAACAGATTCTAGATAATATTCATCAGTAGCTGCTTCCTGTCTACCTAGCTAACTACATATCAGCCACTTTTCTCCATAGGTCAGTTGGGATTTTAGCTTGCTAGCTATACCATTAGCATTATATACTTCACATAGCTCAGTCACTGCCATCTGGACTGTCTCACTGTATGCTAATGACTTTTTAGATCACAATGATTAGTAGCTGCTAGCTATGTTGCTAACTAGCTACATGGCAGCTACTTTTCCCTATAAATTGTTTCTGTTCTTAGCTTTCTAGCTTTAACATTAGCATTAACCTGCTAATTAAATTAGCTCACATAGTTAATCTGCCACCACTTTGACTGTCCGGGCCGCTGACTGTTTGCTGATTACTTTCTAGATAATATTAATTAGTAACTGCTGCCTGTCTAGCTAGGTAGCTAACTACATATCAGTTACTTTTCAACATAGATTGGTTGGGATCTTAGCGTGCTTGGGATAGCATTCCCATTAACATGCTAATTACATTACTTCACATAGCTCAGCTGCTGCCATCTTGGCTGTCTCACTGTATGCTAACGATTGTTTAGATAACAATGATTAGTAACTGCTAGTTGTCTTTTCAGCTAGTTTTCCCCATAGATTGTTTCTGTTCTAGGCTTTCTTGCTTTAACATTAGCATTAACTTGCTATTTATATTAGCTTATGTAGACCAAGTGCCGCGATTTTGACTGTCCAAGCTGCTGGCTGTTTGCTGATTACTTTCTAGATAATTTTTAATAGTAACTGCTTTCTGTCTAGCTAGCAAGCAACATAGCAACTACTTTTTACCACAGATTGTTGGGATCTTACTTTGCTAATCATAGCATTAGCATGAACTTGCTAATTACCAAATCAGTAAAATGTGAACGCAATAAGATCTTAATGTTGAAGAAAGCAGATTTAAAAAAACATTAAGATAGATTTTAGTTGACTGTTTGGCTTCATCTGCTAACATGGAGGTTGACGACCAACAACCGGATGTTTTGGCTTCACTTCTGTAAAGTTCTCAATCTGTGAGTTGGACAGTTAAAGACGTCTGTTTCTTTGCAGCGTTTGGACCAACAGGAAGCTAGTTAGCCTCGTTAGCTCGCTAACACCTACGTCCTGGCAGCTACTGCTTCTTTCTGCAGTCAGTTTAAACTCAGAGTGACTAATACAGCAACGCCGCTGTTTCCTCCTGTTTGTTTCTCTTCACGTCTCCTGAATGTCACACTTTCTCCCTCGGTTTCTGGAAGTCGTCCTTAAACGCCCCATCAGAGCAACGAACGCTTCAATGTGACGGATGACAGTGGGACAAACCAGCGTCTGTGGAGCTGCAGATCGATGCAGCCTTCAGGGCCAGAAAGTCATTTCAAATGTGATGGAGACCTTCAGCTGACCAGTTTATCCTCCTGTAGCTGTTTCTGTTTCAGCCTGTTTTTAAATAAAAGACTCCCGGATGGTTTCTGTTGTTTCTGTTTGTTCAGACGGTTTGTTCTGCTGCTGCATAGTTTAGATTCTAGGACAGAAAAATACCGAGGAGGAGACGTTTGTTTACTGCTGCCGTCACTGGAATAAACACCAAAAATACAGATTTAGTCTGTCACAGAAAATCTGAGGCACAATGTTCAGAACGTTTATTAACCCTCAGAACTCCAGCTGCAGGTCTAAAAAAGCCTAAAACCAGGTCTAAACCAGGTCTAAATCAGATCTAAAATCAGATCTAAATCAGGTCTACAATCATGTCTAAAACCAGGTCTAAAACCAGGTCCAAATCTGGTCTAAAAGCAGGTCCAAATCTGGTCTAAAAGCAGGTCCAAATCTGGTCTAAAAGCAGGTCCAAATCTGGTCTAAAAGCAGGTCCAAATCTGGTCTAAAACCAGGTCTAAATCAGGTCCAAAACTACGTCTAAAACCAGGTCTCAAAATAAAAACAAACATCCATCCATCCATCCATCCATCCATCCATCCATCCATCCATCCATCCATCCACCACTTAATCCTCATCAGGGTCATGGGGGGCTGGAGTCTATCCCAGCTGACTGAGGGTGAAGGCAGGGGACACCTGGACAGGTAACAGTCTATCACAGGTTCACCTGGACAGGTAACTGTATCACAGGGCTACACATAGAGACAAACATTCACACCTGTGGACAGTTTAGAATAATCAGTTGACCTCAGCATGTTTCTGGACTGTGAGAGAACCTGGAGAGAACCCACCATGTACAGGAGAACATGGAGACTCCATGCAGGAAGATCCCAGGAAGGCTGGGACACAAACGAGGATCTTCTAGCTGTAAAGCAAAAGCGCTCACCACCACGCCACTGTGCAGCCCTAAAAACAAACATTTCTTTGATTATTTATTTTACAAAATTTGTCCAAAATGTGTCCAGACCGACTTATTTAATCCAAGGTTACTTAAAAATTGTCCACAGTTCGTCCAAATTTACCTAAAATGACTCAAAACTTGTCCAAAATGCATGAAAATGTAAAATATGTTCTATTTTTTCTTCACTGTGGTTCATTTTTCAATCTAAAGTTCAGCAACATGAGAAGGAGAGAGAACTCAGAGATGTCTTGAAACCAGAACAAAACAGATTAATTTCATTGATTTTATAATTTCATGTAAGCTTCCTGTGAATGTAGATAAAGATCTTAAAGACATGTAGCGCCTCCTGGTGGCAGGTTGCAGTTTAAAACTAATAAATATCAACTCATTAAATAAACAGAACAGTAGCTTCAGTTTTAGCAGCTGCTTTGCTGCTATGAGGTCAACAACAATCCAGGCCAAAACCAGGTCTAAATCAGTTCTAAAACCAGGTCGGAACCAGGCCAAAACCTGGTCTAAAACAAACAATAACTGTTAAATAACAATAAACTGTAAAAACTCATAAATAAACTTGAATATTTTCCAGCGGTCTGTAAGTATTTCTACTTTCTATAGTTCCGTCTTCAGGATTGTCGTAGCTGCACTAAAGTTCTCTGATCTATATTTATATCCTGATCATTTATATTCTGGTACTAATTAAAGAAACAACAAGAACCAACACTGAACCTCGGACTCCTGTTTCTGAGATATTTGATGATTATTTCACTTCTTTTCTCTTTAATGTTCAACACTTTCAGGATCTTCTCTCTGCAGATTCATTCAGACTGAAGAAAACATTGAAGCTGGTTGTTTCCTTCACAATAAAAGCTGCTCATATAAACCTCTAACAGAACTGAGCTGATGGAGCTGCAGCGCCACCTGCTGCTCACACTGGGTTAAATCACATTCAACATTTAGAAGATGGAAAATTCACAATATGTGCATTTGAATGAACTGATTTTAATGTTTTCTTTTACATAAATAAAGACGTTTCCACCATGAGTTGATGAATATAAAAAGAAAATCCAGTGAAAGTGAAGTGACCAGAACTTCAACCTGTAAGAAATAAAGTTTTATGTTTTTATCTGGTAGTGCTAAGTTTATTTACAGGTTGAGAGTTTAGACGATCAAGCAGCGACACCAAACTAATGAATAAATAAACCACACAGAACGCTAAATAGAAAAATAAAGTTTTTATTCAGAATTACAGAAAATATAACATAAAATATTTGAAATATTGTCCTGAAATGATCAGAGATAAAAAGTCAAATTTGTTGTTATTTGAGGAGAAACTCAGTAAAATGTGATTTAAATGTGAAGAAGAAACTAAAATCTGCTCTATAAATTATCAGTAAACAGAAAAGCCAGAATTCCTTTTTAAAGACGTTCATGGTGTCGGTGAGGCGGTTGGAGCTGCTCTGAATTCAGCCAGTCGTCTCTGAGACCATTCCCAGTCAGGATCCACACACAACATTTTCCCATTTTTAGTCGTGACTCTGCAACGAAACAAAAAAAACATGTCAGAAATGAACTCAGTACTTTTACTCAAGCACATTTTCAGATATTTATGCCTATGTATATATATATAGATATATACTTTGTGTTGTATGAGTATTTTTACTGAAGTAAAATCACAATTTCTGTGTATTGTTATTTAGAGACATTGCTGTTATATGAGTAAAAAATACAGATTTCAGGCTTTTTCCTAAAATCTTGTTGTTAAACGATTTAATTCCTTAAAAGTCACAAAATAAAAACTAAAATAAATAAATTAATGGAAATGTAATTACAGCAGATTATTTATCTTAAATGTACGGTGCAGAAATAGTAATAGTTGGAACGACTTAATTTTTTATAAATAATCAACTAGGGATGTCCAATAATATCGACCCAACCATATTATCGGCCCGATATTGGTATAAAAATGCATTATTGGTCAATATCCTTATCGGTTTTTTTTGCCTATCATGAAAACCGATTTAAAAAAAATGCCTGGATTTCGCCGGCATTTACCGGCGCACAAATGACACGTCATCAAACTGCGTCCTGAAGCTGTTAACAACCGTGTGATTTCTGATGTGCAGCGCAGGTTTGGCTCAAAAAACCCCAGAACAGATAGAACTACATTACCAGTCGAGTTCATCCACCAATGGAATGAGGGGAACGCAGCTTTTGTTCTCAACCAAACTAATATCACTAGCCAATGGGAAGTAGAGAGGGGGCGGGGCTTAGCAAGACGCGGTCCGGCTACAGGTGAGTCCATTGTTGTCATGGTTACAGTGACGCTGTGGTGCGAGCTCGCAGTGATACAGAAATCTCTAAGAAATCCGTGGATCCAGACTAAAAGCCGCATAACTGTCAGAATCTGATCACTTGATCCTTGTGTCATTTCTGACCTTCCCTGAAAATTTCATCCAAATCTGTTATTCCGTTTTTTTCAGTAATGTTCACTGGAATAAAGATGGTCCACTCTGAAGCCCACAGCTGCTTTACCAGGACCAGCTTTGTGCTTTAAAAACACGTTGGTTCGTTGCAGAACACGTCCTTCACCAGATCTCAGCCACTAGTTAATCTGTGTAGAAAGCTGACTGAAGATAAAAATGCTTTGTCTAAACGGTCAGATCAGCTGCTGGTTCCATAAAAACACCTGCAGAGCAGCAGCATTTAAGAAATGAGCATTTCATGTTTTTGCTGTTATTATTTGAACTGAACTATAGTTTGCTGTTATAAACTTTTTTGCGCTGTAAGTGTTTGCATAGTTGTATTTCAGAATAAATGGTGCACATATTGTTAAAAGGTGAATTAATGTCCTTTTCATGTCTTTTACTGATTGGTTGCTAAACAGTATATGTGCTGCATGCTGCAGTGAGATGGAGAACCTGCCACCACCTCCTGATGTTTCTAGTATGACTATAATCTGTAGTCTCAGTTTGTGAAGGCAGAAATCTTCATTTCTTATTAATTAGCTAGATTGTACCCCCACCCAAAAGCTAAAAAGTTCAGGTTTAGGATTATTTTTCACTTGAAGCCCTGCAAGTGTTTCTGCAGTAACAGCTCGCTGTCTGTGGTTTACAATTATTCCAAGCCCACATGGATCGTATCGGTGGATATCGGAATCGGAAACTTAGAGTTGGACAATATCGGCATATCGGTTATCAGCAAAAAAGCCAATATCAGACACCCCTACAATCGACTCAATAACTGGTGTTTATGCTGAAAGTCTTTAAATAATTAAAACATGTTTGTCTGAATGGAACCTCCGTCTGTCTGGACTCACATCAATACTTCTACTGTGTGTACTTGTACTGTGTGTACTTTCACTGTGTGTACTTTCACTGTGTGTACGTCCACTGTGTGTACTTCCACTGTGTGTACTTTCACTGTGTGTACTTCTACTGTGTGTACTTCCACTGTGTGTACTTCCACTGTGTGTACTTGTACTGTGTGTACGTCCACTGTGTGTACTTGTACTGTGTGTACTTGTACTGTGTGTACTTCTACTGTGTGTACTTCCACTGTGTGTACTTCTACTGTGTGTACTTGTACTGTGTGTACTTCTACTGTGTGTACTTCCACTGTGTGTACTTCCACTGTGTGTACTTCTACTGTGTGTACTTGTACTGTGTGTACTTCTACTGTGTGTACTTCCACTGTGTGTACTTCCACTGTGTGTACTTCCACTGTGTGTACTTGTACTGTGTGTACGTCCACTGTGTGTACTTCCACTGTGTGTACGTCCACTGTGTGTACTTCCACTGTGTGTACTTCTACTGTGTGTACGTCCACTGTGTGTACTTGTACTGTGTGTACTTGCACTGTGTGTACGTCCACTGTGTGTACTTGTACTGTGTGATACTGCAGTATTTAGACAGTAAACTGGACTCACATCACTGCTTTGAGGTGGCATGTGCTGTCCGTCATCACCACGTCTTTTATCTTGTTTCTTGGAACCGGAACCTGACGGTGGCTGGGACAACATTTCTTCAGCACCTCCTGTGGACCCTTCACACCTGCTGGGACACACAGTCATCCATCAGTAATCAATAATCAATAATCAGAGGAGAGACTCACAGTTTAATGGAGAGAAACTGACTGGAGGAGCTGAAGGTCAGAAGACAGAAGAGAGTCAGGAGAGGCAGCAGAGTCTTCATGGTCCAGATGTTCAGATGTTCTGCTGGATGTTCTCCTGCTGGATGTTCTCCTGCTGGATGTTCTCCTGCTGGATGTTCTCCTGCTAGATGTTCTCCTGCTGGATGTTCTCCTGCTGGATGTTCTCCTGCTAGATGTTCTCCTGCTGGATGTTCTCCTGCTAGATGTTCTCCTGCTGGATGTTCTCCTGCTGGATGTTCTCCTGCTGGATGTTCTCCTGCTAGATGTTCTCCTGCTGGATGTTCTCCTGCTGGATGTTCTCCTGCTAGATGTTCTCCTGCTGGATGTTCTCCTGCTGGATGTTCTCCTGCTGGATGTTCTCCTGCTAGATGTTCTCCTGCTGGATGTTCTCCTGCTAGATGTTCTCCTGCTAGATGTTCTCCTGCTGGATGTTCTCCTGCTAGATGTTCTCCTGCTGGATGTTCTCCTGCTGGATGTTCTCCTGCTAGATGTTCTCCTGCTGGATGTTCTGATGTTCTGCTGGGTTCTGCTCTCTCCTCCTCTGTCTTTATACCGTCTGATGCCTCCACATGACGGTTCCTAGAAAGCAGGGGGTGGTTTCCACTCCTCTTCCTCTTTTTTCTGTCGCCGTAGGTATTTTCTGCTCTACACAGAAAAACGTCGGTGACCCGAACCAGGATTCTTCAAACATCTTTAACCAGAATTTAAAAACTCACAAAAACACTTAAATACACACAGAGGCATCATTAAATCAATGAAAACAGACACAAACATGCAAAATGTCCATGAATATGTATGAAACAGCTATAAATGTGCAGAAAATGACAAAAAAGAGAGAAAAATAAACACAAATACATGAAAAACACCTGCAAAGATACACAAAAGTACAAAAAGAGACGCAAAATGAATCCATGCAGTTGCAAATTCACTGTAAGTAAAAATAAAATCACCTTAAAGACACAAAAAGCATCACTAAAACAATGAAAAAAGACATAAGTGAACAGAAATGAAAGTAAAATGACCACAAATACACACAGAAAGTGTTGGTGCTTCACTGTCAGGACGATGAATCCACTGTGGTGTTTGTGTTCACAGCTGCAGGACAGGTTAACACTACAGTCACACATTTCTGTCTTCAATTTAGTCAACAAGCTGAAATACTAAAATTAAGACCAAACATTTATGGATTAAAGTCATTAGAAGCCTTCAGCCTGAATAAAAGTCTTTAAAAAGGTCTTTTACCTCATAAAAACAGCATTTTTATGAGGTAAAAAGTCAAATATTTTGGATAATATTCGTATTTAATGATTTTTTTCTACAGTTAGCATGTAAAGTAATATTTTTTGAAGGGATTTCATCAGTTGAAACACTAAAATAATTGTTTATTGTAGTTAAAAACATTTTACAGTCGAGGTTCATCATTAAATAACAGAAATGTTGACTTTTTTATTGCTGTTGCTAAAATTCTGAACAAAATGCCTTTTTATTTACATCTGGTGAAACTCAAACTTCCATTTTTAGTTGCAATTTCAACATTAAATAACAGAAATGTGACATTTTTAACTGTATATAATAATAATAAATCTCTGTTTTATTCCAGATCTAACAGTAAAATACTGAGCACTTCCTGTTTTAATGACAGACTTCCTGCTGGCTACAGGATGAAGCTGCAGCTTGTTTCTGTTTTCTGGACTTCATTGAGCTGAAAACCTGATTTATTAAAGTCAGTCTTTCATTTTAATCCTGGATTCTTGCTTCATGTTTTAACATCTCAGACCTGAAACCTTCCAAGCAGACGTCCACCTGAGCAGGTAAACAGCTGATGAAGCTGCAGGACTCTGAATGAATGAATGAATGAATGAAGGAGCAGCTCTGACGTGTTTCCTGTTCTACTTTCAGATCCTCTTCGGTTCCCTGGAATGGTTCTACTCATTATTTCTGGGGGATCACATCAGCAGCAGCAGAGAAGTTGTGGTTTTCAGATGTTTAATTTTTGCTGATGTTGATTTCTGCTTAAAATGATTTGATAAAATACAAAAAAATACAAGATTACATCAGTGTTTAGTTCAAACTATCGTATCTTTTGTTCCGTTCACTTGTTTCATTGAAGAAGTTCCACATTTACTCATCTGACGACTCGTTGGGTGCAACTTTCAACGAGCTTCAGAAAACTGATGTTACAGGAAGATCTCAACGTGATGAACCTCCTCAGACCTGCAGCAGATCCTCATGATATCTGAGCAAGTACACAAGTTGGTATCCCTCGTTAATGAAGGAAAAACCCACAATGGTCACAGAAATCATTTGAATCTGACAAAAGTAATAATAAATTAAAATTCTATGAAAATTAACAAATGAAAATCAGACATTGCTTTTGAACCGTGGTTTAACAGAATTATTTTAGAAAATAAACTCGTGAAACAGGCCTGGACAAAAATGATGGAACCCCTAGAAAAGACTGAAAATAATGTGAGCATAGGGACATGTTCAATCAAGGTGTGTCCTCTAATTAGCATCACAGGTGTCTCCAATCTTGTAATCAGTCAGTCGGCCTATTTATAGGCTTACAGTAGTCACTGTGCTGTTTGGTGACATGGTGTGAACCACACTAAACATGGACCAGAGGAAGCCATGGAGAGAGTTGTCTCAGGAGATTAGAAAGAAAATTATAGACCAGCATGTTAAAGGTAAAGGCTAGAAGACCATCTCCAAGCAGCTTGATGTTCCTGTGACTACAGTTGCACATATTATTCAGAATTTTAAGATCCATGGGACTGTAGTCAACCTCCCTGGATGTGGCCACAGGAGGAAAACTGATGACAAATGGAAGAGACGGATAATAGGAATGGAAACAAAAGAGCCCAGAACAACCTCTAAAGACATTAAAGGTGAACTCCAAGGTCAAGGTACATCAGTGTCAGATCCCACCATCTGTCATTGTTTGAGCCAAAGTGGACTTCATGGGAGACGACCAAGGAGGACACCATTGCTGAAAACAAATCATAAAAAAGCCAGACTGGAATTTGCCAAACTGCATGTTGACAAGCCACAAAGCTTCTGGGAGAATGTCCTATGGACAGACCAGACAAAACTGGAACTTTCTGGCACATCAGCTCTATGTTCACAGATGCAGAAATGAAGCATATGAAGAACAGAACACTGTCCCTACTGTGGAACATGGAGGAGGTTCTGTTATGTTCTGGGGCTGCTTTGCTGCATCTGGTACAGGGTGTCTGGAATCTGTGCAGGTACAATGAAATCTCATGACTATCAAGGTATTCTAGAGAGAAATGTGCTGCCCAGTGTCAGAAAGCTTGGTCTCAGTCGCAGGTCATGGGTCTTGCAACAGAATAATGAACCAAAACATACAGCTAAAAACAGGTACCTGCGTGCCATGACGATGGCGATAATGACGATGATGATGATGATGATGATGACGGTGACGATGGCGACGATGATGATGACGATGGCGATAATGACGATGATGGTGACGATGGCGACGATGATGATGACGATGGCGATAATGACGATGATAATGATGACGATGACGATGGCGATAATGACGATGATGGTGACGATGGCGACGATGATGATGACGATGGCGATAATGACGATGATAATGATGATGACGGTGACGATGACGATGGTGACGATGACGGTGACGATGGCGATGATGACGATGATGATGACCATGGTGATGATGACGACAATGACGGTGACGATGGCGATGATGATGATGACGGTGACGATGGCGACGATGATGATGACGGTGACGATGGCGATGATGACGATGATGATGACCATGGTGATGATGACGACAATGACGGTGACGATGGCGATGATGATGATGACGTGACGATGGTGATGACGATGATGATAATGACGGTGACAATGGTGATGATGATGACGATGGTGACGATGACGATGATGATGACAATGGCGATGATGACGATGATGATGATGACGATGGTGATGATGACGATGATGATGACGGTGACAATGGTGATGATGATGACGATGGTGACGATGACGATGATGACGGTGACAATGGCGATGATGACGATGATGATGACGATGACGATGATGATGATGGTGATGACGATGGTGACGATGACGATGATGACGGTGACAATGGCGATGATGACGATGATGATGACGATGACGATGGCAATGATGACGATGATGATGATGATGACGATGGCAATGATGACGATGATGATGACGATGGCGATGATGACGATGATGACGACGGTGACAATGGCGATGATGAGGATGATGACGGTGACGATGGCGATGGTGATGATGATGATGACGATGGCGATGATGACGGTGACGGTGACGATGGCGATGGTGATGATGAAGATGATGACGACAATGATGATGACAATGATGCTGCCTCAGTGGATGCTCAGTCCGCTCGACATTTGTTGATGTGGGTCAGAACAGCGTAATTTTTGTCTTTTAGTGTCATTTTAGGATCTTTTAGTGTGTTTTACATCTTTTAGTGTCTTTTAGTGTCATTTGTGCATCTGTTAGTGTCAATTTTCCACCTTTTAGTGTGTTTTTTAAATCTTATAGTCATTTTTGTCTATCAGTGTCATTTTTAAATCTTTTAGTATCATTTTCCCATCTTCGTGTCATTTTTTACTTACACTGAATTTGCATCAGTTTGTTGTATTTTGTGTCTCTTTCTGTACTTTTGTGTGTCTTCACAGTTGTTTATCATATTTTGTGTTTATTTTCGTCTCTTTTTGTGCACATTTGCAGGTGTTTCATACATATTCATGGACATTTTACATGTTTTTCTTGTCCTTTTGTGTGTCTTTGCTGTCATTTTATGTTTATTTGTGTTTAATTTGCACCTCTTTTTCACTGATTTGTGTCTCTTTATGGTCTTTTAATACATTTTTGTAGTAATATTGTGTTTCTCTTTCATTGGTTTGCATCTGTTTCTGCTCTACTGTCTCTGCATTTGTTTGTCGTGTGTTTCTTGTTTATTTTGCATCATTTTTTGTCATATGTGCAGATTTTTCACATCTATTTGTGTCGTTTTTGTGCGTCAGCTGTTGCCAAGAAGTAGAACAGAAGAATAAAGGACGATAAAGATGTGATATGAATAAAATAAGTTGTTTAAATATGAACAGAACAGTAATAATCATACTGAGGTAATAAATAATGTGACACATGATGATGAAATATTGCAGAATGTGACTGTACTGTTTTATTAGATTAAACTGATTCAGGGTCAGTTTCACTTCCTCGTCGTTTCCTGAGAAAAACCCGAAGCTGTTTTCACTCTTAGAGAGATTCAAGAAAAGACTTCAATAGTAAAGGGGTTTGTTCTTCATTGTTCTGGTTCCAGCAGCTTTAGGGAATAAAACTCTGAGAAAAGTCAAAGAACACTTTCTGTTCCCTGTTAATTCAGAATAAACCAAACAGCAGAACATTTGGTTCCTCAAAGTGACATTTTACCGTTTTATCATCAGGAAAACTGGTTTGTGTCTCTTTCTTGTCATTTTGTGAGTCTTTGCAGATGTTTCACATTTATTCATGTTCATTTTGTTTTTTCCTTGTTTGTTGTCTTTTTTGATCTTTTTGTGTGTCTTTGCAGTCAGTTTATGTTTATTTGTGTTCATTTTGTGTCTCTTGCCATGTTGTGAGTCTTTGCAGGTGTTTTTTGTTTATCTGTGCTTGTTTTTCATCTCTTTTCAGACATTTTGTCTCTAGTTTTGGTTCTTTTGTGAATCATAGACGTGTTTTTATTTCAGTTTGCATTGAATTAACATCAGTTTATTTTCATTTTGTGCATCTTTGCATCATTTTCCATCTATTTCTGTTTATTTTGTGTCTTTTCATTTTTTAAGGCCAATAATTAGAAATGTGTCGCCTGCTGGAGCAAATACAATAAAAATCTAAATAATCTGAGTTAATTCTGTCAAACTACTGATCTGTGACCTTCAGGAGGCTCAGATTCTGTTCTGGAAAGTCTTTTAAGATCACCTGAATCTAAAGTCATCTTTACATCAGTGAGAGCCGCTGAGATGCAGAAATCTGAATCTGAGGAAGGAGAAAACGGCTTCTCTGTTTCTTCGTCTGAATTTCAAATCCAGGAAGTTTTTGTCTTATTTGTTCACAGAAAAGAAGAAAATGAGGAAGAGAAACAAGAAATGATTTAACTGCCTGAACTCACTGACGTCTGCTGTGTCTTTATGAGTTTTTGCAGTTATTGTATGATTATTTGTTCATTTTGTGTCTCTTTCTACACACGACTGGTCAAAAGTTTTAGAATACCCCAATTTTTACCGTTTTTTAATTGAAATTCAAACAGTTAAAGTCGGATAATTAGCTTGTAATGGTCCAAAGGTAGGTGGTGAACTGTCAGAGGATAAAAAAGGCTCCCCAAAACTGACAAATAATGTACATTTCAGAATTATACAGAAAAGCTTAACAATTTAAAGCTGTTCTGCAGCAATGGAGGCTGATCAAGCCTTGAAAGTTGGTGCTACCAAATCCTACAGGTTCTGGATTAGTTTCAACCTCCTCTGCCTGCATAAAGTAGTGTTGGAACCCACTGTGGAACCCTCCAGAGCATTATTAGAACAGTATTGTACTGCAGAAAGTAGTGTGTTGCTATAAAAATGGAGAGGAAAAGGCAATTAATGATAGAAGAGAGACAGACCATCATAGCACTTAAAAATGTAGGTCTTTCCTACAGAGAAGCTGTGAAGAAAGTCCAGGTGTCAGTGAGTCCAGTTTTCTTCTCCATCAAAAGGCTCAGAAACTGGAGGAACTCTGACAGGAAGAGATCTGGAAGATCCAAAGCCACAACAGAATCAGAAGACAAGTTTCTGAGAGTCAACAGCTTCAATCAGCTTCATAGCGTTCGTAGGAAGAAGTCTCAGTTTAACTGTGAAGAAGACCTGGAGTTGCAGCAGAAAGCCGTCTTTTACTGTCATTTTAGGATCTTTTAGTGTCATTTTAGGATCTTTTACTGTCATTCTAGGATCTTTTACTGTTATTTTAAGATCTTTTAGTGTCATTTTAGGATCTTTTACTATCATTTTAGGATCTTTTATTGTCATTTTAGGATCTTTTACTGTCATTTTAGGATCTTTTAGTGTCATTTTAGGATCTTTTACTGTCATTCTAGGATCTTTTAGTGTCATTTTAGGATCTTTTATTGTCATTTTAGGATCTTTTACTGTCATTTTAGGATCTTTTAGTGTCATTTTAGGATCTTTTATTGTCATTTTAGGATCTTTTACTGTCATTTTAGGATCTTTTACTGTCATTCTAGGATCTTTTAGTGTCATTTTAGGATCTTTTACTGTCATTTTAGGATCTTTTACTGTCATTTTAGGATCTTTTAGTGTCATTTTAGGATCTTTTATTGTCATTTTAGGATCTTTTACTGTCATTTTAGGATCTTTTAGTGTCATTTTAGGATCTTTTATTGTCATTTTAGGATCTTTTACTGTCATTTTAGGATCTTTTACTGTCATTCTAGGATCTTTTAGTGTCATTTTAGGATCTTTTACTGTCATTTTAGGATCTTTTACTGTCATTTTAGGATCTTTTAGTGTCATTTTAGGATCTTTTACTGTCATTTTAGGATCTTTTAGTGTCATTTTAGGATCTTTTAGTGTCATTTTAGGATCTTTTAGTGTCATTTTAAGATCTTTTAGTGTCACTTTAAGATCTTTTCATATTTTTCTGCTTTTTTTGTGTCTTTGCTGTCGTTTCGTGTCTATTTATGTTCATTTTGTGTCTATTTTTCACATATTTGCGTGTCTTTTGGGTCTTTTCTTCTCATCTTCCGTCTATTTGTGTTCATCTTGTGTGTTCTTGTTGTGAGTCTGCCGTCGGCTGCAAAGGAGGAAGTGAAAACAGGAAAATAAAAGTGTTCAGTGACATTTCCAGTGACTCCTGGTTTGTAATAATTTCTGAGGAATTCCTTCGTTCTGACCTCAGAAGTTTGAAATAAAGTTTCTACTGTCAGTGGTGTGTGTGTGTGTGTGTGCTTAAAGATAAAGATAGATAAGATAAAGTTCTTTATTTCTCCCCACGCCAGGGGAGATTTACATTGTTACAGCAGCTTATGTAACAGTAGGTGTAGTGATAAGAATAAAATAATAGAACAATAATAATATTTACAATATATACAAGGGTGAGAGGTGCTTCTGCAGTTGTGTGCATATATGTATATATGGAGGGAGGGAGGGATGGGTTTTCTTGTTTTTAATGTTGTAAAGCACTTTGTGTTGCATTTTTAACTGTATGAAAAGCGCTCTATAAATAAAGTTTGCTTTGATTTGTTAGACTTATGTGATGACCAGCACTAGTTTGTTCAGCTCAACACAGCAGCAAATGCTGTCTTCTGTAAGCTAAAGTAGATGCTAATGTTACCTTGCTCAGGCTGATGCAGTGGCAACTGTATTTTATTCAGGGTTACATGGCAGCTAATGTTAGCGTGTTTATTCTAACTGTATTTTATTCAGGTTAACACAGCAGCTAACGTTAGCATCTTTATGCTAACTGTTTTATTCAGGTTAACACTGCAGTTGTTAGCGTGTTCATGCTGTTTTATTCAGGTTAACACAGCAGCTAATGTGTTTACTTTAACTGTTTTATTCAGGTTAACACGGGAGCTAACGTTAGCATGTTTATGCTAATCCAGAGGCTGATATTATTGTTTTTGGGATAAAATATGACAAACGTTATGTTCAAAGATCTTCTGTTTGCGGTCATAGAGGAAAGAAACCAGAAATAATCACAGTGAAGAAGCTGCAGTCACAGTTTTTTAAGTTCTGATTCTTAAAAATGATTATTTAATGAATAGAACAGTAAGCAGCTGATGGATAAATTAGTGCAGCTCTGGTTTGTGGTGTTTTCTAAATGTTTGTTTTTTCTCACCACACTGAGGACAGTTTAAGAAGAACAGAACCAAAGGCAGTCGGTTTAATTTGCTCTTTTTATTGGTTAGGTCATCCAGCTACCTTACCTTCAAATAATTAAATTAAATTCTTTTAAATATTGTCTCCAAAGAAGAAAAGCACAACTAAAAGCAAAAGTCATTCACGCGTTTAAAAGGTGGAAACAAAAACAAAGTAAATCAGGTTCATCCTAAAACACTCGAATCACGACATCAAACTAACTGAATCTATGACTCTGGAAAGAACCGGTGCAACACGGGCCAACAGACTGCTGCCTTCATGTCCCTCCGTCCCTCCGTCCGTCCTCCGGGTGTCTCTGAATCTCTGGGCTTCCCTCGCCGTCCTCAGGCTGAGTGAGGGCTGTGATTGGATGTGGGTGGACGTCGCCGTAGGCTGTGATCCTAAAAACCAAAGGTGTTCTCTCCGCTGTAGGCCACGTATAAAAAGCCGTCCTCGTCCTTCTCCTTCTCGTACAGCTGCCCCATTGTGATGCTGCAACACAACCAGAGGACAGACGTGGATTAATACGCTGCTGAAAATAGTCCTCCATAGTCGTCTGTTAGACAAACGACCAAAACGTCTTCAGCAGGACGATGAACGAAAACAGATTCAGCTTCAAACATCTCCTGAACATGAATTCTCCACAAACATTCATCTTTACCATCTTCACTAAATATTTAATCCATCATTTAATCTTAAACTGATTTCATGACATCTGATGCTGAAATTCTTCTGATTTGAAGGCAGGATTAAAGAGAATAAACTATTTATTAATGACTTTATTCTCATAAATAATCAGACTATGTCTCCTTAATGCGGTTACATCACCTTCTTCAGGCTAATGCTGCTAACATCGTCTCCTTATATTGTTTAGGGTAATAATGTGGCTAATGTGATGTTGCTATGGCTAACGTAGCAACTGACACCATCTTGTTTAGGCTAACGCATCGACTGCTGTCACACTATTTAGGCTAATTTAGTGGCTAATGTTGTTTAGCCTCATTTAGCACTGTCTTGTTTGGGTTAATGTTATCTAGTTTAGGTGCATGCTACTGCTTTAAGCTAGCATCCTGTTTCAGCTAACATCATCTTGTTTAGGTTAATGCAGTGGCTAATGTTATCTCTTTTAGGCTAACTTTATCTCGTTTAGGCTAACAGTATCTTGTTTAGGCTAATGCAGCAGCTAATGTCATTTATGTTAAGCCTGTTTTATGCTTACCGCGTCCGCGGGGTCCGTGTGGCTCTGTGCAGACAAATTACGTCATTTTTGCAGCCACGTACCCTCCAGCAGTCCTTCTCACGTGGAAAATTTCCGCTCCGTGCACCTCCAAATTTTTCTAACTATGCAGACGGAGCCGCGCGGAAAAACTTGGTCGAGGGCCAGGACCTACTCGTAGCTCAAGTCTAGAAATACGTGAACTTATACGATTCACCACACACAGATCACCGTGGTAACCGTGTTATGAACAGCTCATGGTGTGAAATTAACATTAAACTTCTGAAATGTTTTTATTTGGTAAAATGCCATGTTGTAAGCGGTGTAAACAATGGAAAACCACTTCTTCTCTAGTTTATTACTAGAGTAGACCAGGTAGACGTGTGTTTTCGATACACTGCCCCCTGCAGTTTGGAAGCAGACACCGCATGGAGTATAAATGCACACACGTTCTCTGGCACAGATTTCCGTGCAGCTGATTTCCGCGCGGCTCGTTCGTGCGGAAAGTATAACCCAGTATAACCCAGCCTTTAGGATAATGCTGTTGCGTTACGCTAGTATCTTGCTTAGGCTAATGCAGTGGCTAATACTATCTTCTTTAGGCTAACAGCATCTTGTTTAGGCTAATGCTATCTTCTTTAAGTTAACATCATCTTGTTTAAGCTAATGCAGTGGCTAATGTAATCTTGTTTAAGCTAATGCAGCGGCTAATGTAATCTTCAGACTGGTTAGCTCGTGTTGATGACCTGCTAGAGTTAGCATCATTCCAGTGCTGACATGAAGCTGCACCAAACTGATGCTAATTCCTAAAACAATGTCAAATATTTAGATGTTATTTACAGAATCCCTGTTTTCTCTCCAGGATTAGCTCCTATCTGAAGGTTTAAACCCAGGATGAGCTGCTATCTGAGGGTTTAAACCCAGGATTAACTGCTATCTGAGGGTTTAAACCCAGGATTAGCTGCTATCTGAGGGCTTAAACCCGGGCTGACCTGGACTGAGGCACCGTCTTGTCCACGAACAGGAAGATGGCTTTCTCTGAGGGCAGCTGGATGCGTTTCCTGATGATCCACATGAACTGGGCCACCGTGATGTCGGAGGGAACCAGATACTTCCTCTTATCGATGTCCACGATCTGTGATCCAGAAACCTTCTCCACGATCACCTGACAGAACACAGACCCGTTAATAAACCCAGAATCAGTAGAAAACATCTGGAATATCACCCAGAATCATTAGAAAACATCTGGAATATCACTCAGAATCAGTACAAAACATCTGGATTATCACCTGACAACACAAACACACCTCTCTGTAATAATAATAATAATAATAATAATAATAATAATAATAATAATAATAATAATAATAATAATAATAATAATAATCTCTGTTACTCACCGGGACCCTGTCAGGGTATTTGTTGCGGATTTTGGCTGATTCTATGCATCGATGTTCTGCAGAAGACAAACAAATGTTCTCGTTAATCATGTGCTGTGTGAACATGTACAGGTAGTTTAGATGTGCAACGAGCTGCTCATGAACCCTGTATCATAACAACGTGGCTCTCTGAACTACTAACTGCAATAAAGATGTGAAATTAGAGGTTTAGCAGAGCTGCAGCTGGTCTGGAAATAATACAGTAACTTCCAATCACAGTTCTTCTTGCAAAACAACCAAAAAAATCCCCAAAATAACCTCATTAATCAGCTGAACAAACAAAAACCATCAGATTTTTCCATCTATCCGACGGTCCTTGAACTACTCACATGTAAGACGAGGTTTAGTTTGAAAAATGAACCAAATCTGAGCTTAACGTTGGGATAATAAACTGATTTATGATCAACTCCTCCAGTTGAAGCCTCTAGTTGTTCTCAGACGTTTCCTGATGCATTAATATGAATTAAATGAAGAACAGGAGTGAGTTTATTTTGACGTTGTGCTGCTGGTGACAGACAGAGATCAATATCTGTGATCAGATTCACAACCTGCTGCCGTCCATCAAACACAAAACCATCGATTTACTCCTTAATCACACCTGGTGGAACCGTGGAGCAAATCTGACAATGATCTGCCTGAAAGATGGACACTGTTAATGTTTGTTACATTAAAGAGACACAAAACGACCACAAAATGACGACAAAAATTGCAAACAGACACAAAGCAAAAACAGAGATGCAAAATGGCTGCAAAGAAACAATAAAAAAAAACCAACAACAAGACACAAAACAACCAGAATGTGTTCTACCAGTAAAACCAGCAGCTCTGGATGAGAGGAGACATTTAGTTTGGAGGAAGAAGCTGAACTCCTTTTAAAGACGATCATTAATTAGATCAATTAAAAGCAGAACTGAAGACGAAAAATGACAAAATGTGAAAATACTGAGGATGGATCTCAGAGTTCCTCCTGATGTAAACACTGCAGCAGATCCTCAGGACAAATCTGCAGCTCATGAAGCCACAAGATGTGAAACTCTGCAAGGAAAGTCTGTAGCTGGTCCAGAATCAGAACCACTTCAGCTGATAAAGTCCTCAGTAGATCCTACTGGTCTTGGTTTGGTTCCTCTAAGAAGCTCCAGCAGCTGAAGGACCTGAATCCCATCAATCCAGGAGAACAAACATCTTTCTGCTGTATCAGTGATTTGTGTGTTGGTTGCTAAACTCAGCAGTTAATCCATCATCTGTCGATGATTAAATGAGATATGAGGGAACTGACATGAAGTTAGTTTCTCTCCATCCTCTTCTGGAAAGATCATAGAAGGTTTCCTCCATAAATTAATATGAAGTGTTTTTTTTATTTTTAAAAATGACCTTTATTCAGCTGTAGAGGAAACACTGCAGCTAAAACAGGGTAACTTCTATGTACTGGAGGAGGACCAATCATCAGCTCTCATCTTCACCACTCTATTGCTATTTTAAATGTATTTCTGGTGATCATCGGAGCTTCAGTAGAAATCTGGACTTGATCAGGTTCTTCAGCTCTACCTGACTGATGGGGGCTACATCAGTCAGGTAGAACATTAACCAGCAGGACTCACCTGTCTCCAGGTGTGAACGATGTGAAACCAGGACAACAATGAGAGCAATCATGGAGGTGGAGCTGCTGCTGTACACAACAAAGGATGGAAATCTGGCCAATCAGGACGTTAACGATGGAGAAACTGTCTGAGGAGAAACCTGATCACTGAGATAGAGGAGTTTCAGTCACAACTCTGCTCTGTTTAGAGAGTTTTCAGGTCAGTTTGGATGATTTCTAAAACATCTTGGAGAAATTTCATGTCATTCTGAAAATTGTCAGCCATTCTGGATCATTTTTAATCATTTGAGAGAAATTCTGACAGATTTTGGATCATTTCCCAGTCTTTTTAGACTATTTTCATGTCATTCTGAGCAAATTTTCATCATTTTAGATCATTTCTGGGAATTTTTCTGTAATTCTGGATAATTTTCAAGTCATTTTGGCTGATTTTTGAAGCATCTTGGATAGTAAGAGTTTGGAAGCAGAGTGGCATGACCCAGTTCCTGTGGTTGTGGGGAAAATGGGTTCAGAGTTTAGTGTTTTCCAGAACTGTCCAACACTGGAAGCTCCACTGTAACGCTGCATTTGGGTTCTGTGTTAGACCACTCTGCTTCTATTCCCCTCATGTCATTCTGCAAATATTCAGTCATTTTTAATAATTTTCAGTTCATTCTGAACAAATGTAAGTAATTTTGGACAAATTCAAGTCATTTTGGGAATATTTTTGTCATTTCTGACAACTTTTGTGAAATTCCAGACAAATTTTCTCTCATTCTGGATCATTTTTAATCATTTCAGAGAAATTCTGGCTGTTTTTGGATCATTTTTCAGTCACTTTACACTATTTTCATATCAAAAAAGTCTCATTCTGAACAAATTTTCATTGTTTTAGACCATTTCTGGATCATTTTCTGTAATTCTGGATAATTTCTGAAGCATCTTGGACAATCAGGGTTTGGAAGTAGAGTGGTCTGACCCACTTTCTGTAGTTTGGAGAAATATGGGTTCACAGTTTAGTGTTTTCCAGAATGTTCTAACATTCCACTCTAACGCTGTATCTGGGCTGTGGGTCAGACCACTCTGACACTAAAATCTAGGCCAGAAAATATTTCAGAAATGATCTAAAACTCAGTTTTGAGGTTTTCTGGGTTAGACCACTCTACTTCTAACCCCCTCAAACGTTGAAAGTTCTCCTCTACTGAAACCTGTAAAACATACGACAACAAAGACCTTCCAGTGCAGTTTTATATTAGAGGTATTCTACATTTAGTCAGCGGTTCTTGGAGTTATTCTACGTTTCACCAGCGGTTCTTGTGCGGATCAGGTCCAGATCCTTAGTTCTGGTCGGACACTGATAATCTGTTCAGGCCTGCAGGAAAACAACATGTTGAGCAACAGTCTGGTGATGCACAAAGCAGCTGCCTGCGGATGATTCAGGCCTTCAGAGGAAGTGGAGCAGATACACAGACTCCTGGAGGGTCCATCAGAGTCCAGATCCTCCATCAGAGTCCAGATCCTCCATCAGAGTCCAGACCCTCCCTCAGACCGAGCAGGCCTCCGTCCTCCAGCATCCAGCTCTATATTTACAGCCATTTTCACCCAGCCTCCTCCCTAAACAAAGCCCGGAGGACGGGACAGGCCTGGCTCGGTAAACCGACCCGATTCTAAGTGACACCTAAACCCTTTAAACCCCACATTAATCCCAATCGGACCCAAATTAAACAGACTTTAAACCGGAACCAGCGCCGACATTTTAACTCGTGAAAACAACGGCTGCTTCTTACCCAACGAGTGATCCTCTTTGAACATCCATTTCATGTTTCCGGGTCTTTCCACTCGACGCAGCAGATGCTAAACGCGGCCCTTGGCTGGTTTACGGCGTGAAACTGTTTCTGTCCCGCTCGTTTCGTCCGTAAAACCGGGGAACGGACGACCAAACAGCAGAAACCGTCGATGAAAACAACAAACAACAAACCGCCTCCTTCTTCACCGTCCGCCGCAGCTCCGCCCACAGCCTGACGTCACGGAGAGCCGCACCATTCTGCCGAGCAGAGGAGGGGGGGCCGAGAGGGGAAACTGCGGCGTTTTTAAGTTTCACACCTTAATTAGTAAACTTTAGTTAATTATTATACACTTGCACTCTGAGTCCAACATTATGATTGAATTTTAACAACTCATATACTGTCTGATTTTGTGTTTAACATGGCAACCTTTTGACTTCGATCCCCGTTAGTCGCATTTGGTGACACTCGCTAGAACATAAACACAAGTAGGTCGTGGATAAACAGCTGACAGACAGGCTCTTTAAATGGCTGCAAACATGGATTATTTCTAAATCTTTTTACTGATTAACCAAAATGTTCCACCCCAGTGTAACATGAGCAGATTAGAATGTGTAAAACAGGATACTTTAAATTCATTTATTTAACCAGAAGATTAAAATCTGTCTTTAGAAAAGACCCGGCCAAGACGCCCCGATAAAGTCACAAAACATTATCAAATGAAGTACAACAAGAACAAACATGAGGTAGATTATAACAATCAGCATAAATAGGGTGTTAACTCAAATAAACTCAAAGGTCAACATCCTGAAGTAACAGAAAACAGTGAAACAGCCCCAGTTCTGGTGGTTTGAGGCAGTTTTTTCACAAGATGTATTCGAAAAGAGATCTGATCATCCACCCTGATACCCAAGAACTCGTCATTTGTAGGATTTTGAGACAATATGCTCCTTGATACAGAAATGTAAAAGGCCCCTCACTACAAACAGTGTCTTTGCAGATGTTTTGGGTCTTTTGTGAGCATTTTTGTTGTTGTTTTGTGTCTTCAGATTAGACTTCTACACAACTAAAGAAATAATTCTCAGAAGTAAATGGCAGATTTTATCTTCAGATGTCAAATAAAACATGTTTTTCACATTCTGAGTTTAGATTACTCGGGGAAAACTGGTGATATCTAAAGACTTTTGAAGGTGTTTGTAGTTTAGTTTTCAATCTTAATTTAGCAACAAGTGAAAAATCTGTGTTTGAATCAGATAAGAATCAGTTCCAGTCTTTGTTTTGGATCTGGTTTTATTTCAGTTTCAGTAAACATGACGTGTCTGGAATCACACATTTCTTCATTAAGTGATACCGTAATATTAAAGAATGGGAGGTGAAGAGAAGTTTCTACTTCCTGCTTCCTGCTCTGGTCTGGTTGTCCGGCGGCAGCGCTTTCCCCAGATGATGACCCGTCGTGATGCCGAACTCATGCTGCTCTTGTTCCTTCTTCACTTCGGGCTTCAGCCGGAAGCCGGCCTGGAAACTGAGGTCAAAGAGCTCGATGGGAGCGAAGCTCAAAGGCTTCTCCGCCATCAGTCCTTTGAGCCGAGCTCGCCAACCCTCCAGCATGGAGGTTCTGACGGCGGGCGGACTGTGAGCCGGACTGTAGAAGATCTGAGGAGCCAGAACCTGGAATCCACAGAAGTGCAGAATTCCGTTCTGACAGAAGAAATGCAGCAGAGAAGAAGGTTAACGTCATCTTCAGATAGCTTTCAGGAATGCTGAGTGAATGAGGAAGTTTCTGAGTTTGATTCACCTGAAGAGGCCACAGAATGATGTTGATGTCTCCGTTGATGCCGTCCGGCTGAAACATGGTCTGTGTGGCTCCAGTGGTGAAGGACAACATCGCTTTCTTCCCCTTCAACCAAACACAAAACACTGCAAGTATGAGAGGAAGCACAGCTCAAACCCAGGCTAAAGGCCGTCCAAAATCAGCCTGAAATCCACCCGAAAACAATCTGAAATAGGGCCAAAACCAAAAAAGAATCACGAAAACTAAACTGAGGTCCAACAACTTGTCTGAAATCATTTTGAAATAGGGCTGAATTCCATGTGAAACCAAGTCCCAAAACTAGCATGAAACCAGTCCAAAATCAATCTAAAACTCAGTCTGATATCATCCATTAAACAAAGTCCTAAAACTATCTTAAAACCAGTTCAAACCCAGTGTAAAATAAGACTAAAAATGATGTAAAACTAATTTCTAAAACCAGCACAGAACCTCCTTAAAACTAGTGTAAAACCAAGTGAAACACCTGGTGCATAATAAGGCCAAAAACAGGCCAAAAACCGTTTTAAAAAGGCTAAAACAAACCAGAAAATCATGCCTGATATCATTCAAAACTCAACTCAGCTGAAATCAGGGCAACAACAGTCTAAAACAAGGCTAAAACCTAAACTAAACCAAGTCTGATACTGTTCCAACATAATGCTAAAATAAATAAAAGACAGTGTCTCATATCCAAAAAGTTTAAAAAATAACCTCAGCTACGTTAAAAACAAGGACAACAACTAGTTGGAAATCAGTCTAAAACCAGTCCAAATCTAGTGAAAATAAGACTAAAACTGATGCAAAACGAAATCCTAAAACCAGCACAAAACCAACCTGAAATCAACCCACAACCACAATCAAACCAAATAAAATAGCTGCTCTATTGCCTGGTCTATACAAGGCAAGCCAGCCTGAGACCAATGACTGGTTGGTTGTGTTGGCTGTTGTGTTGGTTGTTGTGTTGATTGTTGTGTTGGTTGTTGTGTTGATTTGTTGTGTTGGTTGTTGTGTTGATTTGTTGTGTTGGTTGGTTGGTTTGTTGTGTTTGTTGTGTTGATTTGTTGTATTGGTTTGTTGTGTCGATTTGTTGTGTTTGTTGTGTTGGTTTGTTGTGTTGGTTTGTTGTGTTGGTTGGTTGGTTGTGCTGGTTGGTTGTGTGTTTGTCATCACCGCGTCGCACCTTGAAATGATGGTTGTTGAACATTTCTGCCAAGGAATAAGCGAATCCTCGAGTCAGGACTCGATCAAACCAACCCTTCAGGATGGCAGGAACACTGAACCAGTACAACGGGAACTACAAACACACACATAGTTTAATAAGATCACTTATTAACACATGAAATATCTGAAAACTTGCAGAAAATAAATGCCTCAATGCAAATAATCACCTGGAGAAGAGACTAAAATGACCACAAAGTGTCATCAAACAAAAAGATACACATAAAATGACCAACAAAGTGACAGAAAACAATGTAAATACACACAAAGTGACCACAAAGACACACAAAACGACCACAATAAGACAGAAAGCAACCACAGTGACACAAAGGAACCACAACCAGAGCTGTAGATGTGGTTTATCCTCTCTGACCTGGAAGATAATGAGTTCGGCTTCAATCATTTTTTGGTGCTCAGCTGTGATGTCATCACTGAGTCGGTTCTCTTTCCAGGCGACCATGGTTTCATCTCCGTACTCAAACAGCTCCGGGTTCTTCAGCTCACCTGTACAGACACACAACACACACCTGAGTCAGGTAACACTGGAGGAGGGAAATCTCCTTATTTTGAACCTAAACTCCTCTGAAACTTTGACTAATTTAAGGACCTACGTCTTCAGTAAGGACTCACACTAACTAACACACAGCTTAGAGACAGATAGAAAGATTTCTGAAGGACCATGTTGTTTAAGTGACTGAGGTGGAGATGCAAAATAATTCACAACAACCACAAAGAAAACAGACAAAACAACCACAAAGTGACACAAAAGAGACAAAAAAATACACAAAATGATGAGAAAGTGTTACGCAGCAGGACGACAAAGACCTAACACACCTATACTTTAACTACAGGAATTATTTATTTACACAAAATACCAATATGTGTGATTACAGTCGACTGCAGGGCAAGGTGGCGCCAGAGAGCAGGTCGATGGCACAATCATGAAGGGGTGAGGTGAGAACTTGGTGTCAGGTCATGATACTGGGAGGACACTGAGGAGAAGTTGCAGGCTTCAGGAGGGGAAGCTGACGTGGGATCAGCAGAGTTTAGGGTGGAGCAATGAGCGTCCCAGTTCCAGGAGACCACTTCGCTCTTCACCCAGTCGATGTGTGGATTATGGATTTGAAGGCAAGGGAATCCCAGGACAAGTGGAGGACTGGAGTGATCGATGTGGTTATGGTTTCGAACGAGGACGAGGGTTACAGGAGCCTGAACCAAGTGTAGCCCATTGAGGGATCGGGAACAGTGGGAATCTTTTGTTGAGAAGCCAGTTGACTATCCATGAAATTCGGTCAACTGAATTTATAGCTTTCAATATTGGAGTTGCTGGGCTGCTCCTCTTCTTCTGATTCTTCTGGGACTCCCTCCAGGGCATTGCTAAGGACACTGTTCTCCATCCTGGCAAACTCCAGTAGGGACTTCCCACACAGGAACCCAGGAACTGAATGGGTCTCCTAACAAAGGGAAGCAGGGAATTTGAGAAGTCATCATGGAGGTTCAGCTCACCAACATCCTCCCAGTTACAGGTGAGCCGTTTCTTTTGCTGGTCGACTGAGGCAGGCTGTAACGTAATGGCCAGTCTTCCCACAGGAGAGGCAGGAATTTGTTTCTGTCGATGCTCCTTCTCCTGTGGGTTGAGTTGAGTCTGCTCGATCTTCATTGACCAGATTCAGTGTGGCTGGATGTGCTGGTGTTGGGGTTTGAAGCATAGATAAGGACCCTCGAAGGCCTGGTTCCCAATGACGTTCCCCTAAATGGTTGTCCAGCCGGATCATTAAGGAGATCAGCTGATCCAGAGAGGAAACGTCATCCCAGGTGGTGAGCTGGTCCTTCACGACATCCTGGAATCATCTGTAGAAAAGCCTCATCGTTCCACTCGCTCTCAGTGGCTCAGGTCTTGGATTCCACCATGTATTCAGCTATACAGCAGATGGAGGTCAGTCTGTGGCTGGCACCTTTTCCTCTTATTGGGAGATCTATCACCTTCTTCATCTCTAATGAGGGCCACATAAAGGCTGGGTTATGCTTTCGCACGAACGAGCCGCGCGGAAATGAAATGCTTGGAAAGAGAGAACGTGTGGCTTTATACTCCATGCAGCGCCTGCTCTCAAACTGCAGGGGGCAGTGTATCGCAAACACACATCTACCTGGTCTACTCTAGTACTAAGCTAGAGAAGAAGAAGTTTGCCTTTGTTTACACACTTATAACATGGCATTTTACTGAATAAAAGCTTTTCAACAGTTAGTGTTTAATTTCACACCATGAATTGTTCATAACCCGGTTGTCACGGTGATCTCTGTGTGATGAATTGTATAAATGCCTGGATTTCTGAAGTTCTGCTGCTTGGAGCTCCTGTTCTTCTGCCAGTTTTCCATGTGTCTCCATCCGCGTAGTTAGAAAAATTTGGAGGTGCGCGACGCACAAATTTCTGCTAGAGAAGGGCTGTGTGAGGGGCGTGGCTGCTAAAATGATGTAATTTGTCCACACGAATCTGCACGGACCTCATGGACACGTCAAGCACAAGCTTAGGAGTTACCAACCTCTGACCCCCTGTCCCATACTGCAACCCCCTACTCAAGTGCCAGTCCTTTCAACAAACTGACTAAATGAGCCATTCAGGACCTACTGAAAACAAACAACTGGGGCTGCATCTCGAATACAATCAAATTTGGGTTAGAAAACCCTGACATGAACCTAAATCCTGTCGTAGCGTTTGGGGACCAGAACGAAAAGGCTACCGGAGCTACGTGATCAGTCACTGGGACTGAGTTAGATAACACTAGGCCTGAGGAGGAAGCACCGAGAGAGTGAACTGAGAGGCTGGAGACTCGGCTGGTGGGCTGGGAAACCTGTCTGAGCACGACGTGGCTACGTTCCACGACGCTACTGAGCAACTTCTCATGCTGACCTAGCAGAAGAAGATAGGTCCATGCCGGCTTCACCGTCTGCTGAGCTCGTATTGGCTGGACCGTACTATTGCAGAGCAGGTCAGAGGGTCTCATGTCATGTCTCATCACCTTTAATGTCGTCTCTCGTGGCATCGGCTCTGAACTTCATGGCGTACAGGTCCGACACCAGGACTCGGTATCCCTGATCCGACAGCTCCCGAACCGCCACGTCTCGGGCCGCCGCATTGAACGAACCCGGAGCCTGGTGGGCGAAAACAATCAGAGCCGTCTTCTGAGCTGCAAGACACAAAAATATGTTCAGAAAACACACAAAACACGGTAAAACTACACCCAGAAAACACACAAAACACAGTAAAACTACACCCACAAAACACACAAATATATGGTGAGAAAACACACAAAACACAGTAAAACTACACCCACAAAACACACAAATATATGGTGAGAAAACACACAAAACACAGTAAAACTACACCCAGAAAACACACATAATAGAGAAAAAACGAAACATTTGAGATGTGCCCCAGCAGGAGGAGCTCGGGGTCGATGGAGGGACGAAGCTGCAGAGCTGCAAACATGTCGGTCAACATTATTTATTTAATTACTTCAATCAAAAACATCAAACTGCAAATGAGTTGCTTTAAAACTGAAATTCAGCTTTTAAAACATGACGACTCACCAGATTTGGTTTTATCCATCTGATGCTAAAGAGATTAGCTTTATTCTTTATTTTACTTGAAATTCTGGGAGATTTTTGAAATTTGCACCAGAAAAAATGAGTTTCAGTGTTTCACAAACACTTTAATCAAAGTTTATTTACTTGGTGCAGATGCTAATAATACAGCTGCTAACATTATTAATAACTAATCCTAACTAGGCACATTAAAGTAAAATGTTATCAGACAAGAACTGCTTAAAATCTATATTCTTCAGTCCTAATAAATGTAAAAATGTAACACACATTCATCTATATCTATATAATGGTAATATGTCGTGTTTTTAATATTATTACAGCTTTATTATATTTACTTCATCACAAATCCTTAAAGTATTAACAAACAGCGATTTGAAAAAACATTATCGAGTCCTAATTAATTTATAATGTTGTACATAAATGTAAATTTACAAAATTTAAGAAAATAATTTCTGTTAATTGTTGACCAGCTATGACTAAAAGTGGATTCTGTTAATAAATGAGAGTAAATGCAGATGGTTGTTGTTCTGCTGGATGAACCTAGAAGCCTCCTCAAACAGAACAAAGTCCTCCTCACAGTTAAAGCTGCTAACGTTCAGGTGGTGGTTCGGTTCTTACCCATCTCCTCGTCCTGGTTCTTCTGATCCGACCTCCTGCTGCAGCTCCTTATAGACGCTGCTGCTGGGTTCTGATATCAGTCTTATCAGCTCTGATACACAAAGACTTTTATCACTTCAACCATTCTGATTTGTTCGTTAGTTGTCAGCTTTAAGATTACAGATGGCAAACTGAACCTTGAACCTTGAAATAAAACACGTTGATCGAAGAGTTGGACAGGAAATGACTCTGCAGAAATTCACCTTCTGAGAGGATTCAATGAAATATTCCTACAAGATGGAAACATTTCTGCCACATTTTATGACATTAATCCTCCAGATTTACGGCTTATTGGACTTTCAAGACCCGATTTACCAAATCTGGAACTAGTCTAGAAATAATCTACAAGTAGTCTACAATTAGTCCAAAACTGGTCTAAAACTAGTCTAAAAGTAATCTACAACTGACCTGAAACAAATCTAAAACTAGTCTGCAACTAGCCTACAACTAAAATAAAGATTGTCTAAAACTAATCCAAAATCCAGTCCAAACCAATCTAAAGCCAGTCTGGACCAGTCCAAACAAGTCTGAACCAGTCCAAACCAGTCTGAACCAGTCCAAACCAGTCTATAGCCATTCTAAAGCCAGTCTGAACTAGTCCAAACCAGTCTAAAGCCATTCTAAAGCCAGTCTGAACTAGTCCAAACCAGTCTAAAGCCAGTCTCTACCAGGCCAAACCAGTCTAAAGCCAGTCTTAACCAGTCCAAACCAGTCTAAAATCAGTCTGAACCAGTCCAAACCAGTCTAAAGCCAGTCTAAAGACAGTCTGAACTAGTCCAAACCAATCTGAAGCGGTCCAAACCCTCATATTTGTTGTGATTGAGTGTGTTGAACTCTGGGTACTTCCTGTTTATCTGCTGCAGGACGTTCTCAGGTGCACTAATGAAGCAGTCCAGCTGCTAATCCAGACGTTCTGCTGACAGGATTAAGGCTGAGAGTCACCAGAGCTCATTATTTCCCTCCAGCTTCATTAGAGTTCAGGCAAAGTGAAAACTGTCACAGAGTCTCAGGATCTGTTGCCACAAAAACACTGGACTGGAACCCAGAGGAGCTAAAAAGTACACAACGACTGGAACAAGAACAACAACACAACAACAAGACTCACAAAAAACACTCGACTGGAACCCAGAGGAGGTAAAAAGTACACAACAACTACACACACAAACTATTAAAATTCCTTAAAATTATCCAAATTTCATCAGAAAATAACCAGAACTTGTCTAAAATGACTAAAACTGATCTAAAATTCCAAAAATGTGTCCAAAATTCAGTGAAATCTGTCCCAAATAACTAAAAAGTGTCTAAAATGCATAAAAATGATCCAGAATGAACCTAAATTAGTCCTAAATGTGCAAATAGAAGAAAGAAGGTGCAAAAAAACACATCCTTGTGTGCACTGTTCTGCTTCTAGCTGCACACATCACTGCAAATACACAAAACTAGACTCTAAATGTGTCCAATGACATAAATCTGGTCAACAATTACCCAAAAATAGTCCAACATGAAATTTTGTAAAATTCCTAAAATTTGTCTAAATTGTGTCTGAAATTAGGTGAAATCTGTCTAAATTGACTAAAGTTAATCCTATATTGATCCAAAATGACAGAAAAAGTCTAAAATGATTCAAATGTGTCAAATTGTGTGCTTAATGACAACAACATTGACAAAATGACCCAAAATTAGTTTGAAATCACATTACTCTTACCCCCAAATGACTAAAACCTGTCAAAAGGTCCTAAAATGTGACTAAAATGAGGTGAAATCCGTCCAAAATGACCTAAATTTATCCAAAATTAATCCAAAATGACCAGAACTTGTCTAGATTGACTCAAAATCCACGTGGTTGGCCGGATGCTTACCTGGGTACACACCAGGATGCATGATGGGAAGGAGGCCAGTCGGTGGAGGCAGTGGGATGTTTTGGGCAATGATCTGCTGGAAACCTTGGGTCCTCCATCCATGTGGACGTTACTTTGACATGTTCCTCCTACCTAAGCCTTGCTGCAGACCATCTACACACTTTGATGGAAACCATGTTCCCTGATGGCCTCTAGAGAGATGAGATCTAAAGACTTTTGAAGGTGTTTGTAGTTTAGTTTTCAGTCTTAATTTAGCAACAAGTGAAAAATCTGTGTTTGAATCAGATAAGAATCAGTTCCAGTCTTTGTTTTGGATCTGGTTTTATTTCAGTTTCAGTAAACATGACGTGTCTGGAATCACACATTTCTTCATTAAGTGATACCGTAATATTAAAGAATGGGAGGTGAAGAGAAGTTTCTACTTCCTGCTTCCTGCTCTGGTCTGGTTGTCCGGCGGCAGCGCTTTCCCCAGATGATGACCCGTCGTGATGCCGAACTCATGCTGCTCTCGTTCCTTCTTCACTTCGGGCTTCAGCCGGAAGCCGGCCTGGAAGCTGAGGTCAAAGAGCTCGCAGGGAGCGAAGCTCAAAGGCTTCTCCGCCATCAGTCCTTTGAGCCGAGCTCGCCAACCCTCCAGCATGGAGGTTCTGACGGCGGGCGGACTGTGAGCCGGACTGTAGAAGATCTGAGGAGCCAGAACCTGGAATCCACAGAAGTGCAGAATTCCGTTCTGATGCAGCAGAGAAGAAGGTTAACGTCATCTTCAGATAGCTTTCAGGAATGCTGAGTGAATGAGGAAGTTTCTGAGTTTGATTCACCTGAAGAGGCCACAGAATGATGTTGATGTCTCCGTTGATGCCGTCCGGCTGAAACATGGTCTGTGTGGCTCCAGTGGTGAAGGACAACATCGCTTTCTTCCCCTTCAACCAAACACAAAACACTGCAAGTATGAGAGGAAGCACAGCTCAAACCCAGGCTAAAGGCCGTCCAAAATCAGCCTGAAATCCACCCGAAAACAATCTGAAATAGGGCCAAAACCAAAAAAGAATCACAAAAACTAAACTGAGGTCCAACAACTTGTCTGAAATCACTTTGAAATAGGGCTGAATTCCATGTGAAACCAAGTCCCAAAACCAGTAGATAGATACTTTATTAATCCTGAGGGAAATTCAAGAACATGTATGAAACCAGTCCAAAATCAATCTAAAACTAAGTCTGATATCATCCAGGAAACAAAGTCCTAAAACTATTTTAAAACCAGTTGGTTGGTCATGTTGGTTTGTTGTGTTGGTTGGTAGTGTTGGTTTGTTGTGCTGGTTTGTTGTGTTGTTTGGTTGGCTGCGTTAGTTTGCTGTGTCGGTTGGTTGTGTTTGTCATCACTGCATCGCACCTTGAACACTCCGTTGTCGTACATTTTTTCCAGGGAAAAGGCGAATCCTTGAGCCAGGACTCGATCAAACCAACCCTTCAGGATGGCAGGAACACTGAACCAGTACAACGGGAACTACAAACACACACATAGTTTAATAAGACTACTTATTAACACATGACATATTTGAAAACTTGTAGAAAATAAATGTCTCAATGCAAATAATCAACTGGGAAGAGACAAAAATGACCACAAAGTGTCATCAAACAACAAAAAGACAGAACACAGTCTACAGACCAGACAACAGTCTGGACACACCTTCTTAATCAGTGGTTTTTTAGTTATTTTAAGTGTTTCCTACATTGTAGATTAATCCTGAAGATGTCAAAACTATGAATGAACACACATGGAATTATGTAGTAAACTAAAAAGTGTTGAACAAACCAGAGTATGTTTTATATTTTAGATTCTTTGATGACAGCTTTGAACACTCTTGGTGTTCTCAGTCAGCTTCATGAGGTCTCCTGGATGGTTCTGAATTAACAGACGTGTTCTGTCAAGAGTCAGTTTGTGGAATTACTTCCTTCTTAATGTGCCTGAGAGCATCAGTTGTATGTGCAGAAGTCAGGTTGGTTCACAGTCAACAGCCCTATTTGACAGTTGTTAGAATCCATATTATGGTAAGAACCAATCAGCTAAGAGAAACGACGGTCCATCATTACTTCAAGAACTGAAGGTAAGTCAGTCTGGAAAATTGAAAAAAAACTTTGAATGAATCCTCAAGGAACCATCTAGGAACTACGCAGGAACCATCTAGGAACTACCCAGGAACCTACCAGGAACCATCTAGGAACTACCCAGGAACCTACCAGGAACCATTTAGGAATTACCCAGGAACCATCTAGGAACTACCCAGGAAACCACTAAGGAAAAGCAACAAGCAGCAGAGATTAGTTTGGACCCAGAAACACCAGGAATGGACATTAGACAGTGGAGATCTGGGCTTTGGTCTGATGAGTCCAAATGTGAGATCTTTGGTTCCACCTGCCGTTCCTTTGTGAGACCAGAGAAGGTAAATGGATGGTCTCTGCATACATGGTTCCCACCATGAAGCATGGAGGAGGAGGTGTGATGGTGTTGGGGTGCTTTGCTGGTGACACTGTTGGGGAATTATTCCAAACTGAAGGAACTCTGAACCAGCATGGTTCTACCACAGCATCCTGCAGTGACATGACATCCCATCAGGTTTGGTTTAGTTGGACCATCATTTATTCTCCAACAGGACAATGAGCCCAAACACACCTCCAGGCTGTGGAAGGACTATCTGACCAACAAGGAGATGATGGAGATGACCTGGCCTCCACAGTCACCTGACCTAAACCCAATCCAGATGTTTGGGATGAGATGGACTTCAGAGTGAAGGCAGAAGGACCAACAAGGTCTCAGCATCTCTGGAACTCCTTCAAGACTGTTGGAGAACCATCCAGACTTCATGAAACTGACTGAGAGAACAGCAAAACTACTGAATGAGAAGGTGTGGTTCTATAAATACACACAAAGTGACCACAAAGACACACAAAACAACCACAAAGAGACAGAAAACAACCAGAGCTGTAGATGTGGTTTGTTCCCTCTGACCTGGAAGACGATGAGTTCAGCTTCAGTCACTTTCTGCTGCTCGGCTATGATGTCCTCACTGAGTCGGTTCTCCATCCAGGCGAACATGGTTTCATCTCCGTACTGAAACAGCTCCAAGTTCTTCAGCTCACCTGTACAGACACACAACACACAACTGAGTCAGCCGCACAACAACTTGTATCGTCTGAAACGCTTCAGTGAGATTTCAAACCTGCAAAGTGACGTTTAGACTTTATTAGAGTCTAAATGTGTGAAATAAATGTATAAACTCCTGAAAAAAACCCAACGGGAGACTCGGCTGGTGGGCTGGGAAACCTGTCTGAGCACGACGTGGCTACGTTCCACGACGCTACTGAGCAACTTCTCATGCTGACCTAGCAGAAGAAGATAGGTCCATGCCGGCTTCACCGTCTGCTGAGCTCGTATTGGCTGGACCGTACTATTGCAGAGCAGGTCAGAGGGTCTCATGTCATGTCTGATCACCTTTAATGTCGTCTCTCGTGGCATCGGCTCTGAACTTCATGGCGTACAGGTCCGACACCAGGACTCGGTATCCCTGATCCGACAGCTCCCGAACCGCCACGTCTCGGGCCGCCGCATTGAACGAACCCGGAGTCTGGTGGGCGAAAACAATCAGAGCCGTCTTCTGAGCTGCAAGACACAAAAATATGTTCAGAAAACACACAAAACACAGTAAAACTACACCCAGAAAACACACAAAACACAGTAAAACTACACCCAGAAAACACACAAAACACAGTAAAACTACACCCAGAAAACACACATAACACAGTAAAACTACACCCAATTCTGATGGTCCAGTTCTGATGATCATTGTTGGTCTTTGGGTGATGGACAGGGGTCATCATGGACACCTTGACTGGTCCATCTATGCAGCTCCATACCAACAAACTGATGGATTCTGACACCTTTCTATGAGAACCAGCATCAACTTCTCCTGCTATCAGATCAACAGTAGCTGCTCTATTGGATCAACCTTTCTCCCCATCAGTGACCCAGTCTCCGATTCACCACTGGTCCTTCCTTGGACCAGTTCTGATAGATCCTGTCCACTGCAGACCAGGAACACCCCACTAGAGCTGGAGATGTTCTGACCCAGTCGTCTTGTCAAACTGGATCAAATCCTTATGTTTAAACATGTCTCCTGCTTCTAACATCAACTTTAAGGACAAAATGTTCACCTGCTGCCTGATATATCCAACCCTCTACCAGGAGCCATGAGGGACAGATAATCACTGCTGTTCAGTGGTCAGAGAGAACGAGACACAAAATGCTAAAAACGGGACACAAAACAACAAAAACAAGACACAAAATGACAAAAACAACAAAAATGAGACAGAAAAATGACAAAAACAAGACAAACAACAAAAACTCAACACAAAATGACAAAAACAAGACACAAAACAACTAAAGTGATACACAAAGCAACAAAAACAAGACATTAAGCAACAAAAATGAGACATAAACGACAAAAACGAGCCACAAAACGACAAAAACAAGACACAAAACAACAAAACCGTCCTCAGCAGGTTGTGCTAACATGATAATCAGTGTTCTTCAGTGGTCAGAGTTCATCTACAGCTCAGCGTCCAACAGTCGGTCAACATGAACTCTGTTAAACCTCAGACCAACATTGGTGAGGTCCTCTACTCCTGGATGAGGAACTTTCTGACAACTATGAGCTCAGGAACCTCCAGGACTGAGGCTCCTGCTGGACTCTACTGGACCAGAACTTCAAACCCCAACACGTCTGTACATCCTTCAGACGCTAGAAGAGTTCAATCCAGAACATCTGGGAATGGTTTTTACCCCCAGACTGTCGGCTTTATGATTGACTCTCTGACACAGAATAATATACGACTGTTTACCTGCTGAACTTTATACTACTGTCATTAGTTTATCAGTGCTAGAGTCACCTTATGGATTCTTCCAGAACTGGAGGACATCTGGGCTCTAAATGTTGAAAATCAACCTTCTCTTCTGCAGCTTTCTGCTCCATATTGATCAATAATAGGTATTGATTGGGTCAGCTTCTTCTTCCATGTTTTCTGTGTTGTTTGCTAACCCTACTCTGATCCATGCTAATGTAGAAGCTAGATATTTAGCTGCTGTTACTACTGACCAAGAGGACAAACTGACTGACGGAAAACAGTCCAAAGAATGAGTCTGATCCTGTTAATATGAGCTGGAGGCAGACGTTCAATCAAGGATGACAATGTGAGGAAAGTATGAAAAATAGAAGAGAGGACATAGCTTTGCTCTACACATTCTGTAGGAACACTGTTGGATGATGGAAACGACAAAAACAGAACACAAAATGACAGAAAGAAGACACGAAATGACAAAAACAAAACATAAAACGATAAAAAGTTCATCAATGGGGTTGTTGTCATTTTTACATAAAAATGTACATGAATATATAGTTATTTTATAGTATTATTTAGACATTTAGACATAAATATTCAGTTTCTATGACAAAAAAAATCTAAATAAATGTACATTTTTGTTTTTTTCTCTCAGCAGTATAAGCGAGGAACCTCCAAAAACAGTCTTAGTCCAGAAAAACGTGATTTATAGTCATTTATGCACAAAAAGGTCTATGCAAATATACATTTTATGCACAAAGCTCTAAATAAATCTTTTTTTTCCGACTGTATGAACCTAGAAGCCTTGATTTCTGTTATTTTTACACAAAAAATGTGTACATATATATATATATATATATATATATATATATATATATATATAAATGCACATATTTAGACATAAATATTCAGTTTCTATCTTAAGTAATCTAAATAAATTGACATTATTGTTAATTTTTTCTCAGCAGTATGAATGAAGACTCCTACAAAAAACAGTCTTTGTCCAGAAAAACATGATTTACAGTCATTTATGCACAAAAACTTCTATGTAAAAATACATTTCACCGACAAAGCTCTCAATAAGTTTTAGTTTTTGTCAGCTGCACAAATGTAGAAGCCTCTAAAAAATGGAACAAAATTCTTCTAGACTTTGTTCAAAAAAGATTTGTCATTTTTACAGAAAAATTGTGCATAAATACATAATTATTTACATATTTAGACATAAATATTCAGTTTCTATGCCAAAAAAATCATAATTAACTTACACTGGTTTGTTTTTTTTTATCCAGAAAAAGATTTCTGTCATTTTTACATAAAGATATAGATAAGGATATAATGAACAGACCAATCAACGCGAGTAAAAGCAGCTGCTTGTTCTGAACCCTGATGAAGCTGTTCATATTCTAGATGCCTCCTCATGTTCAGGTGGATCGGTTCTTACCCATCTCCTGGTCCTGGTTCCTCTGGTCCGACCTCCTGCTGCAGCTCCTTATAGACGCTGCTGCTGCTGCCGCTGGGTTTGCGTGAGAACCATGTTAGATCTGATCTCTGGAAGGCTGAAGGCGTCTGACAGTCACAGCAGACGAGGAAAAAAAAGGAAAGAGGCGAGTCTGCCGGACCGGTTGTTTCCAGGAGGAGTGTCTACGGCTGATCAGTTACATTTCATTTGGCCTGGAAAAGAATGTTTGGTCACTTTCAGGGGATTAGGGGGGTCATGGGGCTGGAAAACGCTTTAATCCCACTTAATTTCACCTCATTAGGAGGAAAGTGATGAAGGCGTCGGCTCAGTCAGCCTTCAACACCTTCAACAACCTGCAGCCAGAGCAGAGTTTTATCAGCTCCATCAGCTCCAACTAGTCTGGAACCGTCTGATTTGTTAGTTCTTTATCAGCTCAGCCCTGAAATCAAACGTATTGATCGACAGGAAGTGACTCTGAGAGGATTCACTGAAACATTCCTGCTAGCTGGAAATACTTCTGTCACATTTTATGACGTTAATCCTCCAGATTTACGGCTTATTGGACTTTTAACAGCTGATTTACCAAGTCTGGAACTAGTCTGGAAATAACAACTAATCTACCACCAACCTACAACTAATATAAAACTAATTTAAACTAATCTATAGCTAGTCTACAACCAATCTACAACTAATCTACAACTAATATAAAACTAGTCTACAACTAATATAAAACTAATTTAAACTAATCTATAACTAGTCTACAACCAGTTCACAACTAATCTAAAAATAGTCTATAACGAATCTACAACCGATCTACAGCCGATCTACAACCAATCTATAACTAATCTACAACTATTCTACCACCAACCTACAGCTAATCTACAACCAGTCTACAACTAATCTACAGCTAATCTACAACTAATCTACCACCAACCTACAGCTAATCTACAACCAGTCTACAACTAATCTACAACTAGTCTACAACCAACCTACAACTAATCTACAACCAATCTACAACTAATCTACAACTAATATAAAACTAATTTAAACTAATCTATAACTAATCTACAACCAATCTACAACTAACCTACAACTAATAAAAAACTAGTCTACAACTAGCCTACAACTAGTCTACAACCAACCTAAAACTAATCTACAACTAACATAAAACTAGTCTAAAAATAGTCTAAAACTATTCTACCACTAATCTAAAATCAGTCGACAACTAATCTACAACTAGTCTACAATTAACCAACAACTAATCTACAAATAACCCACAACTAATCCACAACTAATTTACAACGAATATAAAATTACTCTACAACTAACCTACAACTAATTTACAACTAACCTAAAACTAAACTACATTTAATCTTATTGGACTTTTAACACCTGATTTTAATCCACATCTTAGAGTTCACAAAATAAAAGCACTAAAAATGAAAAAGAACGATTGGAATAAAAAATAGCAACAAGGTTAAAGTAATAATGAGGATTGTAGTAAATAAATCAAATAAATATGTAAATAAATAACTAACTAACCTACAACCAATCTGCAACAGAGAATAAAACAAACAATAAATAAATAAATACATGTTCCTTTACTATATGTAAAACTGATCATTTCTTCTCAGCATCAGTGTGTTTTTGTTTGTTTTGCTTTTTGTCAAACAAAAACATTCCTAAAATATAAAATAAGGATTTACTCTCACAGTTTGTCTGAGGTGCAGAAGAAAAACAGCTTTTCTATATGTAAGCAGTGAAATGTTTGATATTTTCTGCTGTTTTCCACTCACTAACGTGTAAAATCAGTGAGCTGAAATGATTTCATCTCTTATTTAGTTTTTCGCTGTTTTGGTCAAAATGTTGGGATTAAATTAGTAAAACCACGATTTAAAACTAAATAAAGTAGAATAAAAAAAGCTGAATGGGAGAGCAACCTGTAAAATCAGTAAATATTAAATATTAAGAAGCCGTTTAAACACGTCTTCAGGAAGGTTTGATCCACAGATTGACTGGAATACGATGAAAGCTGGGAGTTTTCTGCAGCTTCAGGTGAGTAAATGTGTCGATTTATTCCCAATTTTTGATTGAAATGTTGTAAAAAAGAGAAGAATGTGCTCCAGGGTCCTCCTCCACTCCTTCAACCTGCAGATCAGGTTCAACCTGAACGTCCTCAGGAATGTTACCTGTCTGTCACCTGCTGGTCACATGACCTACCTGAACCCTGACAGCTGGTTTACTCAGTCTGGAACTAATCTACAACTAATACAACTAATCCATAACTAAACTAAAGTAATACAATAGTAATCTAAAACTAACACTGGAAAAGCCTTCAGAGAGCTCAGTCCTCCTCCAAGGCTGCTCATTCCTCCATATGTCAGAAATGCAACATTAGTTTATTAGTTATTGATGATCAGAAATCACCATAGAATGTGTTCATTTAATATAGATGTAACCACAAACTAAATGCTCTGTGTACAGGTGTGTGTTCTGCATGTGTACATTATGTACGGATACCGGATCACGTGACCTAAATATGCAGCGGGAATTGATGGGTCTCAGAAACACCCCCACAATTTAATCAATTGCTCCTCTGAACCAGTCCAAACCAGTCTGAACCAGTCCAAACCAGTCTGAACCAGTCTAAAACCAGTCTGAATAAGTCTAAAGCCAGTCCAAACCAGTCTGAACCAGTCCAAACCAGTCTGAACCAGTTAGAAGCCAGTCTGAACCAGTCTGAACCCAGTCTGAACCAGTCTAAAACCAGTCTGAGTAAGTCTAAAGCCAGTCTGAACCAGTCCAAACCAGTCTGAACCAGTCCAAAGCAATCTAAAGGCAGTCCAAACCAGTGTGAACCAGCCCAAACCAGTCTGAATAGGTCTAAAAGCAGGCTGAACCAGTCTAAAGCCAATCTGAACCAGCCCAAACCAGCCCAAACCAGTCTGAATAGGTCTAAAACCAGTCAGAACCAGTCTGAACCGGTCTAAAGCCAGTCCTAACCAAGTCTAAAGGCAGTCTGAATCAGTCCAAAGCAGCCTAAAGTCAATCTGAAGCGGTCCAAACCCTCATATTTGTTGTGATTGAGTGTGTTGAACTCTGGGTACTTCCTGTTTATCTGCTGCAGGACGTTCTCAGGTGCACTAATGAAGCAGTCCAGCTGCTAATCCAGACGTTCTGCTGACAGGATTAAGGCTGAGAGTCACCAGAGCTCATTATTTCCCTCCAGCTTCATTAGAGTTCAGGCAAAGTGAAAACTGTCACAGAGTCTCAGGATCTGTTGCCACAAAAACACTGGACTGGAACCCAGAGGAGCTAAAAAGTACACAACGACTGGAACAAGAACAACAACACAACAACAAGACTCACAAAAAACATCACAGAAACCAAAGAAAGGCCACAAAGTGACACAAAATAACACAAGAGATGCATAATGACACAAAGAAACACCAGAATAAAACAAAAGAAATACAAAAAACACAACAAGACACACAAAATGACACAAACAGAGACAGAATGACCACAAAGCCACAAAAGGAGATCAGTGGAGACACAAAAACAATGGTGGTAGAGACACAAAATAACACAAAAATGTTGAAAAATGACTCAAAAACATCCCAAAACAGGTACGAAATAATTACACAAATGTAAAATGATACCAAAGAGGCACAAACTGATACAAAAGGAACACAAAAAACAAAGTAACCGCAGCAGAAACACAAAAAGACACAAAAAGATTTATAAAAGTCAAAGAATGAAACAAAAGAGACAGAAAACACATAACAAGAGACACACAATGAGGCCAGACAGACACACAATGACACAACATGACCCCAAAATTACACAAATTAGACTCATAATGATGGCGTTGGAGTGGTAGAGACACACAATAACACAAAAAAGACAGAAAATGACACAAAAGAGATACAAAATTACCACAAAACACCAAAATGACAGCGGTAGAGACACAAAAACCCACAACCAAGATGCAAAATGAGACAACACAAACACAACAATGACACAAAAGAAATACAAAATTATACAAAACAAATACAAAATAACACAAAACAGACACACAGTGACAAAAAAACAACATTAAATGAGGCCAGAGACACGCAATGACATAAAATAATACAAAACTGATACAAAATGAGTACAAAAAGCAAAATGACACAAAACAACACGAAAGAGGCACAAAACAAGACAAACAAGACACGAAAAATAACACAAAAGAGATGCAAAAGGACAGAAAAGTCCAAAAACAGAAAAACACTAAACGACAACATGATCACAAAAGTCACACAAATACACACAAAGACTGTGTGTCACAAAGACTTGTTGCCTCAGTTGTTGTTTGTGTGTCTGCTGACCGGTCTGCGTGTTGTGTTGCTGTTAGTTGAGCTCACGGCGCCACCTGCTGCTCAGGACGCTCAACAACCTGCTACACAACATCTGTCAGAGTCCATAAAACATACAAAATCCCACAGAGGAGACGCACAACGACCACAGCAACACAAAGCGATAGCAGTAGAGATGCAAAATAACGAAAAAGAGACACAAAGCAGACACACAACATCTGCAAAAAGCACAAAACAGACACAAAAGAGATGAAGAATGACCACAAAAACACAAAATGACAGCAGTAGACACACAAAGTAACAGAAAAGAGATGAAAAATTAACCTAAAAAAGACACAAAATGACACAAAACACAAAAGAGACAGAAAAGACATGCAACATGGACACAACAACACAAAATGACAGTAGAGACACAAAGTAACACAAAAGAGATGAAAAATGACTCAACAAAGACACAAAATATCACAAAATGACCAGAAAAGAGACCGAAAAGAGACGCAACATGGACACAAAAACACACAATGATCCCAAAGAGACACAAATCACCATTAAAAAACATGGAGACACAAAACAACACAAATTCAACACAAAATGACACCAGGAAACACAGAAAATAACACAAAAGAGACACATAATTGTCACTATGACAGTTGAAGGCTGCTTCCTGCTCTCTCTCTCCCAGGTGTGCTCATGGTGGAGCTGGCAGCAGGTGTGTTCCATGATAATCAGCTGATGAGCTGCAGGTGGAGCTGAGTGATTGGTCTCTGGGCGTCTCCATGAAAGCAGACTGCAGCCTGCTGGTTCTGGGATCTTCTAGTCTGGTTCTGGGATCTTCTAGTCTGCTGGTTCTGGGATCTTCTAGTCTGCTGGTTCTGGGATCTTCTAGTCTGCTGGTTCTGGGATCTTCTAGTCTGGTTCTGGGATCTTCTAGTCTGGTTCTGGGATCTTCTAGTCTGCTGGTTCTGGGATCTTCTAGTCTGCTGGTTCTGGGATCTTCTAGTCTGCTGGTTCTGGGATCTTCTAGTCTGCTGGTTTTGGGATCTTCTAGTCTGCTGGTTCTGGGATCTTCTAGTCTGCTGGTTCTGGGATCTTCTAGTCTGGTCTGGGATCTTGTAGTCTGCTGGTTCTGGGATCTTCTAGTCTGGTCTGGGATCTTCTAGTCTGCTGGTTCTGGGATCTTCTAGTCTGCTGGTTCTGGGATCTTCTAGTCTGCTGGTTCTGGGATCTTCTAGTCTGGTCTGGGATCTTCTAGTCTGCTGGTTCTGGGATCTTCTAGTCTGGTCTGGGATCTTCTAGTCTGCTGGTTCTGGGATCTTCTAGTCTGCTGGTTCTGGGATCTTCTAGTCTGGTTCTGGGATCTTCTAGACTGCTGGTTCTGGGATCTTCTAGTCTGCTGGTTCTGGGATCTTCTAGTCTGCTGGTTCTGGGATCTTCTAGTCTGCTGGTTCTGGGATCTTCTAGTCTGCTGGTTCTGGGATCTTCTAGTCTGCTGGTTCTGGGATCTTCTAGTCTGCTGGTTCTGGGATCTTCTAGTCTGGTTCTGGGATCTTCTAGTCTGCTGGTTCTGGGATCTTCTAGTCTGCTGGTTCTGGGATCTTCTAGTCTGCTGGTTCTGGGATCTTCTAGTCTGCTGGTTCTGGGATCTTCTAGTCTGCTGGTTCTGGGATCTTCTAGTCTGCTGGTTCTGGGATCTTCTAGTCTGCTGGTTCTGGGATCTTCTAGTCTGCTGGTCCTCTGCTCTGCCTTGGATTCTGTTCTAGGAGGATTCCACCTCTCACCAGCTTCATCCTGGGAACCACAGGCTTCATCTGGATGGAACACTCTGGGAGAAATACCTGCCTTCTATGAACTCTTGGACGCCTACTTACCTTCCATGTGTTGACTTCCTGAAAAGGGAGAGAGCTGAGAGAATCCAGACCAAGGACTGATTCCTACTCATCAGCTAAGTTTCCAAGCCTTGGTATCACCAGACTATTAGTTTAGTATTTTACATGTTGAATTATTACAGTCTGTGTTCTGTACTTAATATTAATTGTTTTTTATGCTCTGCATAAAATAGGTTTTAGTCTGGGGATTTGTGTTCAGGATTAGAGTTTAAGCTGGATTGGTTGTATTTCCAGTTGTTCTCCTACCTTGGTGTTCTCATACGTGGGTTAACTGTAGTTTAAGTTTTCGTCCTTGTGTAGTTTTCCTCCGTACCACTAGATGGTTTCTGGTTTTCTTGGTTTAGTTCCTGAGTTCTGGTTCCTGTGTATCTTGTCTCGTTGTAAATAAAGCATTGTTAAAACGTCTTTTGACTGCAGTCTCATTTCCTGCTCCTGAGCCTTTTTGTACCTGCCGTAACACAAAATCTTCAAAAACACAAAACGGACACAAAAGTGATGCAAAAGGAAAAAAGTCATTTTAAAAACTAAAAATGATACAAGAGACAAAAGATGCAAAAAGACACAAGTAGACACACAAAATTAAACAAAACGGACACAAAATTGACAGAAAAGAGATGCAGCATGGACACAAAGACATACGATCCCAAAGACACACAATTCACCATTAAAACATGACGACACAAACACCAGTAGAAACAGGAAAATAACACAAGAGACACAAAGTTGCACAAACTACACTTTAAATGACACCCAGACATTAAATGTCACACAAGTGACGCAGCGTAACACAAACGAGACACAGAGGTTCCAGTGAGTTCTGGTTCCCATTATTCACTGCTCCAAGGACTGAAACCTGATGTCATCACGTCTCCATGGCAACAGGGGCAAGCAGCCAATAGGGAGCCTCTCAGGACAGATCAATAACACTGTTCAACATCTAGAATATATAGGTTTAAAACTGGGTCAGAACCAGGTCGCAACCAGGCCAGAACCAAGTCTAAAACCAGGCCAGAACCAGGTCCAGAACCAAGTCCAAACCAGGCCAAAACCAGGCCAGAACCAAGTCTAAAACCAGTCTAAAACCAGTCTAAACCCTGTCTAAAACCAGGCCACAACCAGTCTAAAACCAGTCTAATGCCAGTCTAAACCAGTCTAAGCCCAGTCTAAAACTAGTCTAAACCCAGTCTAAAACCAGGCCACAACAAGTCTAAAACTAGTCTAAAACCAGTCTAAAACCAGTCTAAACCCTGTCTAAAACCAGGCCACAACCAGTCTAAACCCAGGCTAAAACCAGGCTACAACCAGTCTAAACCCAGGCTAAAACCAGTCTAAACCAGTCTAAGCCATTCTAAAACAGGCTCTGGTTTGTGATGTCAGCACACAGTGACGTTTCTTGTGACTCCCGGAGAGTTTGAAACAAGGCCGGCAGTGGCGTCATGTTGGGTTTCCTCCAGTGAAAGTTAGGAGTGGTCGTCATGGTTACTGAGAAGTTGACCTTCCAGCTGTGACCGAACAGATGAACGTCTGCCAGCGACCGAGGTAGGAAAGCAAATACAGATAAGGTTAGTGTTTTTGTCACGGGGAGGAATTCCCTGGACGTCACATCAAACAGGAAAAACGGCTGCTGGTGACTCATGAAGCTGTTACACACGGATTCCCAACATCTGTTTCTGTGTTCAGGAGATCCACGGGGATCCATGCATGACTCAGCAGGACCTTTAGAAAATACACACCTCATCTTGGAGGAGCTCTTATTGATTTTCCAAGCCATGGTCAGTTTATTCTGACTTTTGTGAAAATAATTTCTATTAAAAAACACAAAACAGATTTCTGCAAAGTAATGTCAAACAATGTGAGATACAAAAGGCAAAAGATTAAAGCTGCAGCCAGTTGATCTAGAAGTCATTAACGGATGATCTGAGGTCAATGATTGGAGAATGAAGACTCCTGGATCTGAAGGTCCAGTCTCTGGTGGATCAGAACTCCTGGATAGATCTACACCTTGAAGACTGAAGAACCAAGAAACTCTGAGAAAAGGTTGTAGAAAAGCATCGGTCAGGACGATACAAGAACATTTAAAGTTCCTGAAGATCTCCTGGAGTCCAGTTAAATCCATCATTAAGAAATGGAAGGAAGATGGAACATGAATAAATCTGACTAGAGCAGGACGTCCTCAAGACCTGAGAGACTAGAGAGGGAGGCCACCAAGACTCCTATGACCCCTCTGAAGGAGAAAGAGACTAGAGAGGGAGGCCACCAAGACTCCTATGACTCCTCTGAAGGAGAAAGAGACTAGAGAGGGAGGCCACCAAGACTCCTATGACTCCTCTGAAGGAGAAAGAGACTAGAGAGGGAGGCCACCAAGACTCCTATGACTCCTCTGAAGGAGAAAGAGACTAGGGAGGGAGGCCACCAAGACTCCTATGACTAGACAAGACAGAGAGTAGTTCTACTCAGTTATACACAAACATTTATTAACTAATGCCACAACCAAACAATAAACAACAACAGACAGTGAATAAATGAAAGAATAAATGCAGATAAACTAGTTAACTGATCGTCACTGGAAGCAGTTGGTAGAATGGTGATGAATGTGGAATTTGAAATTGGTAAACTAATTGTAATTAGTGAATGCAGCCGTTTAGCAGAAGGAAAGTGAACCTGCGTGGCCTTCAGGAGGTGGAGGCAGCAGGATGTGGAGCTGAGATGGTCTGCTGGATGAGATGTTCAGGAACACAGAGACCAGGAGGAACTTTGGCAGGTTTGTGTTGCAGAAGTGAAGCTAAAGTAAAAACACTGAGAGTCAAAGCTCATAGTTATCAAGAAAATATTCAGGCCAGGACCAAGTCTAAGACAAGTTAAAAACCAGTCCAAAAATAGGCATGGAGGTGGCAGCATCATGATGTGAAGCATGGTGGTGGCAGCATCATGATGTGAAGCATGGTGGTGGCAGCATCATGATGTGAAGCATGGTGGTGGCAGCATCATGATGTGAAACATGGTGGTGGCAGCATCATGATGTGAAGCACGGTGGTAGCAGCATCATGATGTGAAGCATGGTGGTAGCAGCATCATGATGTGAAGCATGGTGGTGGCAGTATCATGGTGTTCCTCAGCAGCAGGTCTTATAAAGGTAGAGGGTAAATGAAATCCTGGAGGACAACCTGATGATGAAACATGGAGAAGATCAGGTTTCCATCCAGACGATGAGTCGAAGCAAACAGACAAAGATCCTCAGAGATGGTTTGAAGACAACGAGGAGGAAGTTCTGGAGGCCGAGTCAGAGTCCAGACCTGAATCCTACAGAGGATGTGAAAAGTTCTGTTCCCTCAGGAACCCTGAGGAACCTGACAGAGTTTGATTGGAGCAGAACGTTCAGATGTTCAGACTGATCAAACCAACAGGATCAAAGCTGAATCTTCTGGTGAATTCTTCCAGAAACCTCCTGAACCCTGGACCATGACCTTCCTGTTGGAGAGCAGCATGAGGGAGAAGATGAGTGGTTGACCTTTAATGACTTTCATACATGTGGTTCTAGATACACCTGACACTCCTTTACTCCACTTCCAGCTTCCTCTGATGCAAACAGAGTGTGAATTCCTTCCCTCTGCTGGTTTACGGAGCCTCCTGGTGTTCCTGTCACCATGGAAACGCTCCACTTCCTGTCTAATGAAAGAATAACACAGTCCACTTCCTGCTCCGGGCCTCAGTGAGTCGTGAGAATGCAAACCTGGCAGCAACACCTTAGCACACCAGCTACACAACACTACACAATGCCACAGAGCTACACAACACTACACAACGCTACACAACACTAGACAATGCTACACAATGCTACACAACGTTACAGAGCTACACAATGCTACACAACGCTACACAATGCTACAATGCTACACAACGCTATGACGCTACACAACGCTACAATGCTACACAATGCTACTACCCTACACAACGCTACACAAAGCTACAATGCTACAGAGCTACACAACAACAGCCCCAGGCCTCCATCACTCCACTGGTTTCTAGATTCCTTCACATCCAGGATCCTCATACTGACGTGTTTGCACTTGTAGTGGTTTGTATCTCTTCTGGTTGTTTCTTTGTGACTGTTTTGTGTGTCATTTTGTATTTTGTGTGTCTTTTTATGATTGTTTTGTACCCGTTTGTGGTCATGTTGTGTCTCTTTGTGGTTGTTTTGCATCTTTTTGTTGTTTTTTGTGTCTTTTTTGGTTGTTTTGTGTCTCTTTGTGGTTGTTTGTGTCTTTTTTTGGTTATTTTGCACTTCTTTATGATTGCTGTGTGTCTGTTTTTGTTTGTTTCATGTCTTTTTGTTGTTTTTGTGTATTTTTTGGTGCATTTGTGATTCTGTAGTTGTTTTGTGTCTGTTTGTGGTTGTTTTGTGCCTCTGGTGTTTTGTGTGTCTTCATGATTGTTGTGTGTCTGTTTGTGGTGGTTTTGTGTGTCTTTGTGGTGGTTTTGTGTCTCTGGTGTTTTGTGTGTCTTTATGATTGTTTTGTGTGTCTTTGTGGTGGTTTTGTGTGTCTTTGTTGTGTTTGTTTGTGTGTTTGATGCATGTGTTAAATATCTGTGTTCGTTCATTTTAAAGGGAAAAACATTCTTTTAGGTTTTTGTAGAAAACTTTTTAAACGCTTTTCTTCTTCTCGGTATCAGAACGGTTTAATAAAGATCAAAAAATCTGATCTTCTGCTGCAAACTAAAAGTTTTCTGGAGGAAACTCTGATCAGTTTTCTGAGGAAACTCCATGAAATCAGTGAGTGGCTTTTGTTAGAATCAGAGGAAATCCCTTTGAACCGAAGAAAGATAAGAAACTCTGCAGAAAACAAGGAAAAGTCAAATCACTTCCACTTATTGAAATGAAGCCAAACTTCTAATTTATGAAACTCGATCACACTTTTAGGTGTCGAACGTTATTCTGATGTTTGACGTAATAATGTCAAAATGGTCGTTTGTGTTTTTAGTGTTATCGGGTGTTCAGATACAGAACTGCATTGAAAAGTAAATAAGAAGAAAACAAACATGTAAATAAACAGTAAAAACTGTTAAAAACTGGTTTAAAAACTTTATTTCACTTAAGAGACTGAGACATTCAAAGGCTGTAAAATAACTGCTGAAACCTGTCGGATAATAAACGAATTTAGTAAAATTGTGAGCTTTAATTGTATGTTCTTAATTTTATAGTCAAATGTTGTAAAAGAATAAATTGCCATATGAAAAAATAAAGATTTTTGATGCAGTTAACATTTAATTGAGTGTTTTTTTCTTAGGTTTTACCTGTTAGTATCTGTAATTTAACACAAATTATCTGTAAAATAACAGTAAATTATTTTTAAAAAATTGTTTAAAAGTTAAATTTTTTACAGTGTAATTCCTTTAACTCCTGTAGTTTGTTGAATGAATAAAATCTGATTAAAAGTAATTCAAAATTACTTACTTTTAAATTACAGATTATTTATTAATGCAAAAACTGATCTACTTGTTAATTTTTTAATCAGTTTTCAGCTTTTAAACTTATTGACCTGCATTCTGCTGTTAGTTCTTATTCTGTTTCATCCATATTTCATCTAAATAAATAACTTTTACTGTTTTATTACCACAGAGACACAGAATTTAGACAGTTTTTAAATGAGAAGTTTTTTCAAACTGATTAAGTGATTCATTTAAAGAGGTAACTGCTCATTTCTACTGCAGATTCATCGACTCCAGCTGCATAATTTTGATTATTTATTATTGCAGAAACGGATCTAATTGTTCATTTCAATCCATCAATCAAACTTTATTTGTATTGCACTTTTTATACAACAAAATTGCACCACAGAGTGATTTACAACATTAAAAACATTGAGTGAAAAACCAAAACACACAACTGCACACACACACACACACCCATACATACACAGACACACACACACACACACACACACACACACACACACACACACACACACACACACACACACACACACACACACACACAGTCTCCCACCACTGACTGCAGGGAGACATGTCTGACACTGATTGTGGGAAACGCCTCCATTGGGGTCGTCCACACTGGGAGGAGTTACAGGCCATGACCACTGGGGGCGCCGGACCCAGACCCCCAGACCCCCAGACCCACAGACCCCCCAGACCCCCAGACCCCCAGACCCCCAGACCCCCAGACCCATAGACCCCCAGACCCTCAGACCCCCAGACCCACAGACCCCAGACCCACAGACCCCAGACCCCAGACCCCAGACCCAAGACCCCCAGACCCCCAGACCCCCAGACCCACAGACCCCCAGACCCACAGACCCACAGACCCCCCAGACCCCAGACCCCAGACCCCAGACCCCAGACCCACAGACCCACAGACCCCCAGACCCCAGACCCACAGACCCACAGACCCACAGACCCCCCAGACCCCAGACCCCAGACCCCAGACCCACAGACCCCAGACCCCAGACCCACAGACCCACAGACCCCCAGACCCCCAGACCCACAGACCCACAGACCCACAGACCCCCAGACCCCCAGACCCCAGACCCCAGACCCCAGACCCCAGACCCCAGACCCCAGACCCCAGACCCCAGACCCACAGACCCCAGACCCCAGACCCCAGACCCCAGACCCCAGACCCCAGACCCCAGACCCCAGACCCCAGACCCCAGACCCACAGACCCCAGACCCCAGACCCCAGACCCCCAGACCCCCAGACCCCAGACCCCAGACCCCAGACCCCAGACCCCAGACCCCAGACCCCAGACCCCAGGACCCCAGACCCACAGACCCCAGAACCCACAGACCCCAGACCCCAGACCCCAGACCCACAGACCCCAGACCCCCAGACCCCAGACCCCAGGACCCCAGACCCCAGACACCCAGGACCCCAGACCCCAGACCCCCAGGACCCCAGACCCCAGACCCCAGACCCCAGACCCCAGGACCCCAGACCCCAGACCCCAGACCCCAGACCCCAGACCCCAGACCCCAGACCCCCAGACCCCAGGACCCCAGACCCCAGACCCCAGACCCCAGACCCCAGACCCCAGACCCCAGACCCCAGACCCCAGACCCCAGACCCCAGACCCCAGACCCCAGACCCACAGACCCCAGACCCTGACAGACCCCAGACCCCAGACCCACAGACCCCAGACCCCAGACCCCCAGACCCGACAGACCCCCAGACCCACAGACCCCAGACCCACAGACCCCAGACCCCCAGACCCACAGACCCCAGACCCACAGACCCCAGACCCCCAGACCCACAGACCCCAGACCCCCAGACCCCAGACCCACAGACCCACAGACCCCAGACCCCCAGACCCACAGACCCCAGACCCACAGACCCACAGACCCCCAGACCCGACAGACCCCAGACCCACAGACCCCCAGACCCACAGACCACAGACCCCAGACCCCAGACCCCCAGACCCACAGACCCACAGACCCCAGACCCCAGACCCACAGACCCACAGACCCCAGACCCCAGACCCTGACAGACCCCAGACCCACAGACCCACAGACCCCAGACCCACAGACCCACAGACCCCCAGACCCACAGACCCCCAGACCCTGACAGACAGGGGGACCCCCACACCGAGGTGGGGAGCCCCCCAACCAGCCGGACTGAAGGGACCCATGGACAGCACCCCCAGCAGCAGACCAGATACAGGACCCAGTGTGGAGGAAACACTGGAGTTAAAGAACTAAACATTTAAAACTACAACATAGAATAAAAGACCTATAACATAATTTAAAAGGTGAAAGGTTGAAAGAGTAAAAACACATAAGAAAATAAGTAGAAAATGATAAGAACATAAAGATTTCAGAGGTTAGTTAAAAGCCTGATTAAAAAGGTGAGTCTTTAACCTTCTTTTAAAAACCTCGACGGTCTGCAGTCCTGAGGTTCTCCAGCAGGTTGTTCCACAGGCGGAGGCCATAGTGGCTAAATGCTGCCTCATCATGGGTTTTAGTTCTGGTTCGTGGTCTGGATAAAAGGCTGCTGCCAGAGGACCTCAGGATCCATGAGGGTCGATATGTTAAAAGGAGATCAGATAAATAAGGAGGCACAAGGCTGTTAAGACATTTAAAAACTAATAAAAGAACCTTAAAATGGATCCTGAAGCGGACGGGGAGCCAATGCAGCCACTTTAAAACTGCTGTAATGTCTGTAATGAAGGGCATCACCAGTTTTCAGCTTTTAAACTCCGTGAACCTGCAATCTGCTGTTAATTTTTAATTTCTTTTGTTTTGTCCAAAGATCTCAGTTTAGTGTCCCAGAGGAGGAAGAAATCAGAAAATATTCACATTTATGAGCTAAAATTACACTGTTTAGACCGTTTTTATCTTTACTAAAGTATTCTGAAACTACAGAAACATATAATTTACTCAGGATGATCAAAAATATGAAGAGTTTCCAGAGAAACGGGGATTTTTAAGTGGAAAACTCATTTGTAGAGCTTTTAGAGCAGAAACGATTCACTGGAGCTGCAGGTTTTATGGTTTCTACATCGGACTTTATGTTTTATTATTTGTCTTTTACCTGTGAAGTGTCTTTGAGTGGCCAGAATATAAAATGTATTATGATTATTTATTATTATTAAAAAGACTGATGCAAACTGTTGCATTAATTGAGTATTTTTCAGCAGGTTTTCGGGCGTTTCTTCCAGAAACATAACACTGAGTGGATCTATTAGTTCAGTACAGATAATGGAGCATCTAGACAGCAGTAATGTGAACGTTTTTCATGCAGTTTGCAGATCAAAGGGTTTGATTATCCCCCTGACGACTAAAACAAGGATATCAAAGCCTGAAGGTAATTTCCCTTTTGTCATTTCAGTTCATTTCCAGTTTAAAGTTGGTCTGTTTCCGCATCAACGGCGACACCAGACAGCTGAGGTCAGTGTCTGCAGCCGGCAGCGCATGAGTTGCATCAGCTGAGCGACCGGCTGCAGATGCTGAGTCATCTGCTGCTCTAAATCCAGGTAGCTCACCTTTATACCGAGGGGGCGGAGCCTGCGGTCGCATTGCATCACCTGAGAGGAAGTTGGCAGCCTGAGGAATGTGCAGATCAAGGAAACTACAGAGGATCTGCTAAATGTCAGCAAGTTCTGCACAATTTTAGTCACTTTGGGAAATTAATGACTCATTTCAGACAAATTTAGAGTCAAACTGGAGAGATTTTAGTCATTTTGGACAATAATTTGGTATTTTTTAGTGAGTTTTCAAATCGGTTAGGACAGAAATCGAGTCACTGAACAAATTTGAAGTCGTTTCGCTTGTCAGCCAGTATTCTGGTTCATCCTCAGACATTCATGCTGCATCTAGAAATGTCTTCAACATGCAGCCCCATATTACAATACCTCCACCTCCGTGCTTCACTGGCAGGACTATGCATCCACTGTGGTAGTCCTGGTCAGATTCACACCAAATATGCTGGACTTTTTGGAGATTTTTAATCATTTTAGACAATTTTTTGAGTCATTTTGGACATTTTGGTTAGCAACGTTTCACCTCGTAGTTTTTGTTGTTGGGAATCTACCCAAAGTACGGAAAACAATTTGTAAGGAAATGTAGAGAAACTGCACAGTGTGCCAGGAAGTCAGACTAGTTCCTGGATGGTGTTGACTGTCAGATGATGTAAATATTGAACTAAAAAGAAGCTACTTTAGCTGGATTAACACATGCTAGCTGTTTAATCAAATTCCGTTTGTTTATGAGACACGTTAGCCAACCTGAGTTGGTCAAAAGGCAACAGAAATATGTGCAAAAAGCAAGACAGAAAACAGGATAAGAACTTGTAAAATCAATATGAATAAAAAGCAAATAAATGTATAAAATAAAATATACCTAAAGTTCTAAAATATATAGACCACCAAACCAGTCCACATCTTAAAACTTTTCATGAAACGGGGTCCTGTTTTTGTCTCAGTAATGCTGCATTTCCTTATGTGTAACACCAGGGGGCGGAGTTTAAATGAACTGACAGTATTATGCATCAAACAAAGCTGTGTGGAAACAAGTCCTTTGAAGCAGTAGAATTACTGAATATATTTGCCTCTAATTTGCTCCTGCTAGCTACGTTAGCATGTTTAGCTTGAGCTGTATGTGGCTAACGTCTGCTAACAACATTCAGGCAGCAGGTGAAAAAAAAAACATTTGAAAAGCAAGACATAAAACAAATGTTCAGCGTTTTGGAGGCCCATCCATCACCCCGACTTTTTACTACGGCCATTAGAGGGCGCCGTCACCTCCTGGAAACCAGTGTCAAAGTACCAAAAACTGCAGTTCCTCAAACGTCCACCCGAGTCTCCCCCGCAGGGTGAAACTCTTCATACAACCTGCTGTCTCTGAGCTACAAGGACCCGTCCATCCACCCCGACCTCCTCCCTGCTCCAGTGATTTATTTACAGGTTACTAAATGATACAAACACAAAACAGCATTTATGTTACCTGGAAAACTGTGCCAGAAAGAACTGGGGAACTGAACTGTGAATGTGAAAGCAGCCCGTTGTGCATCAGACTCTGCTGGAGTCACCGTGACGGGTGGTTTTATGTTTGATGGAAGCTAACCAGGTCACCAGGAATGTCCCTGAAACTCTGCCGGCTCGTCTAGATGTTTGACAGGAAGTCCCACAGCCTGTTTGACGTGTCTGCTTCAGGTTTATCAGTGCTGGGAATCGAGACTGATAAAGAGGAGTGTGCTTTAAACAAAGAGATCAAATCTGCAGTGCAGTCAAACGTACATCTTTTAATTCCGTAGTTGTTGAACCACTGAAAACATCTGAGACAGCTGGATGTGGTTCCTTCAGTCCTTCAGATGTCCACCTTTATTTCTCCTCAGCAAGGAGGAAACCAGAGTCCATCAATTTCTGCTCACATCTCCTCACAATCTTCACATTATTTATTGGTTGTGCTGCTCTTTCTTTTTCTTTAAACATCATAAACGTTCTGTTGGGTTCTGCTCAGACTCTCACTGTCCAGGTCCTGGTTCCACTCAGTTCTAGTGGAGAAGCTCTTGTTGTTCTTTGGATGTTCTCCTGCTGGAATATTCCTCATCTTCCAGCTCCTGGTCAGCCAGTATTTTAGTTTATCCTCATCTAGAAGTGTCCTCTGTCAACTGTCAGGACTATTCATCCACTGTGGTAGTCCTGGTCAGGTTCTCACCAAACATCTGGACTCCATCTGAGCCCAACTCATTGATCTTCATCTGACCAAAGAATGTTCTCCAACATCCATCAGGCTTCTTCTCATGTTCTTCAGCAAACTTTCATCTGGAAGTTTAGTTCTGAGCAGCAACCAGGTTTAGTTCTGGTCCTCCGTCCATAGAGGTTGATGTTCTGAAGGTTCCTTCACACTGTCTGAGCTTCACACTAACTCTGGTTTCCATGGAGAACCCCTGAACCAAGTCTGAAGCAGCTGCTGTCTGTTTTCACAGCTGGATGGAGAAAGTAGTTCACTGTCTGTGGAGTCATTTTAGGAGCTCTGATTAGTGGTACTATGACTCCTTCTAGACCTCCTGATTAGTGGTACTATGACTCCTTCTAGACCTCCTGATTAGTGCTACTATGACACTTTCTAGACCTGATTAGTGGTACTATGACTCCTTCTAGACCTCCTGATTAGTGGAACTATGACTCCTTCTAGACCTCCTGATTAGTGGTACTATGACTCCTTCTAGACCTCCTGATTAGTGGAACTATGACTCCTTCTAGACCTCCTGATTAGTGGAACTATGACTCCTTCTAGACCTCCTGATTAGTGGAACCATGACTCCTTCTAGACCTCCTGATTAGTGGAACTATGACTCCTTCTAGACCTCCTGATTAGTGGAACCATGACTCCTTCTAGACCTCCTGATTAGTGGAACTATGACTCCTTCTAGACCTCCTGATTAGTGGAACTATGACTCCTTCTAGACCTCCTGATTAGTGCTACTATGACACTTTCTAGACCTGATTAGTGGTACTATGACTCCTTCTAGACCTCCTGATTAGTGGTACTATGACACTTTCTAGACCTGATTAGTGGTACTATGACTCCTTCTAGACCTCCTGATTAGTGGTACTATGACTCCTTCTAGACCTCCTGATTAATGCTACTATGACTCCTTCTAGACCTCCTGATTAATGCTACTATGACTCCTTCTAGACCTCCTAATGAGTGGTTCTATGACTCCTGTGACTTTTCCATGTGGAGCCATGATGCAGACATAGACCCAGTCCATAGGTCCAGGACTGAGAAGGTTTGGCTGTTCTGAGCTCATTTTAGAACCATGTTCATCAGTCAGACTGGTTGGAATCACAGCTTTGGCTGCTTTCTGAACCCTTTGTCATTGTTGATTCATCAAAGGAAATTCTCTGCTGCTAAACTTCAAAATACTTCATCTCCTGAGTGCTGACGCAGTTGTGAGTTGTTTTATTTTGAAGAGGTGTTCCTGCTGCTGTAGACTGTGTGCAGCTACAAAAACATGAAATTGGTTTATTTGTGTTTCAGAATACTTTTCCAGCACCAGGAAGTGAAAGTGAGAAAGCTGTTGTGTTTCTAATTTCAGGCTGCAGATGCTTTTATTGCAGCGGGTTCAGAGGAGGAGGGCTCTGTTGCATCACAACTCGATCACAAGGTTCACTCAGTGTTTGGTTTTATTTATCCAAGCAACTGGTGAGCTTCCAGATAGAGGGAAGCTCAGAGGACCGACATTCCTGCTGCTGGTGTCAGCACACAGAAACACAACCAAGAGACGGGAGGAAACTCCTATGAAATGACCTAAAAGCTGCTGCTGCTATGAGTTAAAAACAGAAACACAGCAGGATTACACTGATAGCATAGAGTGTGATTCACGTGTGTGATGTCATGCAGCACATTAATACAACTCTGTGATGTCAGTCTTACATTTATCTGTTCCATGGGGCTGCATGACAGAGAAATAAATCAAAATCTGCATCTATAACTACATTACTGTTCTGAAGTTTGGGGTCACCCACATAATTCCATGTTTTCCATGAAAACTCCCACTTTTATTCATGTTCTAACATAACTGCAAGGGTTTTCTAATCATCAATGAGCCTTTCAACACCATTAGCTAACACAATGTAGCATTAGAACACAGGAGGGATGGTTGCTGGAAATGTTCCTCTGTACCCCTATGGAGATATTCCATCAAAAATCAGCTGTTTCCAGCTACAATAGTCATTTACCACATTAACAATGTCTACACTGGATTTATCATTCATTTAATGTTATCTTGAAAAAAAACTGCTTTTCTTTCAAAAATAAGGACATTTCTAAGTGACTCCAGACTTTTGAATGGTAGTAATAAAATACAGTCAAATGCAGTAAAAATATAGAATAATATAATGAAAATACAATAAAAATAGTGTAAAAATAGCATAAAAAGTGTATATATATATATATGTATATATATATATACTGTATTTTTAAATTTTTTTTATATATTGTTAGCATCTTGTGCATTACTATCATGTAAACAGGCAGCAGGTTTGATATTTCCAGATATTAGTGGTGAGTCAGTGATGAGGATGGAGACTGTAGGAAGTATAGATATATATATATATAGAAGTGCAGTAGGATCAAACACACACCGTTCAGGGGGCGGGGCTTGTGTGTGTGTGTGTGTGTGTGTGTGTGTGTGTTATTGTGTGGGTGTGTTTCTCCTCGTGTTGTGCTGTCGCTGAGCCTCCATGTATTATAAATCTCCGGTGATGGAGCGGAGACTCATTCTCAGCTCTGGTCCAACATGTCTCGGTTCGTGCTGCAGACGGTAAGACAGCTCGGTACCGGTACCGGTACCGGTGGGCGGTTGGGGCGGGCCGTGTGCCGGTCTGCTCCCGGGTCTGACGCCTCTCTCTCGGCAGGTGCTGCTCGGTGTCCTGCTGGTCCCCCTCCGGTCTGCAGGGTCCCGGTGTATCGGTGAGGAGGAACTACGCAGCCGCGAAAACCGTCTGCAGCGGACGTACTGGAAGCACCTGAACGTCCCCCAGCCTACGTCACCGCGCCAGCGCGCGCCCACCTGCGCACAGGTGAGCAAGGAGCTGCACGAGGACCCGCAGCGCCGCTCCCTGTCCCCGTGGAGGTACCGGTGAGTCCAGTCCCGGTCCCGGTCCAGAGAGGGTCCAGCAGGACGTTAGGAACCCGGATTGTTATAATAATAGTCATAATAATAGTAATAATAATAATAATAATAATAATAATAATAATAATAATAATAATAATAATAATAATAATAATAATAATTGGTTGAGCTTCTCCTCTGGGTTTAATGTGTCATTTTGCTGTTTTTATTGATTCTGGTGATTTTATTTGATATTTATTTATTTATTTGGTATTTATTTATTACTGTGGGGTGTTAATATTTAAGTTCATTGATTATTTATCTCAGGAAATTACTGATCAGTGGTGGAAATGATCAGCTGTATTTAGATCATCTTTAGATCATCTGAAACATGATGTGTTTCTATCAGAGAACAGGTCCTTAGAAAGCCTCACCCTGAGACGTGTTCATTTCCATGTTTACTGTTAAAACTCCTGTAAATAACACGGATCAGCACTGTTACCTCTCATGATTAGTTCTTTTACAACATGTGAGCGAATCCGATGAGCCAAACATCTCATTATTTAACAGTACTTTTACAGTTTCTGACTGTTTTTCTTCCCAATCAGCTCCAGATCATGTGACTGATCAGTAAAAGCAGTTCAGCATATTAATATCTCATTAATAACTCCATTATGAATCATTTCTATCCATATTTAGTGCAGTGGTGTTCTTTAATGAGGATAATTCATTCATTTTTCATAAAAAAATACACATTAAACCTGTTTTTAATTTACACTGGAACAGCCTACATATAAAACACAACAGTTCTATGTGACACTGACTTTGAAAAAAGTTATTTTACATTTTGCTTTTTGTCATTTCATGGAGCTGAGAAATGAGATCCTCTTCTGTTCAGGGATGGTTTGCAAATATGAGAAATTAATTATTTTATGGTTCATCCCAGAAGGGTTGCTAATCCATGCTAATGTGATCTTTTTCTCAGCAGTAGAAGCTAGATATTTAGCTGCTGTTACTGCTGACCAAGAGGACAAACTGACTGATGGAAAACAGTCCAAAGAATTAGTCTGATCCTGATAATATGAGGTAGAGGGAGACATTCAATCAAGGCTGACAATGTGATGAAAATATGAAAAATAGAAGAGAGGACATAGCTTTGCTCTACACATTCTATAGGACAACTGTTGGATGATGGAAACGACAAAAACGAGAGACAAAAGACAAAAATGAGACACAAAATGACAAAAACAAGCCATAAAATGACACAAAACGACAAAAACAAGACACATAAAGGCTAAAACGTCATCAACAGGTTCATGCTAGCATGCTGCTTGATAAAAAACTCTCCTGAGACAATGAAAGCTTTTATTTTGACGTGTGACTGAAGTAAAATCCCGCTGCTCATCGTTTCTTCCAGGCTGGACAAAGACAACACCAGGTTTCCTCGTGAGATCTCCGTCGCCGAGTGTCTCTGCGACGGCTGCATCATCGACCGCCACGAGGACCTGAACTACAACTCCAGGCAGATGTTCGTCCAGCGCATGGTGCTGAAGAAGACTTCCTGTCCAGGAGACCCCAGCAGATACGTGGTCAGGAAGGACTTCATCAGCGTCCCCATCGCCTGCACCTGCGTCAGGCCGGCAGTAAACCACGTTTTCTAACCAAACCGTGGTGAATCTGTCTGAGCTGCTTCCATTATTTCCATCCGACCTCCTCCCTATGGCGACTTCATGGCTCCGTCACTACATCACCTGACCTTCCATCCCGTCATAATTACTACAACCACATGAGGGCGCTGCAACCCTGAGACGTAGCTGAGGCTTGTAATAGCATGCTAATGTTAGCGCTGACCTAAAAACCACCATTAATTTCTGTCTCGATCAATAAATACAAATAAAACAAATCAGGAAAACATTAGCAGGTGCTACATTTCAGAGACCCTCAGATTTCACAGCAAGCTAACAGTTGGCTAACATTAGCATTCGCCGTTTAAGAGCGTCTTTTACAAACTACAGCTGCACCAAAAGGCAGCGTCGACTATAATGGAATGTTAGCAAGCTATTCTATCAGCTAGCTCTAAGATTAACACTAGAAATGCAACGCTTCCTCACCATGCACCAAAACTAGCTCATTTTGTGATTTTCAGCTAATCGCGCTGTCATTTCACCTCAGATATCTCCTCTTCTTCTGCAGATCATAGCTAACACAGTAGCAGTGAGAGAGCTGCAGGTTTACCTCAGATTAAACTTCACAGGAAATGCTTTCACACCTTGTTTTTTAATTTTTAGTTTGCACCTTCTGATTCATGTGAAATCGACCAAAGCAGACGACTGTCGACTCAGTTCAGGCCACGAAGGCTGTAAGTCAACAGCTAAGGCCAGGAGACAGCTAGCTTAACTTAGCTTAGCTTAGCTTGATGACCGGAAACAGGAGGACACTGCTAGTCCGGCTCTTTGAGAAAAAGTAGGAAAAACTTCAGATTGTTTTCTTGGTTAATAAGGCAGCAAGAATGAAACTGGATTTTTAGCGTTTAGCAGTTTTAACTACTTTACGTGCAGTTTTAGTTCAACTTCTTCCCACAAAAAGTGATGTTTAAGGACAACAGTTCAGTTGTTTTAGGTCTGGAGCTGCTATAATGTGCTCCTCATTGTAATTATTATTATAATTATTACAATACAAGCTTTATTTCTGCAGCATCGTTGCAAACGGGATTCACAAGGTGCTTAAAATACTTTAACGAATAACATTAAAAAAGCTGTTTTTTTTAAAAATGTCAACTTTGACCATAAAATTCTGCTATTTTTTCCCCTGTTTTGTTAAATTACAGAAACTATTTGTTAAAATCAAAGAAAAAAAACGTATAAATTTATGTCAACCCTAAAAAAAAAACAACAGGTCAAAACTGTAAATAATGTCCAAGTGAAAAATCTGCATTTTTATAAATAGTAATTTGTTCTTTTAAAACGTGTGAACATAAAATTCTATAGTTTTACTAAAACTTGGCTTAAAAGCCTCTTTATTTGACAGATACTTGCTGTTCTTGTCACCATTTTTATCAACTTTTATCGTAGTTTTCGAACATTACTGTATTCCACAGTTTCTTTTTACTATTTTTTTTTCTGGCAACTTGAATTAGATTCCGCTGGCGTTCAGAATAACGCGATCTTTAAAGTTGATTTTATGACACTCATTGTCCGTCTTTATGCTAAGCTAAGCTAACCATGTCCTGGGCAGTATTAGACAGCACACAGACCAATTAAAAACACTGTAGACAGCGTCGGTTTGTGTGTTTAGTGTAGAATATATAACAAAAGTATTTTTTAGTTTTGTTTTTTTGACTGTATTTTTTTTTTAAAAAACACAGAACTTTATGTTAAAATTTTTATTTATTTGTGTATTTTAGCAATTGGATCGCTTTAAAGAGTGTTTTAAAAGGCAAACTGTTGCCCTCTGCTGGATAAAAACCCGTGAAATGTGCCATTATGCTGCGCTGCAGGATGTGTAAAGATGTCCTGTTAAAGTTTTATGGTTTTTTTGTTTGTTTTTTTGGTTAATCCTGCAGAGAGGAGGAACGTCACTTTGGCCGAATTACTTCTCCATCACTGTTTTTTATTTGAGTTTATTTTGTAAAAGCCTCACTGACTGCTGCTCGTCTCAAACACTCCCGTTCCTTTTTGTAACTGTGCACTTTTAATAAGCATTAAATGCTTCTTTCAGTCATGTTGTGTCTTTTCTGTTGTTTCTGTATCAGAGTACAGCAGTTTTACTCACTGTTGTCTGTTTGACACGTCCGCCTCGATATGTTTACGTAAATACATTTTTAAAACCTGATAAAACAAATGGATTAAATGGTCGGCTACAACCAAAATTAGCTTAAAGTAACTGAATAAATAGTTAGCTGACAGCAAATGTTAGCATAAAGTAATGAAATAAATGGTCAGCTTAAGGAAAATTTGCTAAAAGTAATGGATTAAATAGTTAGCTAATAGCAAAACTTTGTTAAAACTATTGAATTTTACTACTGAATTATTTTTAAATGCATAGATATTTTCTATATTCTTTACAATACAAAAGTAATTATTTATAAAATCCAAGAGGTAAATCTAAAACGTGGAATAATGCTCCTCAAAAAATGTATAAAAAACAACAAATAATAAAAATAAAATTATTTTGTGATAAAAGATACAGTGAACTACCAAACTTGTACCACCATATCTCATCATATATAAGTATGAGTGTTATATATTTAAATTAAAATGTCCTTGTGATGCTCATTTTATCCCTCGTGTCGTCCTGTGGGTCAAATTGACCCATTTTAAAGTTTGAAAATGTGGAAAAAAAAATATTTTCACAGTGAAACTTCTGATGTCCACATTTTCAACATTTTTGGGAAATCTTTGAACATTTCTTGGTGTAAAAAAAGAAATGTTAAAAATGTTTCTTAAGGACATTCACATAAAAATCAATCAAAATCCAGCGAATTTCACTGGATTTTGGTTGATTTTTTTTATTTTTCTAATAAAGATAATATCAGAGGTTTTACTGATATATATGTAATCACTTTAGATCTCTTTAGGATTTTTTGGGAAGATTTTTACTCATTTTTTGAAAATATTTCCAAGAATTTTCTTGCCAAATTTGGGGGATTTTTAAAAAATAAAACATTTAAGGGAAATCTTTAAGGAATTATTGGAATTTTCTTCCTGAAGGTTTTGCAAATTTTCAGAAATTTGGAATTTTTGGATTTTTTTCAGACAAGGAAACAATATTTTTTGGTGCCCATAAATGAAGACAACAGGAGGGTTAATATTATTAGATCTTTTGATACACTCACAGCAGTCGCTATGTTACGACAGTAGCTGCTTCCAGACGGCAGCCGGTTGTCATAACGACCAGCAACATGGCGGCAGCGGCGCCGAACTCCGGTGCTGAGGCGGTTTTACCGGAGAGTTCAGCGGCGGGAGGAGACGGCAGAGCACCGGCGGCTGGTGCCCGGGACAAGCCGGTGTGTCTGATCGTGCTGGGCATGGCGGGCTCCGGGAAAACCACCTTCGTCCAGGTGAGTCGGGCTCCGTTAGCAGCAGAGGCTAACGGTGGCTAGCTGCATGAGTTAGCTTCCTGCGTCACGTGTTTTTATTTATATTTTATTATTACTTATTATATGCGCCGCTGGTTTTACTTGGCTTCATTTGTGCTGTAGTTGTTGAAGCTTCAGGTTTCTGACTGCAGGTTTCAGCAAACATTCAGATGTTCAGGAACACATTTAAAGTATTTACTAAATCTTTTTAAAAGGTTCCTGAAAACCTGCATCAAAACTGTTAAACTGCACCAAAATAGACCCGTTTTTATTAGACTCAGTTTAGCCTCTGGCTAGGAGGTGTTCCGGTTTAGCTTTAGATTTTAGAGACTGTAGAGAGTTCATCAGATTAGCCAGACTTATTTAATTTAGTTAAAAATGAAATAAATTGTTGGGCTGACTGGCAAACTGTCAGGTTAGCTGTCAGGCTGTCAAGCTAACTGTCAGGCTAACTATTAAGCTAACTGTCTAACTGTCAGGCTAACTGTCAGGCTAGCTGTCAAGCTAACTGTCTCACTATCAGACTAGCTGTCTGGCTAGCTGTCAGACTAACTGTCAAGCTAACTGTCAAGCTAACTGTCTTACTGTCAGGCTAACTGTCAGGCTAGCTGTCAGGCTAGCTGTTAGGCTAACTGTCAGGCTAACTGTTAAAGGAACCAATTTTTCATAAAATCACAAATCTGATAAACTTTAACACAAAGAACCGACAGTAGAACCAACAGGAGAACCAGCAGAAGGACCAACAGGAGAACCAGCAGAAGAACCAGCAGGAGGACCAGCAGGAGAACCAGCAGGAGAACCAGCAGGAGGACCAACAGGAGAACCAGCAGAAGAACCAGCAGGAGGACCAGCAGGAGGACCAGCAGAAGAACCAGCAGGAGGACCAGCAGAAGAACCAGCAGGAGGACCAGCAGAAGAACCAGCAGGAGAACCAGCAGAAGAACCAGCAGGAGAACCAGCAGAAGGACCAACAGGAGAACCAGCAGAAGAACCAGCAGGAGGACCAGCAGGAGGACCAGCAGAAGGACCAACAGGAGAACCAGCAGAAGAACCAGCAGGAGGACCAGCAGGAGGACCAGCAGAAGAACCAGCAGGAGAACCAGCAGGAGAACCAGCAGGAGAACCAGCAGGAGAACCAGCAGGAGGACCAACAGGAGAACCAGCAGAAGGACCAACAGGAGGACCAGCAGAAGGACCGACAGAAGGACCAACAGGAGAACCAGCAGAAGGACCGACAGGAGGACCAGCAGGAGAACCAACAGGAGAACCAGCAGAAGGACCGACAGGAGGACCAGCAGGAGAACCAGCAGGAGGACCAGCAGGAGGACCAGCAGGAGAACCAGCAGAAGAACCAGCAGGAGAACCAGCAGGAGAACCAGCAGGAGAACCAGCAGGAGGACCAGCAGGAGGACCAGCAGGAGGACCAGCAGGAGAACCAGCAGGAGAACCAGCAGAAGGACCAGCAGGAGGACCAGCAGAAGAACCAGCAGGAGGACCAGCAGGAGGACCAGCAGGAGAACCAGCAGGAGAACCAGCAGGAGAACCAGCAGGAGGACCAGCAGGAGAACCAGCAGAAGGACCAGCAGGAGGACCAGCAGGAGGACCAGCAGAAGGACCAACAGGAGAACCAGCAGAAGAACCAGCAGGAGGACCAGCAGGAGGACCAGCAGAAGAACCAGCAGGAGGACCAGCAGGAGAACCAGCAGAAGAACCAGCAGGAGAACCAGCAGGAGAACCAGCAGGAGGACCAACAGGAGAACCAGCAGAAGGACCAACAGGAGGACCAGCAGAAGGACCGACAGAAGGACCAACAGGAGAACCAGCAGAAGGACCGACAGGAGGACCAGCAGGAGAACCAACAGGAGAACCAGCAGAAGGACCGACAGGAGGACCAGCAGGAGAACCAGCAGGAGGACCAGCAGGAGGACCAGCAGGAGAACCAGCAGAAGAACCAGCAGGAGAACCAGCAGGAGAACCAGCAGAAGAACCAGCAGGAGGACCAGCAGGAGAACCAGCAGGAGGACCAGCAGGAGAACCAGCAGAAGAACCAGCAGGAGGACCAGCAGGAGAACCAGCAGGAGAACCAGCAGGAGAACCAGAAGGAGGACCAGCAGGAGAACCAGCAGGAGGACCAGCAGGAGAACCAGAAGGAGGACCAGCAGGAGAACCAGCAGGAGGACCAGCAGAAGGACCGACAGGAGGACCAGCAGGAGAACCAGCAGGAGGACCAGCAGGAGAACCAGCAGAAGAACCAGCAGGAGGACCAGCAGGAGAACCAGCAGGAGGACCAGCAGGAGGACCAACAGAAGGACCAGCAGGAGAACCAGCAGGAGGACCGACAGAAGGACTGACAGGAGGACCAGCAGGAGAACCAGCAGGAGGACCAGCAGGAGAACCAGCAGGAGGACCAGCAGGAGGACCAACAGAAGGACCAGCAGGAGGACCAGCAGGAGGACCGACAGAAGGACTGACAGGAGGACCAGCAGGAGAACCAGCAGGAGAACTAGCAGGAGAACCAGCAGGAGGACCAGCAGGAGGACCGACAGAAGAACCAACAGATTCCTTCATATTTTATCTTTCGTTGAAACCCTAAAACCCGGTTCAATTGTTTCAGTTTTCCTTAAATCACTCGTCTGATGCTCACCTGAGGCCAGGTGTTGTTGTTGTGCAGCAGGTGTGTAGTTTGTGTGTTCTGACCTCAGTGTTTGTTGTGTTTTGTGCAGCGGCTGACGGCTCACCTTCACACCCAGAAATCTCCTCCGTACGTCATCAACCTGGACCCTGCCGTCCACGAAGTCCCGTTCCCCGCTAACATCGGTAGGACCTGTCTATTTCCTGGACGTTCATGTGCTGCCACTGATCTGCAGCAGTCCATAAACTCTAGAGAGGTTCCTGCTCGTTAGTCTTCTTTTTAAAACCCGAAGACTTTCTGACTGTTCTGTTGTATTTTGTGTCCTGATGAAGGTTTTGATAACACGGAGTTTGGAAAGTTCTCTAAAAGTATCCAAACAAAAAATCTAGGGCTGGACCCGAATATTTGGTCCTGACGGTGGTATCCGGATATTAATTTTGAGATCCGAATTTCCTTTAGTTTTTTGGTAAACAGAGACATTTGTCTGAAAGAAGTCACTCTCAGTTCCTCCAAACATCACATTTTATCAACATTGTCGACTGTGATGCTGCTTTAAAAAGCTCCGCCCACAGAACAGGCCAGGTAGAAAAACTCACCTGGTTTCAGGTAAATGTGACGTCAGAGCTCCTGATTTACACCGATGTTGGTCTCTGAGCTGCTGCAGGAACTGATGGAGACTATTGAGGCGTTTAGGGAACATCTGGAAACTGCAGCTTCTAATGTTTATGAGGCATTTAGAGAACATTTGGTAACTGTAGTTTCTACTGATGACTGTGATGTATTTAGGGAACATCTGGAAACTTCAACTTCTAATGATTGTGAGGCATTTAGGGAACATCTGTAAACTCCATCCTGTCTGTGATGCGTTCAGGGAACAGGCGTGACTCCATCCTGTCTGTGATGCGTTCAGGGAACATGCGTGACTCCATCCTGTCTGTGATGCGTTCAGGGAACATGCGTGACTCCATCCTGTCTGTGATGCGTTCAGGGAACATGCGTGACTCCATCCTGTCTGTGATGCGTTCAGGGAACATGCGTGACTCCATCCTGTCTGTGATGCGTTCAGGGAACATGCGTGACTCCATCCTGTCTGTGATGCGTTCAGGGAACATGCGTGACTCCATCCTGTCTGTGATGCGTTCAGGGAACATGCGTGACTCCATCCTGTCTGTGATGCGTTCAGGGAACATGCGTGACTCCATCCTGTCTGTGATGCGTTCAGGGAACATGCGTGACTCCATCCTGTCTGTGATGCGTTCAGGGAACATGCGTGACTCCATCCTGTCTGTGATGCGTTCAGGGAACATGCGTGACTCCATCCTGTCTGTGATGCGTTCAGGGAACATGCGTGACTCCATCCTGTCTGTGATGCGTTCAGGGAACATGCGTGACTCCATCCTGTCTGTGATGCGTTCAGGGAACATGCGTGACTCCATCCTGTCTGTGATGCGTTCAGGGAACATGCGTGACTCCATCCTGTCTGTGATGCGTTCAGGGAACATGCGTGACTCCATCCTGTCTGTGATGCGTTCAGGGAACATGCGTGACTCCATCCTGTCTGTGATGCGTTCAGGGAACATGCGTGACTCCATCCTGTCTGTGATGCGTTCAGGGAACATGCGTGACTCCATCCTGTCTGTGATGCGTTCAGGGAACATGCGTGACTCCATCCTGTCTGTGATGCGTTCAGGGAACATGCGTGACTCCATCCTGTCTGTGATGCGTTCAGGGAACATGTGTAACTCCATCCTGTCTGTGATGCGTTCAGGGAACATGCGTGACTCCATCCTGTCTGTGATGCGTTCAGGGAACATGCGTGACTCCATCCTGTCTGTGATGCGTTCAGGGAACAGGCGTGACTCCATCCTGTCTGTGATGCCTTCAGGGAACATGTGTAACTCCATCCTGTCTGTGATGCCTTCAGGGAACAGGCGTAACTCCATCCTGTCTGTGATGCGTTCAGGGAACATGTGTAACTCCATCCTGTCTGTGATGCGTTCAGGGAACATGTGTAACTCCATCCTGTCTGTGATGCGTTCAGGGAACATGTGTAACTCCATCCTGTCTGTGATGCGTTCAGGGAACATGTGTAACTCCATCCTGTCTGTGATGCCTTCAGGGAACATGCGTAACTCCATCCTGTCTGTGATGCCTTCAGGGAACATGTGTAACTCCAGCCTCTCCGTGTTTCACCAGACATCAGGGACACGGTGAACTATAAGGAGGTGATGAAGCAGTACGGACTCGGTCCTAACGGCGGCATCGTGACGTCACTGAATCTGTTTGCGACTCGCTTCGACCAGGTGACTCCATGAATCAGTTTTTAGACGTGTTTTTGTGTTTTTTAAGCTGTGGTTTTTCCAGATTAGTCTACATGTTGGGAATTTAAACCTGCTTTTAGTGACTTTAATAAACACGGAGGCTGAGACTCTATTATTATTAATTCTGAACATTAATGTGGTTAATTTAAATATAAAGCTTAGACTTTACACCATTATTAATGGTATTTAAACTATTTAGATCCTCTTGTAAGCGTCTCTGTTGTTATTATAATTTTATCTGCAGGGTTTTGTGTGTTTTTTTGGACGCTGCTTCTGTCCTGAACTGATTTATTTAAACCTTTTAATTCAGTCGTTTAGTTCAGAGAAGCCCTCAGACTATTTAAAACAAAGTCTTCTTTAATATTTTCATCTAAAAGTGTCTGAGATGTTTGGTTTCTGACCTGAAGGTGGCGCTGTTGTCCTTTAACCTGTGTTTGTTGTGTTCAGGTGATGCAGTTCATCGAGAAGAAGCAGCAGAATCACCGGTTAGTGTCCACAAACATAAAGATTTTATTAATTTCACATTTAAACCCAGAGAGTCTCTGAGAACCTGAAGACAGTTTATTATTTATTCAACAAATCATTCAGGCTCAGTCCCTGATTTATGGAATTATTGATTTATTATTAAATAAATACGTAAATAAATAAATATCTGCGCTATGAAATAAACACAGAATGAGTAAATTTAACCGTTTCATTTACTGATCAAGAAGTTGTAATAATGTAATAATAATAATAATAATAATAAATGCAATAATTAAATAATTTGTTGTATTTTTAAAGGACACATTTTTTATTTATTTCAGATTAAATAAAAAAGTATTTCTATTGTTTCCTAAAGCTGCATTTATTTTACAGCTCAGTTAAAGTATTAAAAGTAGTCATTTTATAAATGTCTGTTTTAAAAACGTAAAAGTCTTTTTTCTCTCTTCTTTGGGTTATGATTCTTGATTTTGTTTTATTTGTTTTTTTAAATCCCCAGTATATTCAAAACTATATAAATCAATACAGAGTAGTTGAATCAATAAATACTCAAATAAATATAAACACAGAAGTGAGTAAATTTAACCTTTTCATTTATTTATCCTAGAGAAATGAAAAAGTAAATTAACAAATAATAAAAATAGTAATAATAACTGAATTAATTAATTAGATTTATTTTAAGGACACATTTTTTTTCAGGTGAATATTTCCTAAAGCTGCATTTATTTTACAGCTCAGTGAAATTAAAAAAGTTTGTCCTTTTCAAAAAATGCCTTTTATAAAAGTAAAAAAGGTATTTTTTTTGATAATCATTCTTATTCCCGAACATTTTCCAAATCCACTTAAATCAATAAAAAAGTTGAATCAACAAGTACGTAAATGAATATATACACCATGAAATAAAGACAGAAATCAGTAAATTTAACCTTTTGATTTACGTGTAAAAAATTAATAAATAAATGAAATAATAGTATCAACAGTAAATGCAATAATTAAATAATTTATTTTGTTTTTATTTCAGAAGATTATTCCCTAAAGCTGCATTTATTTTACAGCTCAGTTGAGTTATTAAAAATAGTCTTTTTTTAAAATAAAAAATTTTTTTTGTGTCATTCTTAATCCGTAATATATTCATATTACTTAAATCAGTAATAAAGACTTTGAATAAATAAATACACAAATAAAAATAAAAACTGAAGTGAGTAAATTTAATGTTTTTATTTATTAATAAAGAAATTAAAAAGTAAAGAATTATTATTATTAATAATAATAATAATAATAATAATAATAATAATAATAATAATAATAATAATAATAATAATAATAATAATAATAAATGCAGTAATTACATAATTAGTTTTGTTTTTGAAGGACACATTTTTATTTAAATTTTAGAAGATTATTTCCTAAAGCTGCAACAAAAGTCTTTTTTTCTATTTTTTGGTTATTATTCTTAATCCCTATTATATTAAAATTGCTTAAATCAATAATAAATAATTGAATAAATAAATACACAAATAAATATAAACACTATGAAATAAATTCTGAAATAAGTAAATTAACAAATAGATTTGTAGAAAATGTAAGAAATAATTTTTATTTTTTTCAGAAGTGCTACTTTTATTTATTTCTGGAGACTCATATTTCCCATCGTTGCTTTTATTTCACAACTTCATAAAACAGATTAAAATAAATAGAAGCTGTGTTTATTTATTTCAGAAGGAATATTTATTCATTAGACACTAATAAAGTCTCACCTGAGTTCCTCTGCAGGTTTGTTCTCATCGATACTCCGGGTCAGATCGAAGTTTTCACCTGGTCGGCGTCAGGAACCATCATCACCGAGGCTCTGGTGGGTGGAGGGCGCTAACGTCACGTATGAACATAGAACAGTGTCTGTGTCACGTATGAACATAGAGCAGTGTTTGTGTCACGTATGAACATAGAGCAGTGTGTTTGTGTCACGTATGAACATAGAACAGTGTGTTTGTGTCACGTATGAACATAGAGCAGTGTCTGTGTCACGTATGAACATAGAGCAGTGTTTGTGTCACGTATGAACATAGAACAGTGTTTGTGTCACGTATGAACATAGAACAGTGTGTTTGTGTCACGTATGAACATAGAGCAGTGTGTTTGTGTCACGTATGAACATAGAGCAGTGCGTTTGTGTCACGTATGAACATAGAACAGTGTGTCTGTGTCACGTATGAACATAGAACAGTGTCTGTGTCACGTATGAACATAGAGCAGTGTCGATGTCACGTATGAACATAGAACAGTGTGTTTGTGTCACGTATGAACATAGAACAGTGTTTGTGTCACGTATGAACATAGAACAGTGCGTTTGTGTCACGTATGAACATAGAACAGTGTTTGTGTCATGTATGAACATAGAGCAGTGTTTGTGTCACGTATGAACATAGAGCAGTGTGTTTGTGTCACGTATGAACATAGAACAGTGTCTGTGTCACGTATGAACATAGAACAGTGTGTTTGTGTCACGTATGAACATAGAGCAGTGTGTCTGTGTCACGTATGAACATAGAGCAGTGTGTTTGTGTCACGTATGAACATAGAGCAGTGTCTGTGTCACGTATGAACATAGAGCAGTGTGTCTGTGTCACGTATGAACATAGAACAGTGTGTTTGTGTCACGTATGAACATAGAGCAGTGTGTTTGTGTCACGTATGAACATAGAACAGTGTGTTTGTGTCACGTATGAACATAGAACAGTGTGTCTGTGTCATGTATGAACATAGAGCAGTGTGTTTGTGTCACGTATGAACATAGAGCAGTGTGTCTGTGTCACGTATGAACATAGAACAGTGTGTTTGTGTCACGTATGAACATAGAACAGTGTGTTTGTGTCACGTATGAACATAGAACAGTGTGTCTGTGTCACGTATGAACATAGAACAGTGTGTCTGTGTCACGTATGAACATAGAACAGTGTCTGTGTCACGTATGAACATAGAGCAGTGTGTCTGTGTCACGTATGAACATAGAGCAGTGTGTTTGTGTCACGTATGAACATAGAGCAGTGTGTCTGTGTCACGTATGAACATAGAACAGTGTGTTTGTGTCACGTATGAACATAGAGCAGTGTGTTTGTGTCACGTATGAACATAGAGCAGTGTGTTTGTGTCACGTATGAACATAGAACAGTGTCTGTGTCACGTATGAACATAGAGCAGTGTGTTTGTGTCACGTATGAACATAGAACAGTGTCTGTGTCACGTATGAACATAGAGCAGTGTGTCTGTGTCACGTATGAACATAGAACAGTGTGTTTGTGTCACGTATGAACATAGAACAGTGTGTTTGTGTCACGTATGAACATAGAACAGTGTGTTTGTGTCACGTATGAACATAGAGCAGTGTGTTTGTGTCACGTATGAACATAGAGCAGTGTGTTTGTGTCACGTATGAACATAGAACAGTGTTTGTGTCACGTATGAACATAGAGCAGTGTGTCTGTGTCACGTATGAACATAGAACAGTGTTTGTGTCACGTATGAACATAGAGCAGTGTGTTTGTGTCACGTATGAACATAGAACAGTGTGTTTGTGTCACGTATGAACATAGAACAGTGTGTTTGTGTCACGTATGAACATAGACAGTGTGTTTGTGTCACGTATGAACATAGAACAGTGTGTTTGTGTCACGTATGAACATAGAACAGTGTGTTTGTGTCACGTATGAACATAGAACAGTGTGTTTGTGTCACGTATGAACATAGAACAGTGTGTTTGTGTCACGTATGAACATAGAGCAGTGTGTTTGTGTCACGTATGAACATAGAGCAGTGTGTTTGTGTCACGTATGAACATAGAGCAGTGTGTTTGTGTCACGTATGAACATAGAGCAGTGTGTTTGTGTCACGTATGAACATAGAACAGTGTGTTTGTGTCACGTATGAACATAGAACAGTGTGTTTGTGTCACGTATGAACATAGAACAGTGTGTTTGTGTCACGTATGAACATAGAGCAGTGTGTTTGTGTCACGTATGAACATAGAGCAGTGTGTTTGTGTCACGTATGAACATAGAACAGTGTTTGTGTCACGTATGAACATAGAGCAGTGTGTTTGTGTCACGTATGAACATAGAGCAGTGTGTTTGTGTCACGTATGAACATAGAACAGTGTCTGTGTCACGTATGAACATAGAACAGTGTGTTTGTGTCACGTATGAACATAGAACAGTGCGTTTGTGTCACGTATGAACATAGAACAGTGTGTTTGTGTCACGTATGAACATAGAACAGTGTGTTTGTGTCACGTATGAACATAGAGCAGTGTGTTTGTGTCACGTATGAACATAGAGCAGTGTGTTTGTGTCATGTATGAACATAGAGCAGTGTCTGTGTCACGTATGAACATAGAACAGTGTCTGTGTCATATATGAAAACTACTTGCTTGTATCACGTATCGTGTGTGTTTGTATCATGTGTGTGTTTGTGTTGCAGGCGTCGTCCTTCCCGTGTGTTGTGATCTACGTCATGGACACGTCTCGCAGCGTCAGTCCCGTGACCTTCATGTCCAACATGCTCTATGCCTGCAGGTGAGGTACCGTGTTATTTACAACATGTGAACGGAGACCAACAGAAAGTCAGACCACAGAATCGTGTGTTTTTAATTTAATGTTGTTTTCATGTATTTTAGATGATTTTTCTTCTTTTTGTTGGGATTTCGCCTCAGTTTTAGCTCTTTTTTCATATCATGAGGGGGTTTTGCAGTTTTTGGAAACACAGAATCATGTTTATGGTTATTTTTTGTTTCATTTTGTGTTTTTTATGGTGCTTACACATTTTTGTGGGGATTTTGTGTTTTTACTACAGGGTTTTGTGTTTTTTTACTTAGTGTTGGGTATTTTTTGGTGATTTTATGTATTTATTTTTTAAACCATAGATTTGCATCTTTTTCTACTTTCTACTGAAACAATAAGAACAGACTGAGACCAGCTATTCATACGATTACTGAAAATACAACAGTAGCTCAGCAGTGGCTTCAGTTTTCCAGCAGGGGGCGCTGACTGACTGCATACAGTATCACACTCAGTGTTCATAGTTTACTGTTGATAACAATCAGAAGCTTCATTTCTGCCCCAACTTTTGGAAACAAACGGACTCTGTCCAGGTCAGATTCATGTTTATCCGTTTGTGTTCCAGTATTCTCTACAAGACCAAGCTGCCGTTCATCGTAGTCATGAACAAGGTGAGGTTCACCTGTTGCTGTTGTTGTTGTTGACCCTGTCATTGTTGATGTTGTTGTTTCTCCTGTTGTTCTTTTTGTTGTTTCACCTGTTGTTCTTTTTGTTGTTGTTGTTTCACCTGTTGTTCTTTTCTGTTGTTGTTGACCCTGTCATTGTTGATGATGTTGTTTCTCCTGTTGTTCTTTTTGTTGTTGTTGTTTCTCCTGTTGTTGTTGACCCTGTCATTGTTGATGTTGTTGTTTCTCCTGTTGTTTTTGTTGTTTCTCCTGTTGTTCTTTTTGTTGTTGACGCTGCACTCTCTGCCCTCTCAGACCGATATAATCGATCACAGCTTCGCCGTGGAGTGGATGCAGGACTTCGAGGTGTTCCAGGACGCTCTGAACCAGGAGACGTCGTACGTCAGCAACCTGACCCGGTCCATGAGCCTGGTCCTGGACGAGTTCTACACCAGCCTGAGGGTGAGAACGTCTGGAGAACAACCAACATGCTGGTTAGCTGTAGCCTGAGGCCTGACCAGTCCAGGTGTTCTGTCCGTCTGCAGGTGGTGGGCGTGTCCGCGGTGACAGGAAGTGGGCTGGACCAGCTGTTTGCACAGGTGGAGGACGCCGCCGAGGAGTACGAGAGGTGAGTGGAGAACGCTGAGCTTTAGATGTTCAGCAGCAGGACTGGACAGGAAGTTTGATGTGTTGCCATGGAGACGTGAGTCACTGATCAGCTGAACTCTGCCTCCTCAGAGATTACAGACCAGAATATGAACGACTGAGACGACAGCTGGTGAGTCTGTTTTATTTCTCCCTGTTTTCTTCTTTCTTCCTTTGGTCTATTTCTCCTCCTCCTCCTCCTCCTTCTTCTCCTCCTCCTCCTCCTCCTCCTCCTCCTCCTCCTCCTCCTTTTCCTCCTCTTCCTCCTCCTCCTTCTCCTCCTTCTTCTCCTCCTCCTTCTCCTCCTCCTCCTTCTTGTCCTCCTTCTCCTCCTCCTCCTCCTCCTCCTCCTCCTCCTCCTTCATGTTCTCCTTCTTGTTTTCTCCAGACGGAGGCTCAGAGCAGGAAGCAGCAGCAGCAGTTGGATCGTCTGAGGAAGGACCTTGGAGCTGTGGAGATGTCGTCTACGCCGTCCGCCGGTAAACGACCCCACACTGAAAACTGAACATTTACACTTTGTTATTCACACTTTTATTGTTGTAACCGGACCGACGGACTTCCTGTCCACAGAGGAAGCCGACATCGCCGGGCCCAGTGACCTCATCATGACACGTGGTAACCATGACGACGGCGAGGACGAGGAAGACAGCGACACGGACGACATCGACCACACCGGTGAGGACAGGAACGCTTTGATACGCTGTAAACAAATAAACAAAAACACAAATACATCCTGTAGACAATAAATAAAAACACAAATACAAGCTGTAAACAAATAAATAAAAACACAAATACAAGCTGTAAACAAATAAATAAAAACACAAATACAAGCTGTAAACAAATAAATAAAAACACAAATACAAGCTGTAAACAAATAAATAAAAACACAAATACAAGCTGTAAACAAATAAATAAAAACACAAATACAAGCTGTAAACAAATAAATGAAAACACAAATACATGTAAAAACTACGAAATAGACAATGTAAATAAACAAAAATAGATGATGTAAATAAGCAAAAATACATTATATAAATAAACAAATACATGATATGAATAAACAACAATACATAATGTAAATAAACAAAAATAAATGCTGTAAATAAAAATAAATACACACCATAAATATAAAAATATATGTGAACAAAAATACTCTCTGTAAATACACATCTACATGCTGAAAGTAAACATAAATAAACTGTAAGTAAACACAAACACGTTCCTGCTGGATGTTGTTCTGTTGAACACAAACCAAATGAAGCTTCAGGTTTTTAATCGGTCAGTAAACTGGACTAATGAGAAACGTTCAGCTCCAGAAGCTTCAGGAAGTCAGACCTCCTCGTCTCCAGAACCTGGAAGATGAACATCAGCGGCTCAGTTTCCTCCTCCGCTTGTTTAAAATCAGTGGAAACTAAAATGTTAATGTTTGATTTTCAGTCACGGAGGAGAGCAAAGAGGGCGACGCCTTCGGAAACTTCCTGAAGGAGAGGAAGGAAGTGGTTCAGGTCCGAAACAGGAAGTCTGCTATGCCCCCCGACCCATGACCTCTGACCTCAGCAGTAGGTGAGTTTCCCTCGGTGGGTCCAGACTATCACCTGGATCAGGTCCTTCAGGCTCGACAGAGGAAACTAAACCTGGACTCTGAACTGAACTTCCTGTCTGATCAGGTGACCTGTGACCTCACTCACTCAGAGAAGCTGATTGGCTGCTCTCCCCCTCAAAGAAAAACTTATATTTTTATATTTCATGTAGACTTTTGTTTGTGAAGCACTGAGAGGATTTATGATCCGGAAAATAAAACTTTAGATGGTTTCATCCTGTTTCACTCGTATTTGTTATTCAGAGTTCAGCCGAAACCGTTTACACATACAAACTCATCACAAAAAGATGCAAAATGACCACAAAAACGTCCAAAATCACCACAAAAAGATCCAAAATCACCACAAAAAGATACAAAATCACCACAAAAAGATACAAAATCACCACAAAAAGATGCAAAATGACCACAAAAACATCCAAAATCACCACAAAAAGATGCAAATAACCACAAAAACATCCAAAATCACCACAAAAACATCCAAAATCACCACAAAAAGATACAAAATGACCACAAAAAGATACAAAATCACAACAAAAAGATGCAAATAACCACAAAAAGATATAAATTCATCACAAAAAGATGCAAAATCATCACAAAAAGATGCAAAATTACAACAAAAGGATGCAACATTACCACAAAAGGATGCAAAATCATCACAAAAAGATGCAAATAACGACAAAAACATGCAAAATCACCACAAAAAATACAAAATCACTACAAGAAGATCTAAAATCATCACAGAGATCCAAAATCAACACAAAAAGATACAAAATCATCACAAACAGATGCAAAATTACAACAAAAAGTTGCAAAATTATAACGAAAACATACAAAATCACCAAAAAGATGCAAAATCACCACAAAAAAAATGCAAAATCACTACAAAAAGATCTAAAATCATCACAAAGAGATGCAAAATCACCACAAAAAATGGATTTTGCATCTTTTTGTGCTGATCTGTGGTCAGTTTTTCCCAGAACTCAGATGTGTTTCTCCTCCTAAATGTCATGGTTCTATCTGCAGAACTGATGAAGTTCTGAGGATCAGAAATGATGGAAAAAGTCCATTAAAAAGTGATAAATCTGGACCCACCTCTGTGGATCAGTCTGTTTATTATGGTGGGGTTTGATATTCTGAATATTTATCTACCTCCACAAACATGTAGGATCCTGGTAAAGCAGAATAAAGTGTGACATTTGGAAGCAGGTTCTGTGTGATCGCTGGGTGTTGATCTGTCAGCAGCTGATTGTCTCCAGCAGCTTCATTCATGTCTTTTCTCTGTGAATGGACCATCTGCCAACACTCTGACGCCTCCACATCGCTGAGATCCGGCAATAGCGTGGTCGGACTGAACATGACTCATCTCCACTCGCTGGAGGACAAAAAAAACGCGAGCGTGAGGAAACAGAACGGCCCAACGCTGCCAGACTGGAGCGTGAGGAGGCCTCGTTCTGTTATCTAACACGATAAAAGCAGCAGGATAACGAACCCAAACATCCTCCACCAGCTCCTCAACCCACTCAGCACAAACATTCCACACATGAAGAGGAGTTCTCACCACAGAGTCTCACTTTTTACTGATTAACACTCAAACTACGGAGCTGAAAACCAAAACACAGAACACAACTCTCAGTAAGTCTGACAGATCAGTCAGTAAGAATGCAAAATCACCACGAAAACATCTAAAATCACCACGAAAACATCTAAAATCACCACGAAAACATGCAAAATCATCACTAAAAGATGTAAAATCATAACGAAAAGATGCAAAATCACCACAAAATGGTGTAAAATCACCAGTAAAACACTACAAAAAACGGTGAAATTAGGACAAAAAGTTCCAAAATCACCTTTAAAAAGACACAATCTAAAGGCTGAATCAGTTTTTTTGTTAATTTTCTCTATAACCAGCTTTAAGCGTCAGTATCATGGGATGGATCTAGCTCCGATGGTTTCATTTTGACGTTTGTGAAGCACTGAGAGGATTTATAATCTGGAAAATAAAACTTCAGATGGTTTCATCCTGTTTCACTCGTATAACAAAGACAAATATTAAAGTAAAATCACATGTAGAGCAGATGTAGAACTGCTCGTTCCACAGGAATGAACTGAAGCTGAAGCTGAGAATCCTGCAGATTAACCGATGAAAACCTGAGGATTTACATAAATGATGTGGCCAAAGCTATTGGTGCCTCCTGGATACACCTCTACGCTGATGACACCATTATTTGCTCCACTGGTCCACCACTTCACTCTGCTGCATCTACCCTTCAACTCAGCCTTACTTCAGTCAAGGAGTCTTTTCAGGTCCTTCACTTGCGTGGGCTGGTCCTCCCTCTACAGACTGGTGGGTTGGTCCTCCCTTTACAGACTGGTAGGTTGGTCCTCCCTCTACAGACTGGTGGGTTGGTCCTCCCTTTACAGACTGGTAGGTTGGTCCTCCCTCTACAGACTGGTGGGTTGGTCCTCCCTCTACAGGCTGGTGGGTTGGTCCTCCCTCTACAGACTGGTAGTTTGGTCCTCCCTCTACAGACTGGTGGGTTGGTCCTCCCTCTACAGACTGGTAGGTTGGTCCTCCCTCTACAGACTGGTAGGTTGGTCCTCCCTCTACAGACTGGTAGGTTGGTCCTCCCTCTACAGACTGGTAGTTTGGTCCTCCCTCTACAGACTGGTGGGTTGGTCCTCCCTCTACAGACTGGTGGGTTGGTCCTCCCTCTACAGACTGGTGGGTTGGTCCTCCCTCTACAGACTGGTAGTTTGGTCCTCCCTCTACAGACTGGTGGGTTGGTCCTCCCTCTACAGACTGGTAGGTTGGTCCTCCCTCTACAGACTGGTAGGTTGGTCCTCCCTTTACAGACTGGTAGTTTGGTCCTCCCTCTACAGACTGGTGGGTTGGTCCTCCCTTTACAGACTGGTGGGTTGGTCCTCCCTCTACAGACTGGTAGGTTGGTCCTCCCTTTACGCCAGGCGACTCCAGCTCTGGTTTTTACTCATCTACCAGACCCTATCGGGGAAGACCTCAATACCTCTCCAACCTCCTGCACCCCTCCCATAACAACCACCACTTGAGGTCCAGAGATCTCATAACTCTCTCTGTCCCCAAGGTTCTCACTGTCTTTGGCCGGAATTCCTTTCGCTTTGCTGCAGCGATCGATTAGAATTCCATCCAAAAATCTGTGAAACTGCCATCACTTCCATCACCTTCCATCTTTAAGCAGAAGCTGCAGCAGATCCTAGCTGACCGCTGACATGCTGAATGTTTTCACTGAATTTCTAGCATTAATTTAGGGTGTTTTTAATCTCTGTTTAAATACTTGTGTGTAATTTTTTATATAAGTACAGTCCCTCACTATATCGCGGATTTTTGGATTGGATTTGGTTCCACAGATGTTTCATGATAGCCCAGAATTTTTCAGTACAGATATTTTTTCTGTAGTTCTTACTGTGGCAAGTTGCATTAAAAGGTAACACTAGAAAACATGTGCAAACTCTTTAGGAATGTTATAATTGCCTAGGGCTTTTATTTTGACACACTACAATATAAATGTGGCAGGAAGTCATCAAACACACTACACTTCACACTCACGGTCCTGACATGACACTTAATCATACTAACTAGGCCGACTAAACCGCAAAAACACAATAAAACATAAATACTAATAACACTGGATCACTAACATAAACCACAATAATGACATTTAAACCCCCAACACCCCAAACTCCCATGATGCATTACAGCACAACAGTTCAGTCATAGCGACCAGCGTACAGCGCTGGGCTCTGATTGGCTCAGCGACCGCAGTCAGTCTCCTCTGTCTCCCCTTATTCTATTCTATTCTATTCTATTCTATTCTATTCTATTCTATTCTATTATATTCTATTCTATTCTATTCTATTCTATTCTATTCTATTCTATTCTATTCTATTATATTATATTATATTATATTATATTATATTATATTATATTAAATTATATTATATTATATTATATTATATTATATTATATGATATTATATTATATTATATTATATTATATTAAATTATATTATATTATATTATATTATATTATATTATATTATATTATATATGGTATAGCAGCATTCAGTTTCTGGCCTGTCCGTCTCACACAGACGTCTGATTGCTGCATAGTGTTGCTCTGTGGTGATGTTCAGTGTGTGGGGAGGATTTATAAAGCCTTAACATATATCAACAAGAAAAGCACTCAGAGAACACAATACTCCACCAAGACTGTTCATTCTCTGACCTGGTGCTGAACACAGATGTGTGTTCTGCATGTGTGCGTGAATCACGTGACCTAAATATGTAGCGGGACACGTGATGGGACTCAAACTCCCCCACATTTTAATCAATCAATTGTTCCTTGTTTCAATTCCGGTAAGTCGGCACCGGTGGATTTCTAGTAGGATCACATGACCGTCAGCAGGGAGCTGATTCAGCGTTCTCTTGTTGTCATGGTTACAGTGACACCGTGCCGGCCGCTATATCTGGCAATGGGAAATCTTTAACAGATCCGTGGATCCAGACTATAAGCCGGATCACTGCCAAAATCTAACCACTTGGTCCTTGTGTCATTCCTGACCTTCCCTGAAAATTTCATCCAAATCCGTTGGTCTGTTTGTGAGTAATGTTGTTCAGGACAGACAGATTCACAGAGAAACGTAGCTGATCGTCACATAATAACATAAATACTGTAGCATCGGATTTGTGTATGATTGTGTTCATTTGCATTTACTTTAATTGTTTATTATTTTGTTTGTTTATGTTGTGCCTTGGATCTTATGTCGTTGACTATTTGGTCAGAAATGTCATTGTTTTGTGTTTGCCCATTGCCCTGCTCGTGTCCCAGATGTTGTTTCCGTTCTTATTGTTTCTGGTACAGCTGATTTAATTGTGGTACAGCGGGAGAATCAGTAATAGAGCGGTCTGTGTTTGTTGTGCTGAGCAGTGAATAAAACCTGCAGAAAACTGTCCTGTCCTGCTGGGGATGTTTAGCATGGAAGACAGCAAAAGACATGAGCATGAAAACACAGAATAATTATAACCAGCCTGACCTACAGCCCTGGAGACGGGTGAGTCGACCAGTATTTAAGGGTTACAATATGGTCCCTATATCGCAGATTTTGGTCTGGAACGTAACCCCCGCGATAGACTAGGGAACACTGTATTTGTTTATTATCTTTCTTCCTGCTGGGGCCTCTTGCCAGGTCATCAATGTAAATGAGAAATTGTTCTCAACTGATCTTACCTGGTAAAATAAAGAATTAAAAAAAAAAAAAAAGGATTCTCTGCTGCTGTTTGCAGAAACAGATGGAAGCTTTCTCTCCTGATTCTTATTGACATTTAGAGGCTACGTTATGAGGACTCAGCTGTCGGCCTACAGGTGGCGCTCTGCAGGTGTTTTCTGGGAACAGATGATTCAGGCTCATCCTCCTCCTCCTCCTCCTCATCATCATCATCATCGTCACGACGCCTTGAATCAAACACGACTCCAGAGTCCAACTGTTCATTCATTCAACATGAAGCTCCGTTAATTCAGCAGAACTCCTCCTTCAGGCTGATCAGGAGGAAAATACCGAGAAGAATTTCTACAGTTTAAAGAACCAGAGTGGATAAAATGATGAGACAAGCATTCAATCAGGATAAAACCAGTCAAATCTAACTGTAAACAGATGAACAGAATAAAACACTACAACAGGCTGTAAGAGCAGTTTGATGAAATAAATATAAAACAAGCCATTTAAAGTCTACATTAATCTGCAAACATTGAAGAAATATCAGAAAATAAACAAAAAACATACAGAAGTTTCAGTATGGTGGAAATACTGACTGAAGTATCACCAGTATACGTACTACTAGAAGTATTAATACTGCAGGAGAACGTCTGGAGGTTCATCAGCCTCTAAGTGTTCAGATCTGAGGATCCAAGAAGCCTGAAGATCGAGTCCAAGCAAGAAAAGATCTGAAATCACCACAAAAAGATCCAAAATCATCACTAACTGATGTAAAATCACCAGAAAAAGATCTAAAATCATAACAAAAAAATGCAAAATCACCACAAAAACACATAAAAAGACTACAAAAGATCTAAAATCACCACAAAACGATCCAAAATCATTCCAAAAAGATGGAAAATCATCACTAACAGATGTAAAATCGAACCTTTAAATAGCCTAAATCTAACCTTTAATTAACCTAAATCTAACCTTTAAATAGCCTGAATCTAACCTTTAATTAACCTTTAATTAACCTAAATCTAACCTTTAACTAACCTATAACTAACCTAAATCTAACCTTTAAATAACCTGAATCTAACCTTTAATTAACCTTTAACTAACCTAAATCTACCTTTAACTAACCTATAACTAACCTAAATCTAACCTTTAAATAACCTAAATCTAACCTTTAACTAACTCCAGTCTGACCTCAGCCTCTCAGTGACTCATCCTCATTCGCTCTCGTTGTGATGACATCACTGCTGTGGAGCTCAGAGTAGTGACCTCATCGTCCTGGCTCAGAGGTGATGTCATCTCTTTCAGTTATCTGCAGCGCCAAACAGAGCCCCACCCCCTCTGCTGACATCACACCTCTGGTCTGTCTGCTGCAGACACACACACACACACACACACACACACACACACACACACACACACACACACCACACACACACACACACACACACACACACACACACACACAGACACACACACACAGACACACACACACACACACACACACACACACACACACACAGCAGTAATGCATAATTAATGCTGTAACACACACAGATGTGCACACACCCTTATACACACACACAAAGACTAGGTGCCTCTGAAAGCTGTCAGCTGATTGGCTGTGGGTGACATCATCAGTTGTGATGTGGAGGTTTCTCTCCTTGTTGCTGCGTCTCACCTCCACCCACACACACACACACACACACACACACACACACACACACACACACACACACCCTTATGCACACACACACACACACACACACACACACCCACACACACACACACCCTCATCACACACACACACACACACACACACACACACACACCCTTATACATACACACACCATGACACTTGGCACACACATACATGTTACATACGTGACCTAAACAGCAGCCGTTGGTGTGTGAGCAGCTGGTCCTCACAGAGATAGGATGACACACACTGCAGCTGCATTACATCATAGGACATTGTGTTCTGCTGCAGTGCATCATGGGAGCTGCAGTCCTTTCCCCCTCAACCTTTTCATATCTGTTTAATTCATGTGTATATTTAATATTTACTCTGTTTTTATTCTTCTCAGTGTTCTGGTGATTTATTGACCAAAGATCGGCATATTGATCAGCTGTTCTGAGTATTGATCAGCTGTTCTGAGTATTGATCAGCTGTTCTGAGTATTGATCAGCTGTTCTGAGTATTGATCAGCTGTTCTGAGTATTGATCAGCTGTTCTGAGTATTGATCAGGTGTTCTGAGTATTGATCAGCTGTTCTGAGTATTGATCAGCTGTTCTGAGTATTGATCAGCTGTTCTGAGTATTGATCAGGTGTTCTGAGTATTGATCAGCTGTTCTGAGTATTGATCAACTGTTCTGTGTATTGATTGGCTGTTCTGTGTATTGATCAGCTGTTCTACGTATTGATCAGCTGTTCTGAGTATTGATCCACTGTTCTGTGTATTGACTGTTCTGTGTATTGATCAGCTGTGTAATGATCGGCTGTTCTGAGTATTGATCAGCTGTTGTGAGTGCTGATCAACTGTTCTGAGTATTGATTGGCTGTTCTGTGTATTGATCAGCTGTTCTGCGCATTGATCGATATTAAACCCTTCAGAGTTTTCTGAGCTGGTGGATCTTAACGACTCCAGACTGTTTGGCCGTCGATCAGCGACAGATGGAGGCGTTCAGATCTGCCGATGAGCAACACGTCGGAGTCAGACTTTAAATTTAGCGCTGACATTTCCTCACAGCGACCCAGAAACCAGAGCATTCATTCACATTCCATCAGTCTGAGAGTTTTACTGTGTTTATCATCCGATCATCCGACACCTCTGAACAATAAACTCGCCAGGATGAAAGATAAAAACACGTTTAGCTTCAGTAATCTGCAGGAAAGTCTGTCAGTTTATCAAACTTTATTTAAACATGTCGGTTGTTGAGCTGCACAGTTAGCTCGATGCTAGTCCTGATTTTAGCTCCTCAGTTAAATCAACACATTTATGTTTAAAATGCAGACTAGCTGTTAGCTTAGCTCGCTACACTTTCTGTTATTTTCCCTACACTGGTAGCTACTACCCAGAAATGCTAGCTGCTGCATTCAAGATGCTAGCTGTTAGCCTACTGATACCAATGTTTAGTGTAGGGATGCTAGTTGCTTGCCTAGGAATGCTTGAGACACTCCTACGGTTGCTAATCATTAGTGTAGCGATGCTAGTTGCTACTCTATGGATGCTAGCAACTAGTTAAGGTATGCTAGTGACTCACCTAGAGATTTCTGTTTACTACCATAGGGATGCTACTGGCTTGTTGCTACCTAGATATGCTAATGACTATCCTAGAATTGGTACTCACTATGCTTGAGATGCTAGCTGTTAATTAGGGAATGCCATTATCTAGCCTAGAGATGCTAGTCGCTAGCCTAGAGATGCTAGTTGCTAGCATATGGATACTAGTCCTGTGTTGCTAGCGTAGGAACGCTTGTGACACTCCTACAGATGCTAGTCATTAATGTAGGGATGCTAGTTGCTACTGTATGGATGCTAGCAATTAACTAAGGTATGCTATTGACTCACCTAGACATTTCTACTTGCTAGCATAGGGATGCTACTGATTTGTTGCTACCTGGATATGCTAGTGACTGGCCTAGGAATGCTAACCACTACAGTTGTAATGCTAGCTGTTAGTCCAGGAATGCCAGTATTTAGCCTAGAGATGCTAGCATATGGATGCTATCCTAGGAATGTTTGTGACTCTCCTACAGATGCTAGTCATTAGCGTGGGGATGCTAGTGACTTGCTGCTAGCCTAGCTGTGGTCATACACGTGCTTCAGCTGTAATGAACAGAATCCGTGTTTTTCTTTTTCTTTTGCTGCTTTTCTGAGAAACTTCAGGTTTGACTGATGAAACAGTTTTCTGTGATGTTCCTTCAGCTGCTCACTGCTTCATGTTGGAACATTTAAACCTTCAGATGTAGTTTTCTTCATGTGTTTCTCCTCCGTGTGTTTAGCGTGTTCTTTCTGAACTCATTCAGTGTTCCAGTAAAATCCTCCGTTCAGTTGGAGACGAGGAGGATTCAAACCTCCTCTTCATCCTCCTCCTCCTCATCCTCCTCCTGCTGCTGCCTCCGCCCTGCTGGACCAATCACGGCCCTGCATCCCGGCCGGCCAATGGGAGGGCTGCGTGGTGATGTCATGGGGCTGCTGTGTGGTGCTGATGCTGCCAAGCTGCAGAGCTCAGAGAGACGAGGACCAGCGTCGCTGCAGGGTGAGTTTCTGCTGCTCGCCTCTAAAAACGCTTTGATTCCAGGTTCCATCCTCAGAACGCAGAGAAGATAAAACCATCTGCAGCTCGTCTGGGTTTCCTGCTTCCTGTCTCTGATGCACATTTAGTCCTTTTATTGCTCTTATTTCTTTTATTGCTCTTATTTCTTTTCTTTCTTCTCTTTCCTCTCTTTGTGCTTTTCCTGCCTGTTTTTCTGCTTTCCTGCTCAGTTTGTTGTTTGACTCCAGCTGCTCGTCTCTGCAGAAGCTGATGCGTTACTGGCAACAATGACATCATCGCTTAGAGCACACACACACACACACACACACACGCACACACACACACACACACACAAACTTATGACATCATGCTTTAGATGCAGATTCTCCATCAGATTCGTGTTTTAGTCGGTTTTCTGCATGAAGTTTGAGTTTTTTTCTGCAGATTTTTTGCTTTTCTCTGTCTTTTAATCTGCAGCTTTCTGTGTTTTTGCTCCATCATTCAGACTGCAGCAGATAAAATGTGGATGTTTGGCTTCATTCTGCAGGTTGTAAATGTAAAAATAACAGATAATGTGATGTTAAACTGCTCTGGGTCGGTTGTTTGTCTGCAGAAATAAATGTTTTTGACTCTTTACGGGATAAATGTTGGTCTGGAGGCTGCAGATTGTTCAGATTTGCAGATCTGCAGGTTGTAGATGTAAAAATAAGATGCTGATGATCAGAAGTGGGCCGGTTTGAGTTTAACTGATTCCTGCACAAACATTAGCAGTAAAATGTGAAAAATGTCGAGGCGTGCAGATGAGCTGAGTCCGTCTGTGTTTGTGGCTCTTTAAGGTGTAAATGTGCAGATGAAAGCAGAGCTGCTGTTTGTTCTTATCTCTGCTCTGAATGTTTGAACCTGAAGATCAGCTGCAGGTTCAACGCTGAGTCTGTTTCTGCAGCAGATTCATGTTTTTCTGCAGAAAAGTAAAAAGAGCTGCAGCTTTTCTCTGCGTCTGATCAGATGTTTGAATGTTTTTGGACTCTAGTTGTGGTTTTAAGCAGATAAATTTGGATTTCTGGATCTCTTTGTGTGTTTTTTTTGGAATAAAAGTTGAGAGTTTGGCTGATTTGGAAGCTGCAGACACGAAACTGTAAAATAAAATAGTTCCATAAATGCTCATCAGCAGTGAGAGTTTCTGCACCACAGGAGTGAGAATGTTGTGTCTCTGATTCACCGTCAGCCTTCAGATTGTTTGAACCTCCAGAGATGAAGCAGCTGCTGGCCAGAAAACGTCTGATTTCAGCTGGAATGAATCAGAGAAGCTGCTTCATGAGTGAAAGCTTTAAATGTGAGCAGAGATTCTTAAACTCTCAGCTTCTGCATCGACTCCTGAACAGAAGTGACATTTAAATGTTGTTTTTATCACAGTTTCACATCCTATACCTTATTTCTGTGGGTTTGTTGTTGTGTTTCTGTTGTGTTTTTGTGCTGAACTCTCTCCTCTGTGGTTTGTCTTGTCAGGAACAGATTCTACCTCACCACCGTGTCTTCAGCAGCAGGATGACTCTAGCAGGTAAAACTCCTTCTGTTCCTCATCCTGACAGCCTGTTTGGTTCCTGAAGTGTTTCTTCATGGTTTGTTTTTATCTCTGGATGTTGCAGCGTACAGAGAGAAGATGCGAGAGCTCCCCCTGGTGTCCCTCTTCTGCTCCTGCATCCTCCCCCAAAACCCAGAACCTCCGGCCGAGCAGAAGGAAGGTCAGAGTCGAAACGCTGCTCTGAAACGTGAACTTTACGTTTACATTAAATCAGACTTTCCTCAGTAGGGAAATTATCGCTGAAACACTGAGGATTAGAGTTTCTCCCATCATGCACTGGGGGAGAGACTGGAAGTCACAGAGCTCAGTGCAAAATGACCACAAAGACACAAAAAACTGCTTCAGAGAAACAGAAAATTACTTAAAAGTGACAAAATCAACACATAGAGACACAGAACTAGTTAAAATAAGAAACAAAACAAACACAAAAGGAGAGAAAACAGCTACAAAGAGACACAAAAAGATCTCAGAGACATGAGACAACAACAAAGAGAGACAACCAACGAAAAGAGACAGAAAATGAGCGAATGAAGAAAGTGACCTCAGAGACTGGTTGAACTACCAGCTGTAGATGTTTGTCTTCTTCTGGGTCTTTTCTCTGAATCCGTTCAACGTTTTTCTCTCAGACTGACCCTGATGACGTTTCAAACCTTCTCCTCTTCCTGTGGTTGCAGCAGCCGGCGTGGTGGACCTGAACTTGTGCAACATCCGGGACATGGAGGTGATCGAGCTGAGCAAGCGTTCCAGCGGCCAGGCCTTCGAGGTCATCCTGAAGCCGCCCACCTTCGACGGCGGCCCCGAGCTGAGGGCCACAACGCCGCCTCGCCAGAAACCATCACTGGAGGAGATCCAGAAGAAGCTGGACGCCGCTCAGGAGAGGAGGAAGGTAGGAAGTCCACTTCTGATCTCTGAAACCTGATAAAAACTGACCGGATTCTGTTTTAGCGCCACTAAACTGAAGCTCTCTGGCTCCCCCTAGTGTCAGGAGGCCGAGCTGCTGAAGCATTTGGCCGAGCGGAGGGAACACGAGCGCGAAGTCGCTCAGAAAGCTTTGACCAAAGAGCGCCAGGAGCACCGCGCCGACGCCCACAAGGAACAGCGACTGATGCACCTGAACGCACCGCAGGAGAAGCTGCAGGAGGAGGTGAGGACCAGAACCTGAGCGTAGAACCTCAGAAACCAAAAACACCTTCAGGAACCTAAAACACCTTCAGAAACCCAAACACCTTCAGAAACCAAAAACACCTTCAGAAACCAAAAACACCTTCAGAAACCCAAACACCTTCAAAAACCTAAAACACCTTCAGGAACCAAAAACACCTTCAAAAACCTAAAACACCTTCAGGAACCAAAAACACTTTCAGAAACCCAAACACCTTCAGGAACCAAAAACACCTTCAGAAACCAAAAACACCTTCAGGAACCCAAACACCTTCAGGAACCAAAAACACTTTCAGGAACCAAAAACACCTTCAGGAACCAAAAACACCTTCAGGAACCAAAAACACCTTCAGGAACCAAAAACACCTTCAGGAACCCAAACACCTTCAGGAACCAAAAACACCTTCAGAAACCAAAAACACCTTCAGGAACCAAAAACACCTTCAAAAACCAAAAACACCTTCAGGAACCAAAAACACCTTCAGGAACCAAAAACACCTTCAGAAACCAAAAACACCTTCAGGAACCAAAAACACCTTCAGGAACCAAAAACACCTTCAAAAACCAAAAACACCTTCAGGAACCAAAAACACCTTCAGGAACCAAAAACACCTTCAGAAATCAAAAACACCTTCAGAAACCAAAAACACCTTCAGAAACCCAAACACCTTCAGAAACCAAAAACACCTTCAGAAACCAAAAACACCTTCAGGAACCAAAAACACCTTCAAAAACCTAAAACACCTTCAGGAACCAAAAACACCTTCAAAAACCTAAAACACCTTCAGGAACCAAAAACACTTTCAGAAACCCAAACACCTTCAGGAACCAAAAACACCTTCAGAAACCAAAAACACCTTCAGGAACCAAAAACACCTTCAGGAACCAAAAACACCTTCAGAAATCAAAAACACCTTCAGGAACCAAAAACACCTTCATAAACCCAAACACCTTCAGAAACCAAAAACACCTTCAGAAACCCAAACACCTTCAGAAACCAAAAACACCTTCAGAAACCAAAAACACCTTCAGGAACCAAAAACACCTTCAAAAACCTAAAACACCTTCAGGAACCAAAAACACCTTCAAAAACCTAAAACACCTTCAGGAACCAAAAACACTTTCAGAAACCCAAACACCTTCAGGAACCAAAAACACCTTCAGAAACCAAAAACACCTTCAGGAACCCAAACACCTTCAGGAACCAAAAACACTTTCAGGAACCAAAAACACCTTCAGGAACCAAAAACACCTTCAGGAACCAAAAACACCTTCAGGAACCAAAAACACCTTCAGGAACCCAAACACCTTCAGGAACCAAAAACACCTTCAGAAACCAAAAACACCTTCAGGAACCAAAAACACCTTCAAAAACCAAAAACACCTTCAGGAACCAAAAACACCTTCAGGAACCAAAAACACCTTCAGAAATCAAAAACACCTTCAGGAACCAAAAACACCTTCAGGAACCAAAAACACCTTCAAAAACCAAAAACACCTTCAGGAACCAAAAACACCTTCAGGAACCAAAAACACCTTCAGAAATCAAAAACACCTTCAGGAACCAAAAACACCTTCATAAACCCAAACACCTTCCGAAACCAAAAACACCTTCAAAAACCAAAAACACCTTCAGGAACCAAAAATACCTTCAGGAACGAAAAACACCTTCAGAAACCAAAAACACCTTCAGAAACCTAAAACACCGTCAGGAACCAAAAACACCTTCAGAAACCTAAAACAGCTTCAAAAACCAAAAACACCTTCAGGTTCTGTTTCTGAACAATGTTTGTGTTTGTGTGTTTCAGGAGAAGCACAGCGTGGAGGTGAGGACCACAACATCAACCAACCAACACCAGCCTAGATTCTACATTCTGGAAAACTCAGATGATGTCCTAAGTGTTAGCTTAGCTTAGCTTAGCATAAATGCTAAGAAGGGAGAAGCTAGCCTAACTGTCCACTGCAGTTTTAGGTGAAACTATTTCCTAAAGTTTCTCCACAGCATCCTAAGATTTCTTGTCAAATTAAGGTTGAAAATCAAAGACTCCCAGTCGAAACACTCAATGAGTAAAGTCTGAGTCAGAAAACCAACAAAACTGAGACGAATTCAAAATAAAACACCTGTGAGATCAAGAAAAGTTTGAGTTACAACCACAAGACGAGTCAGAGTGTAAAATGAATAAAAATGTCAAAGATACAAGAGCGAGTCCAAGTCAACCAAAACAAGTCCTGATCAAAATACCAAATGAAATGAGTCCAAGTCAGAAAACCTACAAAAGTGAGACCATCAGCAAACAAAACTACCTGTAAGGTCAAGAAAAGTTTGAGGTAAAACCTCCACGAGAACAAGACAGCAGCAACGAAGTTTAGATGTTGAACTCAAAGAATGTCATCAGACTGATCAGTGTTCAAGTCAAAACACCCACAAGACGAGTCAGAGCGCCAACAAGGACGAGAATAATATGAATAAAGATTTCCTTGAGTCAGAGCCACCCACCAAACCAGATGAGTCCAGGTTAAACTGAGTCTAAACACCCAGAGATGAGTCAGAGCATGAAAGTCAACCATAATGAGTCCAGATCAAAACACTCAGTCCAAGTCAGAAAACCTAAAAAACCGAGACGAGTTCAAGTGAAACTACCTGTAAGGTCAAGAACAGTCTGAGTCAAAACTTCCACGAGAAAAAGACAGAGCAAGAAAGTTCTGTTGCTTGACATCAGACTCGGTCGAAACCAAACAAACGCTAAAATCGAGATACGTTTGGATCAAAACACCAGAGAGACGAGTCCGAGTCAAAACACCGATAAGAAATCAGTAAACAGTCACTGAGTCAGAGAACCAGCAGAACCAAGACAAGACTGAAAACCAGAAGCAGCAGAAACCATCTGACAGGAAGTAGTGTTGTTGTTGCTTCGTTGTTCCCCGAAGGTTTGTTTTCATCCAAACAGGAAGTAGCAACTGTTTAATTAGCATCTGATTCATCACAGAGTAAGTTATGTGTTGAGTTATTGGAACAAACCAGAAGAAACACGTCTGTGGACAGAACGAGTTGTGTTTCTACCTGTAGATGTTTAGATGTTGTGTCTCCTATAACTTGTGTTGTGCTAACTTGTGCTAACTTGTACTAACTCGTGCTAACTCATGCTAACTGGTGCTAACATTAGCCTCCTGCTCTCTGCCTGCAGGTGTCTTGATGGCCTGATCACAACACAAGCTGAACCTTCTTTGGAAGCCATTTTGAGGCTGGTTGATGAACCCGGCACTGCTCCGACTGACAGGAAGTGACTCTGAACAGAGAAGAAGAAGACGAGGAGGACTGAGGCGAGTCCGAGCGCTCCACCTCCTCAGTTCCATCCGGACTCTTTTTACCCAGACGAACTCTTAACATGGAGGACTGGAGCTGCAGATTCAGTCGTCATCAGACGGGTTTTATGTGCTTCGTTGCCATGCCGACAGTGCGTTCATGTGTGTGTGTGATTGTGTTTTTATCAACCAAACATGGACAGCAGCTGGACCCACAACGCTACGGAAACTTCACACAAACCGAGTCCAGAAAACAGCTGACAAACGGCAGGCTGGACTGTCTGGACCTGCCGGGACTCGGTGGAGACTCGGTGACCTGGATTTACAGTCACAAACTCTGAGGTCGAGTCAAAGACGAGTCCGAGTTCAAAACAAGTCAAGACCAACAGCAGGCGACAAACAAATCAGCTGTTCTTGGTGTTTCAGGCGAGTTAATGTCTGAAACCGAGACAAAACACCATCAATACGAGTCCTAGTTAGAGCACCGACTAGATACCAAACAAGTCCAAACTATTCAACTAGATGAGCTGAATTCAAAGCAAAGACTGAGACAGATCTGAAAAACACAAATATAAGACAAGTCCAAGTCAGAAACAGGTTCGACTCAAAACACCAATAAGCCGAGTCCTAGTTAGAGCACCATCAAGAAACCAAAACAAGTCCAGTCCGAGCTGCTAATGAACATAGGTGGAATTCAGAGCCCCCATGAGACTAGACAGAGTCAGGGTCGAGTCCGAGTCAAAACAACTACAAGATGAGTCCTAGTTAGAGCCCCTCTGAGAGCACTCCCCAAACCAAAATGATTTCAAGTCAGACCATCAGTTAGAATAAAAACAAGAATAATCAGAGGCACAGTCGAGTCCGAGTCGAAACATCAGCAAGACAAGTCCGAGTCAGAGCACCAACTAGACCTTGAGTTGTGAACAACCACCAAACACAAGTCAGTCTATCTAGTCACTAATACAACTTCAAGTCAAAGCATCAACAAGAACAATCAAAGTCCGAGAAGTTTTGACATCAAGTCTGAGTTTTTTGTCTGAGGCGAGTCCAAGTCAAAGACAAACAAATCTGGTCCAAAATACTCAGAAAGACAAGTCCAAGTCAGAGAAAAAAAAAGCAGTTGCAAATTGTGCTTGAGTAAAAAATGCCTCAAAAGCATGATGAATCAGATTAAACACAGCATGAGACTTGTCCGAGTCATAGATGATGTCAAGTTGGAGTCAAAACACCTTCGAGACTCAACAACCACCAAACCAGAACATATTTGGTCCAAAATAGATCAGAGGCTTAGGACCAAAAAGACCAAGACAAGTCAAAGCACGAACAAGAACTCGACCTCTCACATAAAGTATAGATGAGACGAGTTAAAGCTAAAACACTCAGACGAGTCCAAGTCAAAACCCCAATGAGACGTCGGACGAGTCTCAGAACAAGTCTCAGAACTAACAATCAAGTCCAGTTAAAACCACAGAGATAAAACCAAATCGGAACACAGAAACTCAAAAACGAGTGTTGGGTTAAACAAAGACGAGTTCGAGTCCAAACACCGAGACCTGTAAACGTCTGAAACCACCAAACTGAAATGAAACAACAACATGAAACGCAAACAGCCCAGCTTTCATTTCTCAGTTTCTGTCTGAATATCAGTGGTGAGTTAGCGTTAGCATAGCTACCATTCATGCTAGCATCTGGAGTTGTGTTTCCGTGTTTCCGTGTTCTTCATGCGTGACATGGTTGAAGCTGCATGTTTGTTCCTGAACGACTCATTGGCTATGCTAATGAACAGCTAGCTAGCTCCTGCGGCTAACATTAGCGTGAATGGGTGTTTCCAGCTGCTTGTAAAAGAAATGACGACGACGATGTACAGAAATCACATTATATTTTAAATCCAACAATAAAACAAACACACTTTACTGCTTTGTTCTGTTTTTTATTGAGTCAATATAAATACATACAAATTACCAATAAATACCAGCTGAAGATCATATACACTTCAATAAATAACCTTAAACCATAAATAATACACGTCTGATAGCAATCTGTGCGTGTAGTCACGTAGTTTCTGCAGTTGAATTAACTATAATAATAATGATAAAAAATTATGAAAATCTGTAGAAATAAAAAGGTTCAGCAGTGAGCAGCATGTAGACACGAAAACAAACTGAAGTTGGTTTGACAGTAATCTGTTTATATTTAATGTGTTCATTATGAGCTACTAATGACTGAATATAAAAAGAAGAAGAAATTTAAATATTTAACTTTGTTTTTAGGTTTTCTGTTTGGTAATAACAGATTCTGTCTCTTTAATTCGGGTTCATTGTGGCGTGATGAATTCAGAATATTATTTCTGTAAATATTGTTATGATTTGGGCTCAAGATGAATTCATTCACTGCTGATTGTTTTTCCGGTCTCAGTATAGAAGCTAACTGATGCTATCTGATGCTAGCTGATTCTAACTGATGCTAGCTGACGCTAACTGATGCTAACTGATGCTAATCGTTAGCTCTTTATTGCTGCTCTACGACGGAGTGTCGGACACAGGTGCAGCCGACGGCGATGCGGCGGAACTCCAGCCGGTAATGGTAGCTAGGCTCCGCCCCCGTCGACCTGATGCGGCGCAGCATCATCACCTGGTGCATTATGGGTCGTGACTCCAGGTTCTGGTCCTCCCGACCGTGACGGTCCAGGCAGCCCTTCAGCAGACAGCGGGCCTCGGACAGAACCGGAGGGAACAGAGAGTCGTCGCTGGAGACACTGAGGACAGACAGAGGCAGAGGAGGGTCAGAAACACGCCAAAAACATGTCAAGAACATGTCAGAAACAGGTGAGAAACACGTCAGAAACACGCCAAAAACATGTCAGAAACAAGTCAGAAATATGCAAGAACACGTCAGACATATATCAGGAAAACATCAGAAACACATCAGAAACATGTCAGTAACATGTGAAAAACATGTCAAAAACACGTCAGAAACATATTAAAGACATGTCAGAAACATGCTAAGATCATGCTAACTAACAGGCGGTTCCACTCACTTGTATGTCCAGGGGGAGATGGAGTCGTTGGCCAGAACACGGATGTTTCCGCTGAGAACCAAAGTGTTGGAGTCCAGTTTCAGGGGGACCGTTTCTGGGGGCGCGCCATCAGAGGACTTCCTGTGGGTCTTTGAGGCCTTCGGCATGGCGTTGACCTCCGGCATCATCATCATCAGCATCATCATCGTAGCCATGACGACGGCCTGAGGGGGCGGAGCCACAAAAAACATAGGATGATGTCATGTTTATAAACAATCTGAGTAAAAATCAGCAAATTACAAAAAGTTTACAGAAAAGAATCAATATAAAAAAAATAATAAAAACATGAAACATTAAAATGAACTAAAAATAAAACCTGAGAACAAAAAATAAAAAATTATAAATAAATAAAACTGATTAAAAGGTGAAACGAATAATGAAGAAAAGATTAAAAAAATAGAACAAAATCTCAGTCTGGTGCTAAAATCAAGGAAATATTTAAAAATTTCAGCAATAAAATAAGATAAAATTGATAATACTATGTCGCTTATTGATTATTCTCTGATCACTGATCAGTCAGAAATAATTCATATGAAGGTTTTTAATTTTTACAGGAAACTGACATCAGTTTAGGAAAAACTTTTCACAATAAAATATTTTTTGTGTTTTTATGATAAACTTTTGTTCTTTATGTGATTTTTAAACATAATTTAAACGTTTTTAGAGAATTTTTCCCATTTTAAACATTTTGTTCCAAAGAAAAACTGCAAATTTAAAGACTTTATGGCATAAATCTAAATGAATTAAAAATGAGAAACAAGATTTGGTACATAAATAAAATTACTAAAATAATATGGAGCTTTTAATTGGAATAAAAAATCTAAATCATTTTAAAATTTGTGCTAAAAATTAAATTACGATGAAAATCTGAAGTTCTTCCATTTGTATGTCGTCTCAAATCTCAAACAATCTCAGATAATAATAAAAGAAATGCTGCTAAAATATTTAAAAATATGCTTTCAATACTTGTTACAGGTCAGAATGAAGACGAATATGTAAAACAAAAATGTAAAATACCATTTAATAATATATGTAAATAAGTGTACTTTTAGACTTTAAATATGTAGAGTTGTTTCACTTTATTTTTTCTGTTCGGCCAATCACAGCTCAGCAGCATTTTTCAATAAAAACTGACATTAAATAAGGAATTAATTCTAAGTTTTCACATTTAAATGTTCACTTATTGTGTTTTTACTGATTTATTCATATTTCTTTCTTATTTCTGTCACTGTGAACCCTGCAGGCTTCCGTACTTTGAGCTTTTGTGCTGCTTCTAAACGTATTTTTAGATGATTTATGGATCAAATTCACGATATTTCACAGATTTCACCCTCATGTCGTCCTGCAGGTCAAAACCGACCCGTTTTAAAGTTTGAAAATGTGGGAGGAAAAAAATTTCACAGTGAAACCACTGATGTCCACATTTTCAACATTTTTGGGAAACAAAACAACAAAAACATGAGACAAATGACAAAAAAGACAAAACACAAGACAAAAATGAGACAAAAAATGACAAAAACCACAAAAAATAGACCAAAAAACAAGCAAGACAAAATGGAAACACAAAATGACAAAAACATGAGAGAAATGACAAAAGTCAGACAACAAAACAACAAAAATGAGACACAAAATGACAAAAATCAGGCAAACAACAACAACAAAACAAAAAAGAGACAAGTCTTTGAACATTGTTTGGTGGAAAAAAGAAATGTTAAAAAAATGTTCCTGAAGAACATTCGCATAAAAATCAACCAAAGTCCAGCGAATTTCACTGGATTTTGGTTGATTTTTTCCTGAATGTTCTTAAAGAAAATATGACAAATTTTACTGATATTTATGGAATCACTTTAGATATTTTTAGGATTTTTTGGAAAATATTTCCAAGAATTTTCTTGCCAAATTTGTGTAAATTTTTATTTTTTTTTTTAAATGAAAGTTTTGAGGGAAACTTTGAAGGAATTCTTGGAATTTTCTTCCTGAAGGTTTTGTAAATTTTCATAAATTTGGGGAATGTTTTTTCTGAATATTTGGATTTTTTTCAGAAAAAGAAAGAATATCTTTTGGTAAATGAAGACAGCAGGAGGTTAAATGTGTTGCTGATGTTTCTCGTCTCTTACCGTCGCTCTGCTGGAGTCTGCTGCTGAAAACATTCTGCTGGTTCTCCTTTAGGTTCTCCTTTAGGTTCTCCTCGGAGCGTTTTCAGATGGCTTCAGGCTAGAAGGTTCCCCGGGTTCTGCTGGAGGTCCAGGTTCAGGTTCAGGTTCAGGTTCAGGTTCAGGTTCAGGTTCAGGTCCAGGTTCAGGTTCAGGTTCAGGTCCAGGTCCAGGTCCAGGTCCAGGTTCTTCTGGGATGCTCTCGGCTGGACTCTGATGGTCTTGGGCTTTTTATCTGGTCTCCTCGGCTCTCGGACCTCCTCTGATGACGTCTCTTCCTGCGTTTGATGTTGGAACCGCATGACGAGGCCTCGACCCACTTTCAGTCGACTCAGAGGAGAAGCTGCCGCCAACACCAAGCTTTTCTAGGTCAGATCTTCTCAGATGTTCAGCTGCAGAAGTGATGATTGAGCAGAAAAAAAGCTAAAACTGAAGCTGGATTCATCGAAGAACCTCCAGAGTCTCCTTCAGGAACCATCAATACGTTAAAGAGTCCGATAAAGTGTCCATGAATGAAAACCTCTGAGATCAGATCCTCATTTATCTGTTGATCTGAACCCTTTAAAACCCTCAAAGACCATCAATACTTTAGATCAGTTCTAGAAGTTCAACTAAAATCTGTTATTTTCATATTTTAGGACCAAATATTTCACATTAAAGTGTTTTAAATGTTTAGTTTTATATTATTGAGACAGAAAATATCTGGTTGAACTTTTCTTCACAGATTATTGATCTATTTGTCTGATATTACAGATGTTTAATCAATAACATGATGATAAATAAGACAAACTTTCATGTTTTAATCTTTAATATTTCCTCAGATGTTGTTGATCAAACATTTAATGAATAAATCTGATAAAAGTCAGTCGACAAGCAGATTTTATAATAAACTCTGAAATATTTGATTTATTGATCTTAAATTTCAGAAATATTTTTTATAAATATTCAGATTTTATGCTCTGAAAGTCTCACTTCTTCCTTGTTTTTACTTAATTTACTTAGAAATCCTCCAAAACGTCTCAGTTTGTCTAAAATTAAGTATAAATTGTTTACACTGACTCTAAAATTGCATCAAATTTTCCAAACTTTCTCCAAAATCTGTTAAAATCGTCCAAAACTGCATTAAAAATGATCTAAAATGACGAATGAAATGTTTAAAATGAGACCAGAATGAACCAGATTGACTTAAAATGGAACAAAATGACTCAAATCATCTAAAATAAGGAATAAATGATTTAAAATCACTCAGAAACTGTTCAATAATGACTGAAAAGTGTCCAGAATCACAGATTATTGGTCTATTAGTTCAACATTCCACATTATTAATAAATAAAATGATAATAAATCGGGTTTTAGAGGAAACATCCGTCATTTGATCTCTGGTTTTATTACGTTTCTCAGACTTTTTCTTTATTTAATGTTAAATAAATTAGATTTAATCCAAACCTGAATTTTTAATTCTAATAATAAAACATTGTTTGTCTCATAAAATCACGAAAATAAAACAGAAACAAACTTTTTTCACATTTTTCACATCAAAAACTAAGAAAACCTGAAAGTTTCTCTAATTTCTCATCATGTTATTGATTAATAATCTGGAATATTGGACTAATAGATCAATCATCTGTGATTGTGGAGGAGATGAAAACTTCCATCTTTGAGCTCATTAATAAAAACTCAGAATCCTAAATAAAAATCACATCAATAATAAATCGCATTAAAACCAGATTTTCTCAGTGATGTTTGGAAAATATCTTTAAATCCACAACTTTTCTCTGCTTGGATCAAACTTTTTATCAATAATTTAGTTTTTATGCTTCGACTTGTTCAATCAGTTTATTAAAGTTCAAACTAAAGAACTGATTTATAAAAATAAATTCAATTATTCCACATGTTTAGTTTATTATTACTGTGATCTGCAGCTACTGATGGTTTAGAAAACATCTGGAATATCAGACAATAGATCAATAATCTGATTATTGATGACTTTCATAAGAAAAATAAAATGGAAAAAACACTTTAATGTAAAATATTTGGTCATAAACATGAAAATAAACTGATTTTAGTTGAACTTTATAACTAAAAGAGCAGATTTGACCAGTTTTAGTTCAAAATTTAAAAGAAAAAAGTCGAATTTCTGTTGGAGTTTCATCACTTTTCTCTGAATAGAAGCAAAATAAGTTAAATCCAGACAAAAACTTGATTTAGTTCCTCTAAATATTTGAGTTTTTGTGTTTTTTATGAGAAACTTTTGGGTTTTTTTCAGCACTACTATGATTTTTAAACATACTTTCAATGTTTGATGCTTTTCTCCTTTTTGTTGCAAAAAATGCAAATTGAATCGATTTTGAAGTTTATTCTCAGCAGAAAACAAAGCAGAGAATCAGTTTTCATCCTTTCAGTTTCCAAAAATCTGAAGATTTTCAGTAAAACATCGAAGCAGAAAGTTTCCCTCAGAAAAATCCCTCCCACACAAATTAAACCTGTTTGAAGATTTTCTGCTGAAAATCTTTTTTCTTTCTCTTTTTATTTTAAGAACTGCTGAAAAATTTTACTGGGATTTTAGTTTTTTGTCAGAAAGTTCTAAAAGTTCAGCAGAAATAAACTTATTTTTTACTTTTTCAATGAGAAAAAAGAGAAAGTTTCATGTTTTTATCTTTAATATTTCCATCAAACAGATTTAATGAGAATAAAAACCTGATGAAGGATTTTAGTTTAGATCTGAGGAATTATTCAAAGTAATGACTTTATAGAAAAACATTTTATAAATTCAGAGCTGGTTGAGCAGAAACTGTGAAAGTTATTTTTAAAAAAGTACAAAAATCAATTATTAAATACAATAAAAATATGAAAGTCAAATTAATAAATGACATTATAATAAGTAGATGAAATAAATGAAATGTAATTTACTGTAAAATACTATTAACTTCAATACAAATATAAAGTAAAATAAAATAAATAAATAATATTGAAATTAGTAGATTAAATAAATAAATATTGTAGAATGAGCATTTAACTAAAAAAAATTAAATACAATAAAAATGTCAAAAATCTAATGAAGAAATACAGAAATAAATGATATTGAAATAATTAGGTGAAACAAAGGAAATGTAATTTTAAAAATGTTATGAAATTCAATAAAACGCAAAAAATCTAACAAAAATATACATAAATAAATGACATTGAAATTAATAGATTAAATAAATATAATGTAATTAAAAATATTAAACGCAATAACAATGTGACAAATCAAATAAATACATACATATAGAAATGACAGTGAAATAATTAGGTGAAATAAAGAAAATGTAATTAAAAAACTAATTTTAAATAGAATAAAATTGTTTGTTCGGAGACAAAAAAAAGACTTTTTTAAATTCTGTGAAACGATTTAACTTTAACTTCAGGTTCACTGGTTTCTGATCTCGTGTTTCCAGAGAAGCTTCTTTCAGTTTTTATCTTTTCTGGAAAAAAACAAAGTCTGTTCTGGTGATTTGAGGGTTTTGAACCTGAAAGAGGAACATTTCCAGCTGTTTGTTAGTCCTCATATTCTGAGATGTTTATTTATTTATGTTTATTTAATCAGATCAGGAGTTTAAGAAGTTTTTAGTTTATCCAGATAGAAATCAGGAGCTCAGCTTTTTCATTTCTAATTCAAACTTTCATGTTTTTGCTCCAAAACAATCATCATCTCTACACCGCTTAGTCCTCTGTCGGGTCACAGGGGGCGGAGTCTATCCCAGCTGACTGAGAGTGAAGGTTCACCTGGACAGGTAACAGTCATAGAGACAAACATTTAGAATCACCAGTTAACCTCAGCATGTTGTTGGACTGTGGGAGAACCTGGAGAACCTGGAGAACCCAGCAGGAGAACCTGGAGAACCTGGAGAACCCAGCAGGAGAACCTGGAGAACCCAGCAGGAGAACCTGGAGAACCCAGCAGAGAGAACCTGGAGAACCTGGAGAACCCAGCAGGAGAACCTGGAGAACCCAGCAGAGAGAACCTGGAGAACCCAGCAGGAGAACCTGGAGAACCCAGCAGGAGAACCTGGAGAACCCAGCAGAGAGAACCTGGAGAACCTGGAGAACCCAGCAGGAGAACCTGGAGAACCCAGCAGAGAGAACCTGGAGAACCCAGCAGGAGAACCTGGAGAACCCAGCAGGAGAACCTGGAGAACCCAGCAGGAGAACCTGGAGAACCCAGCAGGAGAACCTGGAGAACCCAGCAGAGAGAACCTGGAGAACCTGGAGAACCCAGCAGGAGAACCTGGAGAACCCAGCAGAGAGAACCTGGAGAACCCAGCAGGAGAACCTGGAGAACCCAGCAGGAGAACCTGGAGAACCCAGCAGAGAGAACCTGGAGAACCTGGAGAACCCAGCAGAGAGAACCTGGAGAACCTGGAGAACCCAGCAGAGAGAACCTGGAGAACCTGGAGAACCCAGCAGAGAGAACCTGGAGAACCCAGCAGGAGAACCTGGAGAACCCAGCAGGAGAACCTGGAGAACCTGGAGAACCCAGCAGGAGAACCTGGAGAACCCAGCAGGAGAACCTGGAGAACCCAGCAGAGAGAACCTGGAGAACCTGGAGAACCCAGCAGAGAGAACCTGGAGAACCTGGAGAACCCAGCAGAGAGAACCTGGAGAACCCAGCAGGAGAACCTGGAGAACCCAGCAGGAGAACCTGGAGAACCTGGAGAACCCAGCAGGAGAACCTGGAGAACCCAGCAGGAGAACCTGGAGAACCTGGAGAACCCAGCAGGAGAACCTGGAGAACCCAGCAGAGAGAACCTGGAGAACCTGGAGAACCCAGCAGAGAGAACCTGGAGAACCTGGAGAACCCAGCAGGAGAACCTGGAGAACCTGGAGAACCCAGCAGGAGAACCTGGAGAACCCAGCAGAGAGAACCTGGAGAACCCAGCAGGAGAACCTGGAGAACCCAGCAGAGAGAACCTGGAGAACCCAGCAGGAGAACCTGGAGAACCCAGCAGAGAGAACCTGGAGAACCTGGAGAACCTGGAGAACCCAGCAGAGAGAACCTGGAGAACCTGGAGAACCCAGCAGAGAGAACCTGGAGAACCTGGAGAACCCAGCAGGAGAACCTGGAGAACCTGGAGAACCCAGCAGGAGAACCTGGAGAACCCAGCAGGAGAACCTGGAGAACCTGGAGAACCCAGCAGAGAGAACCTGGAGAACCTGGAGAACCCAGCAGGAGAACCTGGAGAACCCAGCAGGGAGAACCCAGCAGGAGAACCTGGAGAACCCAGCAGGAGAACCTGGAGAACCCAGCAGAGAGAACCTGGAGAACCCAGCAGGAGAACCTGGAGAACCCAGCAGAGAGAACCTGGAGAACCCAGCAGGAGAACCTGGAGAACCCAGCAGAGAGAACCTGGAGAACCCAGCAGGAGAACCTGGAGAACCCAGCAGAGAGAACCTGGAGAACCTGGAGAACCTGGAGAACCCAGCAGAGAGAACCTGGAGAACCTGGAGAACCCAGCAGAGAGAACCTGGAGAACCCAGCAGGAGAACCTGGAGAACCCAGCAGGAGAACCTGGAGAACCTGGAGAACCCAGCAGGAGAACCTGGAGAACCCAGCAGGAGAACCTGGAGAACCTGGAGAACCCAGCAGGAGAACCTGGAGAACCCAGCAGAGAGAACCTGGAGAACCTGGAGAACCCAGCAGAGAGAACCTGGAGAACCTGGAGAACCTGGAGAACCCAGCAGGAGAACCTGGAGAACCTGGAGAACCCAGCAGGAGAACCTGGAGAACCCAGCAGGAGAACCTGGAGAACCTGGAGAACCCAGCAGAGAGAACCTGGAGAACCTGGAGAACCCAGCAGGAGAACCTGGAGAACCCAGCAGGGAGAACCCAGCAGGAGAACCTGGAGAACCCAGCAGGAGAACCTGGAGAACCCAGCAGAGAGAACCTGGAGAACCTGGAGAACCTGGAGAACCCAGCAGGAGAACCCAGCAGAGAGAACATGGAGACCCAGGAAGGCCGGGACATGAACCGGGGATCTTCTAGCTGTGAGACAACAGTGCTGACCACTGATCCACTGTGCCGTCCAAACCCAGAATAACACATCATATAAATCAATATCAGATCCATACTGTGGTGGTTCTCCCACCAACTGGCCTGATCTCCATCTGCTGACCTTCCTCCAGCCCACTGCTTCCAGCTGCCCATTTCCATCAATCTACTCTGCATCACCCTCACTATACTTGATTTGCTCGTGTACATGTTTTTGAATTTACCACCAGCTATATATGTAGTATATTTAATGCCAGAGCCGTACACCATAGCAGTAAACTATAACCAGTTTCCATGTTCGCTTCTAGCTGGAGTTTTTCTTGCCACTGTCTCCTCAGAGCTGCTCTGAGGTTCATCTGGGTTCTGGAAAGCATCTTGAGACGATTTGACCTGTAACTGGCGCTATTTAAATAAAACTGAATTGAACTGAATCACACATCCCATCATTTCATACCATCAATGTTTCCAACAGCCCAAAGAGTGACCAAAGGGCTTCACAGTGAAAAACAAGAGAAGAACTTAAAACAGTAACTTAAAACAGAGACAGCAGTAAACTACACAAAGAACCTATAAAACATACATCTAAAAGCTAGTATATAAAAACTGAAATGAAATGTCACCATGCTGCTAGCTACTATGTAAACACCAAGGTGTTGAGCTTAGATTTATTTAGTGATGGAGGAGCTGCTTCCAGACGCTCCGAGGCTAAAAGACGTAGTGGAAAGAAACTAACTCCTAACGACTGCTGGCTCAGTTTGTTAAACGTCAAGTCTCTGTCCAACATCACCCCAAGATTTCTGACCGTCCGTCTCCAAGACATAGAACCAAAACCTGATAGATCATAAATCAGACATGACACATGACATCATGTCTTCACTGGGTCTTTACATGTGATCACAGTTTCAGTTGGAACTGCAGGAAATCTGATATTAAACTGAGTCATCATGATGTCATCATCAGGTTCTGCTTTCATGTCTGATGCAACAGGTGTCTGAACCCAGACCCTGGTCCTGGAGGGTCCCCTGAACCCAGACCCTGGTCCTGGAGGGCCCCGAACCCAGACCCTGGTCCTGGTCCTGGAGGGCCCCGAACCCAGACCCTGGTCCTGGAGGGTCCCCTGAACCCAGACCCTGGTCCTGGAGGGTCCCCTGAACCCAGACCCTGGTCCTGGTCCTGGAGGGCCCCGAACCCAGACCCTGGTCCTGGAGGGCCCCGAACACAGACCCTGGTCCTGGAGGGCCCCGAACACAGACCCTGGTCCTGGAGGGCCCCGAACACAGACCCTGGTCCTGGAGGGCCCCGAACCCAGACCCTGGTCCTGGAGGGCCCCGAACCTAGACCCTGGTCCTGGAGGGTCCCCTGAACCAGCGGTTGAACCTCATGGAGCTCCTCTGTAGCAGGAAGCAGGTCTGCAGTGACCTGGTTTAGAGGTGACTCAGCAGCAGGTTCTGCAGCATCATCACTTCATGCTGCTCCTCCTGACCTCCTTTATCGATCTTATCTCTGAGGCCACTTCCTGCTTCCTGCTCCGTCTGCAGCCCCCGGATGACTAAACTCCGTCTGACTTCACAACCTTTCAAACAGTGAACCTTTAAAGGAGACAGAAGCTTCACAGTCTCAAGCTTTAAACTTTACATTTCTCTGATTTGAGAATGAGACCAAAGCTGCAAAATAAACGGATCAGAAACATCATGATCCTTCTACAGGTCTTCAGATTTCACCGCCACATCTGGATTAAACATCACCTCTTATTTCTCTTGAGGAGTATAAACACAAACAATTAACACTGAAACAACTTCCTGACTGCTTCTGCTGCAGTTTAAATCCTTTGTAGTGTTCAACCTAAACCCTCTGACCTCTGAAACAAGCTAACTACACAGCTAAAGTCACATAAACAAGCTAACTATACATCTAAAGTCACTAAACAAGCTAACTACACAGCTAAAGTCACATAAACAAGCTAACTATACATCTAAAGTCACTAAACAAGCTAACTACACAGCTAAGGTCACATAAACAAGCTAACTATACATCTAAAGTCACTAAACAAGCTAACTACACAGCTAAAGTCACATAAACAAGCTAACTATACATCTAAAGTCACTAAACAAGCTAACTACACAGCTAAAGTCACATAAACAAGCTAACTACACAGCTAAAGTCACTAAACAAGCTAACTACACAGCTAAAGTCACATAAACAAGCTAACTATACATCTAAAGTCACTAAACAAGCTAACTACACAGCTAAAGTCACATAAACAAGCTAACTATACATCTAAAGTCACTAAACAAGCTAACTATACAGCTAAAGTCACTAAACAAGCTAACTACACAGCTAAAGTCATATAAACAAGCTAACTACACAGCTAAAGTCACATAAACAAGCTAACTACACAGCTAAAGTCACATAAACAAGCTAACTACACATCTAAAGTCACATAAATAAGCTAACTACACAGCTAAAGTCACATAAACAAGCTAACTACACAGCTAAAGTCACATAAACAAGCTAACTACACATCTAAAGTCACTAAACAAGCTAACTACACATCTAAAGTCACATAAACAAGCTAACTACACATCTAAAGTCACATAAACAAGCTAACTACACATCTAAAGTCACTAAACAAGCTAACTACACATCTAAAGTCACATAAACAAGCTAACTACACATCTAAAGTCACATAAACAAGCTAACTACACATCTAAAGTCACTAAACAAGCTAATTGTGTAGCTAAAGTCATAGATAAAAGCCAACCTGAAAGAAAAGCTAAAAACAAACAGATTCTCAGGAAGCTTCTGGACGTTTTTCTCAGATTTTTCATTTAATACGAAGGATTTTGTTAAATTGAGATCTCAAGATTCAAGATTTATATCAGACAGACAGTCTAGAGACACCGGAAGTCTTAAATATAATCAAAACTTGAAAAATCATATAAATAGGTACATAAATAAATTACTTAAAAAAGCAGATTAAATAAATTAAATCTAATTTTAAAAACTATGATTAAATACAGTAAAAATATATGTAAATAAGTAGATGAAATAAATAAAATTTAATTTTAAAAATTCTGATTACATACAATAAAAACGTGAAAAACCAAATAAATCAAATAAATAAATACATAAATAAATGACATTGAAATAAGTATGTGAAATAAAATGTACTTAAAAATTGTTAAATTTAATTCAACTATGAAAATCAATCAATAAATAATCAAATAAATAAGTTAGAAATTATAAATAAAACATATAAATACAAGAACTTCAAGAAAAACAAAACTAAAGTAACAAAATTAAATAAATGAAAAAAAGACAAAATCTAAATATGAAAAGAATTTAATCAAAGGAAAAAATACGCATGATAAAATAGAAATAAAGAAAAAAACACAAATGAAACATAAACAGCTGTGAAGCTTGTGGACGTTTTTCTCCGATGTCTTTTCTTTTGTTTTCAGTTCTGCCTCCGGCCAGCAGAGGGCGACACTCTTCCGCTCCAGCCTCCACCTGCTTCCTGCTTCTGTAAGTTCATCCTGAAATCAAACCACGAGATAAACTGAGATCTTTAAAGTTGCCTTCAGGAGTTTAAACCTACAGATTAGAACGATTTGTTGATGATAGAGTTTAGTTTAATGACAGGAAGTTAAAGCAACGTTCTGATGCGGCCTGGAGGGAAACGTTTCTTCATTTTATCAGCTGAAACAATCAGTTTTTCATTTAATACGAAGGATTTTGTTAAATTTAGATTCAAGATTCAAGATTTTTATTTCCCATATTGTGCACAAACAGACAGTCTGGACCACAGACTGTATAGTAATAATAATAATAATAATAATAATAAAACGTTTTTATTTTACAGTCTATGGTCTGGGAGTAGAGTAAAAATAAAGTAAAATAAAAACCAAAACGAGAAATACAAAATGAAACCCTCCACAACAGTAGAAACAGATAAAATACTAAAATATGATGAACAAATATTATTGATGTGCTAAAGACTGTCCAGGAGTTTAGCTGAAAGAAAAACAACTGAAACTTATGGAAGAGAAACAGCAGCTCTGAAATCCAAATAATTAACAAAATAAGAGTCCGATGGAGCTCATCTCTGGGAATAAAACATTTAATTTCTCAAACAACAAGGTTTTACAAGAATTAATTAGCTGATTCCACTAAATTCCTGTTTAATATTCTAATTTATTTAATTTTAATTCCAAATATGATTCCACTGTTCCGGGCTTTACGTTGATTTATTTTTAGTTTGTTGTTTATCTTCATATATTTATGATTTTTTATATATTTAAAATAACATTTTTATGGCTGCAGTGAACTTTGAGATTGTTTCTGTTTTCTAGTTTTCCTCGTTTAATAATTATTATAATTATTATTATTATTATTATGATGGAGGAGTTATTTATTAATAAATTACACCAAAAACCATCTAACAGCATCTCTACTGTAGTTTTAAAGTTTTATTTATTTTCATTTTTCTATTTTTCACTCTCTGTGATTTAAAATCTCTTTTGTGTCAATAACTGTTCTGTATTTAATATCATTAAAATTTGTACTAAGTGAAAAAAAACTTTAAAACACAAAATATTACATGAAAGTTAATTAAAAAATAAATACATGAAATAAAGATACATTTAAAAATGAAATAAATAAATTGTAAATAACGTTTAGAAGATAATTAAAATAGAAATAAATAAACTATATTGAAATAAGTAGATGAAATAAATAAAAAAATAGCATTTAAAATATAAAATAAAAAATGAAGTTTTTAATCAATGAAATTTATTAATTTTAATAAATAAAATTGTAATTTATTAATTTTCTAAAAATATAAACACAATGAAAACATAAAAAAAAATCAAATAAATACATAAATAATTGGCAATAAAATAAATAACGTAAATAAATTCAATGGATTTTTCTTAAAGTAAAATACAACAAAAACACGAACAATCTAATAAATAAATATATAAATAAATGACACTGAAGTAATTAGGTGAAATGAAATGTAATCTAGAAATAAAAAAACTATATAAAAATCAAATAAATAAATACATAAATAAATGACACTGAAATAAGCAGACGAAATAAATGAAATGGAATTTTACATTTTTTTAATTAAATATAATGAAAACATGAATAATCTAATAAATAAATAAATACATAACTAAATGATATTAAAATAAATCGATTAAATGAATGAAATGCAATTTTAAAAAAATTATTAAAGACAATAAAAACATTTTAAAAATCTAATAAATAAGTCAATAGATGATATTGAAGTAAGTAGATGAAATATATAAAATGTTAGCCAAAACGTTATGATTAAATACTCTAAAAATGTGAAAAATCTAATCAATTAATTAAATATCTAACCCTGACATTTAAATAAGTAGATTAAATTAATTAAATGGATTTTTAAAAAAAATAAATAAATCAATGCAATTAAACATGAAAAATAAAATAAATGAATACATAAATAAACAACACTGAAATAAGTAGGTGAAATAAAATGGAATTAAAAAAATATTATTAAATACAATAAAAACATGACAAATCTGATAAATAAAAATTCAAATAAGCAAGAACTAAATTTCAGAATAATAACTAAACTAAATTAAATAAATATAATAATTAAAATCTAAATATGGAAAAACGAAATTAAAGTTTTTTTTTTTTAAAAATGTCTGAAATATAAATAAAGAAAAACACACAAATAAAACTGAAACAGTAACTGATCTATAAATAAAATAATATAAACACTCCCTGTCCCAGAAAACATCAGAATAAAGGCAATAAAACCAGAATAAAAGTGATTAAATCTAAAGTTTATTCTGTAACTTATGGGTCAAACTGACTCTGAGGTTACATGAAATGTCGTCATCTTCCTCAGTATTTCCTCCTCCTCCTCCTCCCACATTCAAACGAGTCACCGGTTTCCATGGAGACGGGCGGCTTGATGACCTCACATCCAGGTGTGGTCGCTTTGATGAGGTGGAACCTACCAACCAACCAGCACAGCTAAAGTCATAGCAAGAAGCTAACTACACAACTACTGTTATGGAAAGAAGCTAATTACACAGCTAAAGTCATAGAAAGAAGCTAACTACACAGCTAAAGTTATAGAAAGAAGCTAACTACACAGCTAAAGTTATAGAAAGAAGCTAACTACACAGCTAAAGTCATAGAAAGAGGGTAACTACACAGCTAAAGTTATAGAAAGAAGCTAACTACACAGCTAAAGTTATAGAAAGAAGCTAATTACACAGCTCAAGCCATAGAAAGAAGCTAACTGCACAGCTAAAGTTATAGAAAGAAGCTAATTACACAGCTAAAGCCATAGAAAGAAGCTAATTACACAGCTAAAGTCATAGAAAGAAGCTAACTACACAGCTAAAGCCGTAGAAAGAAGCTAACTACACAACTAAAGCCACAGAAAGAAGCTAATTACACAGCTAAAGCCATAGAAAGAAGCTAACTACACAGCTAAAGTTATAGAAGAAGCTAATACACTAAGCTAAGACTACTCACAGCTAAAGTTATAGAAAGAAGCTAATTACACAGCTAAAGCCATAGAAAGAAGCTAACTGCACAACTAAAGCCACAGAAAGAAGCTAACTACACAGCTAAAGCCATAGAAAGAAGCTAACTACACAACTAAAGCCGTAGAAAGAAGCTAACTACACAGCTAAAGTTATAGAAAGAAGCTAACTACACAGCTAAAGTCATAGAAAGAAGGTAACTACACAGCTAAAGTTATAGAAAGAAGCTAACTACACAGCTAAAGTTATAGAAAGAAGCTAACTACACAGCTAAAGTCATAGAAAGAAGCTAACCACTCAGCTCAAGTTATAGAAAGAAGCTAACTACACAGCTAAAGTCATAGAAAGAAGCTAATTACACAGCTCAAGCCATAGAAAGAAGCTAACTACACAGCTAAAGTTATAGAAAGAAGCTAACTACACAACTAATGTTATGGAAAGAGGCTAACTACACAACTAATGTTATGGAAAGAAGCTAACTAGACAGCTATAAAGTTATAGAAAGAAGCTAACTAGACAGCTATAAAGTTATACAAAGAAGCTAACTACACAACTAATGTTATGGAAAGAGGCTAACTACACAACTAATGTTATGGAAAGAAGCTAACTAGACAGCTAAAGCCATAGAAAGAAGCTAACTACACAGCTAAAGTCATTCAGTCTGAGGTGTTAACTGCAAACAGTGCTTTTCCTTTTTAAACTTCCCAGTAATTTCAGTAAACCTTCTACTACTAAGTCGTGGCTCCATTTTCCAGGTTTTTGCTGTTTCATTGATAATAAAAATAAAATACTAGAATAGATTCCCTGCAGTTAAATATGAACTAAAACCTGTAGTTCTGCTCTCTGCCTGTAGGGGGCAGAGAGCTAGAGCCAGAGCTAGATTCAGTAGCGTGCTTCAGGTGGACCTGCAGACTCAGGAGATGTTTCCCGGCTGCAGAGCTGCAGATGTTCTGACGGTAACTGACTTTATCAGATGATCTCTGGTTTCCTCTCAGAAGAACCAGGTCAGGAACATGCTGACAATCTGACTGAAACCTGCTCAGCTCCGACCTCAGAGCAACCACAGCATGATGCCACGGCACGGCAGGGGGCGGGGCCGCGGTAGCACGCCAGCCGCCATATATGGAAACAGGAAGCAGAGCGGGACGACACAGAGAGGAGTCCTTCTGATTGGTCCGTTTGAACATCAGAGCTGTTTTATTATCAGATTTACTGTTTATATTAATAAAATACAAACCTTTAACTGTTAACACACAGGTTTAACACATTATTCTGATTACAGCTGTCAAAACATGGAACTATTAACTACAGAAAATAAGGAAAGTTTAAATAAAAATTAAAAAACAGACAAATATAAAAATTATGTTTTTATTTATGAATACATGTGTGTAGTCAGTAAACTGTAACAAAGCAGACTGAAATAATCACCCTCAAATCATGATTGTTGTTATTATTATTATTATATATAGTGAGATGGTTGCTTTTTATTTTAACAGTAGTATACACTATACTGCCAAAAGTATTGGCTCATCCATCCAAATAATCAGAATCAGGTGTTCCAATCACTTCCATGGCCACAGGTGTATAAAATCAAGCACCTAGGCTGCAGACTGCTTTTACAAACATTTGTGAAAGAATGGCTCGCTCTCAGGAGCTCAGTGAATTCCAGCATGGAACTGTGATAGGATGCCACCTGTGCAACAAATCCAGTCGTCACATTTCCTGGCTCCTAAATATTCCACAGTCAACTGTCAGCTGTATTATCAGAAAGTGGAAGTGTGTGGGAACGACAGCAACTCAGCCACCAAGTGGTAGGACACGTAAACTGATGGAGCGGGGTCAGTGGATGCTGAGGAGCATAGTGCCAAGAGGTGGACAACTTTCTGCAGAGTCAATCACTACAGACCTTCAAACTTCATGTGGCCTTCAGACTAGCTCTAGAACAGTGCTTCAGCAGAGAGCTTCATGGAATGGGTTTCCATGGCCCAGCAGCTGCATCCAAGCCATACATCACCAAGTGCAATGCAAAGCGTGGGATGCAGTGGTGTAAAGCAGCCTCCACTGGACTCTAGAGCAGTGGAGACGCCTTCTCTGGAGTGACCAATCACGCTTCTCCATCTGGCAATCTGATGGACCAGTCTGGGTTTGGTGGTTGCCAGGAGAACCATACTTGTCGGACTGCATTGTGCCAAGTGTAAAGTTTGGTGGAGGGGGATTATGGTGTGGGCTTGTTTTTCAGGAGCTGGGCTTGGACCCTTAGTTCCAGTGAAAGGAACTCTGAATGCTTCAGCATTCCAAGACATTTTGGACAATTCCATGCTCCCAACTTTGTGGGAACAGTTTAGAGCTGGTCCTTCCTCTTCCAACATGACTGTGCACCAGAGTACAAAGCAAGGTCCATAAAGAAATGGATGACAGAGTCTGGTGTGGATGAACTTGACTGGCCTGCACAGAGTCCTGACCTCAACCCCATAGAACACCTTTGGGATGAATTAGAGCAGAGACTGAGAGCCAGGCCTTCTGGTCCAACATCAGTGTATGACCTCACAAATGCACTTCTGGAAGAATGGTCAAAAATTCCCATAAACACACTCTTAAACCTTGTGGACAGCCTTCCCAGAAGAGTTGAAGCTGTTCTAGCTGCAAAGGGTGGACCGACGTCATATTGAACCCTATGGATTAGGAATGGGATGTCACTGACGTTCATATGCGAGTCAAGGCAGGTGAGCAAATACTTTTGGCAGTATAGTGTATGTCAATTTGCTTATCAAGAAGCTGTTTTATTTAAAGACAAATAAAACCAAACGCTTTAAGTAAATAGGATTAAACTTAATAAATAAAATTAAGTTAATAAACAGAGTTAAAAAAAACTGAAAAATTAATAAAATGTATGAATTAAATAAAACAAAAATATGAATGACAAAATAAATGACATAAAAATAATACACATATGAAATAAATTATAAATAAATAAAATAAAGTTACTAAATGAATGAAATAAAAATTATGAAATTGAATAAAATGTAGAGTAAGTAAAGTAATCTAAAAATGAAATAAATATAATACGTACATGAAATCAATAAAATAAATAAATAAAATGAAGTTAATAATTTGAATGAAGTTAATTCATAAAAATTGATATATGAAAAATTAAATAAATAAAATTGAATCTAGAAAATGAACAAAATGAGGGTAAAGTAATAAAATCAATTTCATAAAAATAATAAATAACAAAAAGCTTTAAAACAAATAAAAAATATCTAAATAAATCAATAAAACTAAGAAATAATAATAATAATAATAATAATAATAATAATAATAATAATAATAATAACAATAACAATAACAATAATAATAATAATAATAATAATAATAATAATAATAAATGGAATGAATTCAAGAAAAATATATGAAAAACAATTAAGTAAAGTGTAGTATATAAAATGACTAAAAATGAGGATAAAGTAATAAAATCGATTTAATAAAAACAATAAATAATATAAAGCTAATAAACAAATAAAATCAAATACATGAAAAATTAATACAATTAATGAAGTAAAGTAAAATGAAAACATGAATGACAAAATAAATGAAATAAAATGATACATACATTAAACAAATAAAATAAATAGATAAAATGAAATTAATAAATGAATGGTGAATTCATAAAAATTACATTACCAATGAAAAATTTAATAATTAAAATTGAATATAGAAAAAAAAGTTAAATTAAAAAACTATATATATATATATATATATATATATATATATATATATATATATATATATATATAAAATAAAAAATTAATAAAATCAAGAAAATTCAGCTATTAGATTTAACTAACATGAATTGTAATGTAAGATAAAAAATTAACTAAACAAAAATAAATAAATAAATAAGATACAAATAAAATAAGAAAATGTGCATAAATTAAATAAAATAAATAATACATAGAAATAATAGGATGTAAATTAAAAAATGCTAAAAATTAATTCATTTAAATGTAAATAAATAGAAACTGTGATGCTATTTGGTTTCTTTATTTAGTGGTAGTTTTATAGAATAATCTGTTTCATTTTATTTAGTTTGATTCCTGAAGGCCTCGTCTCTTTGTAGAGGAGAAAACCTTCAGAGCTTCAGGTTATCTCTGATATGTGATCAGTTTGAAACGTCGAGTCTTCAGAGGTTTCGGTTGTTTTTCAGCTCTGAGATTTTATCAGATCAGAAACCGAAGCAGCAGATGGACTGAGATAACGGAATCTCCCGCCGGCTCCGTATCTGCTCTCAGATCAGCCCCGAGGGTCATAAAGGCTGCTGATCCGAGAGCAGAACCAGATCAGAGCCACAACCAGAACCAGAACCAGAACAGCATGAAGCTCCACGTCTGCACTCTGCTGGTGAGGATCAATATCATTTATCAGCTCCAATCTGTGATCGATCGGTTTAAAATCAAGTCTGATTATTGATTATTGAAACACTAAGATCCGCTGTCAGCTGATAACAAACTGATGAAATCGACTCGGACTCACAGTTTAATTTCAGATAATTGATATTTGATCAATATTTGATTTTAATAGATCAGATGTGATGAGATTAACGAAGGATTTGCGATTGTGTGACAGCTGAGGAGAGAAAAACACCAATAATCGTCTCAATGAGAAGATAAATAATCACTGAAACGGTAAAACTTGTGTAATCAGAGTTGTATTTAACGTTTAGAGTCTAAATCTGTCGCTTTATTTCACATCTTTCATCATTTTCCAAACAAGTCGTGTGTAAATTAAAGTGTTTTCTTCCGCAGTTATTTATAGAAGAAATGAAGGAAGTCTGTCTCGTTTTACATCTGAACTAATAATCAATAGGTTTTATAAACTCTGCGCTCAGCTGATCGACTGTTTCTGACTTTCACGACTCACTGCTTTGGATAAAATGAGCAGAAACTGGGAAACATTCTGGAATAAAATGTCAAATATTCAATCATTTCTGGGAATATTTGAGGGTTGTGTTTTTTTACAGAATCTGGTGCAAACACATCATTTTTGGAGATTCTTTTCATGATATTTTCAACTTTTCCAGTTTAGGTTTAGTTAATTTTCCTGATGGAACCAAACATCACACATTATCAAGGAAGGTTGAATCTATTTGTTCTGTTTTTACAGTTTCTGGCTGATAAATGGTGTCATCTACACTAGCAGTCTTTAGTCCGGACACGGCTTCTCATTTCATGCTTCTTCTTTACTTTCATCAATGAACACATCTGGAATTATGGAGGAAACAAAAAATGTGAAATAAGTCAAAACATGTTTTAGGGTTCAGAATCTTCAAATGATTCAATTTGAATTAAAAAATGCCAATAATGACTCAAAATCTGTCCAATATAACTCGTAAAACAAGTTGAAATTAGTCCAAAATGGCTCGAAACCTGTTCAGAACTACTCAAAGTTTCCCAAAACATGTAAAAATGGTACAAAATGACTCAAAATATGTCCAAAATGTGTTAAATCTTGTTGGAAATTATGCAAAAGAAGTCCCAAAAAACCCTGAACAAGTCCCAGAAAAAATCAAAATTTGTTCAAAATGATTGAATTTGTCCAAAAAAATTAAAAATTGCCAATAATGACTCAAAATCTGTCTAAAATAACTTGTAAAACAAGTTGAAATTTATCCAAAACTGCTCTAATTGTCGTAAATGGCTTGAAATGTTTCTATAATGAATTGAAACTTGTGTTCAGTTACTGGAAATGTGTCCTAAATTACTGGAAAATCATCCAAACTGACTCAGACTTTATCTATTATGAGTAAATATTTGTCCACAATGACTTGAAACCTGTTCAGAACTACTCAAACTTCTCAAAACACGTTAAAAATGGTCCAAAATTAGTTAAATCTGGTCCCAAACGACTCTAAAGAAGTCCCAGATAACCTGAACAAGTCCCAGGAAACTCAACGTTTGTTCAAAATGATTCAGTTTGTGTTCAAAATGACTGATAATGACTCCGAATCTGTCCGTTCTGTTCGATTCTCTGATTCCTGCTTTGAACTCTCATGTTATTCTCTGGATGAGCTTCATGAGGTAGAACCTGAAATGGTTCTCCAACAGTCTTGAAGGAGTTCCAGAGATACTGAGCACATATGAGACATGCTTTTTAGTCATTTTAGACATTTTTTGAGTCATTTTAGACGTTTTTTGAGTCATTTTGGACAACTTTTGTTTCATTTTGGACATATTTTAACTAATTTTGAACAGTTTTTGAGTCATTTTGAAAAGTTTGAGTCATTTTAAACAGCTGAGTGATTTTAGACATATTCTAACTCCTTTTGGACAGTTTTTGAGTTGTTCAAAACTACTCAGAACTTCTCTAAACATGTTAAAAGTGGTCCAAAATGTGTTAAATCTGGTCCCAAACGACTCTAAAGAAGTCCCAGATAACCTGAACAAGTCCCAGGAAACTCAAAATTTGTTCAAAAGGATTCAATTTGAATTAAAAATTGCCAATAATGACTCAAAATCAGTCTGTTCTGTTAGATTCTTTGCTTTGAATCCTACTTTTACACTCTTATTGTTCTCTGGATGATCTTCATGAAGTAAAAACACTTCACAGGTGTTCCTTGTCAAGGTTCATTTGTGGAGTTTCTTGCCTTCTTAATGGGGTTGGACCATCAGAAGTCAAGTTGGTCCAGAGCTGACAGCCCAGTTTGACAACTGTATCGTAAAAACGCGCCATATAAATACAGACCATTTTACCATTTAACTGTTAGAATCCATATTATGGCACGAACCAATCAGCTGAGAGGAACCACAGTCCATCATTACTATAAGAACTGAAGGTCAGTCAGTCTGGAAAATGGCAAAACTTTGAAGGAATCTTCAAGGAACCATCTAGGACCTAGATGGTTCTTAATAGGTTCCTGGGTAGTTCCTATGAAGTTCTTCGTAGGTTCCTGGGTAGTTCCTAGATGGTTCTTTGTAGGTTCCTGGGTAGTTCCTAGATGGTTCTTCGTAGGTTCCTGGGTAGTTCCTAGATTCTAGGAACTACCCAGGAACTTACCAGGACTTTGAATGTTTCCCCAAACGCAGTCCAAAAACCATCCAGCGCTCCGGTCTAAAATCAGTCGAACACATCTGGACACCTGCCAGATGTGTTCGACTGCTCAGCTGAGGTCACTTCCTGTCCCCAGGTGTTCTGCAGTGCATTGTGGGTCGTCTCCTCCTCGGCTGCAGCTTCTCCTCGGTGTGACGCCTTGTTGGAGATCTCCGGTGATGCCTCGTCTCTGTCGGGAGGAAACGGGAACATCCACAGCAGATCTCTGTCGCCGTGGAAATGGACGTGAGTCAATCAAATTCTCATTTAAACTGAAAACTGAAGCTCTCATAAACGTTCAGTTCCTTATATATTTGTGGATTTTTAGCTGCTAATAATTCTGAGCTTTTAAGGTTTAGGTTTATGACTCACCTCCACTTCCACACACCAGGGGGCGCTGCAGCCCCCGTTAGCTTCATGTGGCTAATGCTAGCTGCCGTTAAACGTCCTTCTCTCTGTGGCGTCCAGGTGGACCACGGTGAAGGACCGGATCCCCACCACCATCTGGGAGGCCCAGTGCACCAGCAGCCTTTGCTCCGGTCCCAACGGGGAAAAAACCGACGGACTGAACTCAGTCCCCATCCGGCAGAACATCCTGGTTCTGACCCGGCAGGATGGGGGGCGCTGCTACACCACATCCTACCGCTCTGTGGCCGTCGGCTGCACCTGCGTCTGGACCAAGACCAGCCGGAACTGAACCAACGGTACCCTAAAGAACCTGAACCTGAGCCTGAATCTAAACCTGAATCTGAACCTGAAGCTAAACCTGAATCTAAACCTGAATCTGAATCTAAACCTGAATCTGAACCTGAATCTGAATCTAAACTTGAATCTGAATCAGATCATGAATTAGTCTGAGCCTTAATGTGGTGTAATGATGTTTGTAACATTGTGTTTTTCTGTCAATCACAGATTCAGAGAGAGTGTTCTTCCTGAAGGGGGCGGAGCCAGCAGCATTTAAAGCTACAGAAACATTCAGTTTAAAATAAAACCAGGAGTTCAAACTAAACGTGATTGTGTTGTTATTAGCAATTAGCATCTTATTAGCTTAGCTTATTGATTGTTTCTCAGTTTGTCTGGTTGTTGTTTTGGATTTTCTCCACTGTTCTAAACCTGCTTAAGATAAAAAATACATGTTTTTCAAATTTATTACTGAAGTTTGTATTCATAAAACCAGAACTTTTGTGGCCTCGAAACTTAGAATTAATTCATTTCTGACATTTATTAAACATTTGTTTTTCAATGAATTATTCAAAGTGCCTTAATTTAAAGCATTTATTTTCCAATCTGTTATCCCTTCTTTAATTTGATTCACATTTTAAAACTCGGGGTTTTTTTGTTGATCAAAAAAAAGTTAATTCCTGCAGTTCTGATGTGTTTACTGTCCTGTGTTGGACTGTTTTTAAATTCAGGAATATAAATGTTCCTGTTTTTTCATTCAGGAATATAAATGTTCTGTCTTGTCATTCAGGAATATAAACGTTGTTTTTTAGTTCAGGAATATAAACGTTCTGTTTTTTCATTCAGGAATATAAACGTTGTTTTTTAGTTCAGGAATATAAATGTTCCTTTGTGGAGCTTTTTGCCGTCTAGCGGCTGCAGGAAGGTTTCTGTGTGTTCGAGTCTCATGACGTCTGTAAAAGGCGTTCAGGCTGAATTCTGCTGTAATTAGTGGAAACAGAAACACATTGTGAGCGTTGGAGAACGTCTGTGTTCATGTGACGATCTGCAGCATTAAGAACCAACGGAACAGCGAGGTTCTGAAGCAGGGAAGCAGCAGAACTCCTCCTGCAGGTACGTTGCTTCTACCTGTTGTTAGAGTTACAGCTTCATACCGACAAAGAGATAATATCTGAAACAATCTGTGATAATCCACTTTAAAGCATCTTTAGCTTCAGTTTCTGTGCAAAGTTTAAAGAGTCTGTTGAACTTCATGAGGGAGAACAGAGTTTCTAAACACTGAAGTTCTTGCAGACCCCAAGAATACAGTTATTAATGTATAAATGTGCAGGTTTTGGTCTTTTATGATCTAATTTCACATATTTGTAGCTTAAAGGCTGTTATTAATAATTCTGGGCTGCATTTGTCCGATACAGACTTTAGTTTGAGGTACATAGTGTGACGACCCTCCACCTGGACAGGTGTTGCTGTCTTTCTGGAGCTGAGGGTCGTCAGCTGATGAGCCACACCTGAGATCAGGTGCTTCAGCTCTTTAGAACCTTCCTCCCTCCGACTGCAGCTCCTGTCAGAGCTTCAGCCGTGGGCTCCTGGGTTTAGCGTTAGTGGTTTGTTGTGCACATTTTGGATTGTTTGGTGACATTAAATCATTTGTAGTCGCCACACTGTGTTTGTCTCCTTGTTTTGTTCCAGCCTTGATCCAGGCTGTAACACTTTAAACCAGTTACCTTCGTGTCGTCCTGCAGGTCAGATTGACCCGTTTTAACGTTTGAAAATGTGGAAAAAAACATATTTTCATAGTGAAACTTCTGATGTCCACATTTTCAACATTTTTGTGAAATCTTTGAACATTTTTTGGTGGAAAAAAAGAAATGTTAAAAATGTTTCTTAAGAACAGCCACATAAAAATCAACCAAAATCCAGCAAATTTCACTGGAATCACTTTAGATATTTTTAGGATTTTTTTTCGAAGATTTTTATGAATTTTTTCTAAATATTTACAAGAATTTTCTTGCCAAATTTGAAGGATTTAAAAAGAAAAAAAAAATTTTAAGGGAAATTTTTAAGGAATTATTGGAGTTTTCTTCCTGAAGGTTTTGCAAATTTTCAGAAATTTGGGGAATGTTTTTGGCTGAATTTTTAGAGTTTTTTCAGACATGGAAGCAGTATTTGTTGGTGCCCATAAATGAGGACAACAGGAGGGTTAAAAGTCTGTGGCTGGCTGGTGCTTTGTGAGGAACTGCATTTTCTGGTTGTGTGGTGAGGGTTTTCTGGAGTTAAGAAGCAGCTCTTGGTAAGTTAATTATTGTGTATATTGGCTCAGAGGACAGGTTGCCACCAGGCTGTGATGCTGGTGTTTCTGGCTCTGTACAGTGGTGGACAGTCGCTGTGGTTCGGTCCCTGTTAGGCTTCAGAGGGGACTCCCTTGGAGTCTGTTGGGGGGTCGGTAGTGTGGTGGGAACGTGGTTGGAGCAGGTGTTTCAGGAGCACATCCAAGGCTGCAGGTGGAGTCGCTGATCCTCTTCACTGGGCCTACAGGAGATCAGTGCATAAATACCCTCCATAAGTACCACCTGAAGACTAGGGGGGGGAGTAGTTAGATTCTGTTGAGGCAGTTAGAGGGACGGATCCACGGTGACGATCCAGCTGGTTTAGCTGCAGAGGTTTTACTGTTAGACAGCAGTAGTGTAACCAGGTTTGTATCGGTTTGTGTAGTCGGTCTGTTGCTGAGTCATGGCTTCAGTGGAGGGTTTTCTGAGAGCTCCATCAGAGGAGTTCCTGGATCGTTGTTCAGGGAGCAGCTAGTGAAAATAGCAGAATACTTCAAGATGGATGTTGGTGATAAAAGATCTAAAGAGAACATGAAACACACCTTGAAGGTAAATCTACTGGATGTAGGAGTTCTCCAGCCTAAAGTTCAGGCTGTTGAGGCTGGTTTAGACTCTGAGGCTGTTCTGCAGCTCGACCTTAATGTTTGACAAGTCTGGTCCTCAGACTCACATGGAGTTTGCCAGAGAGCTGACGACTCATTTCCATCGATGGTGTTCTTCACTAGATGTTCATACATTTGACGTTCTCTGTACTTTAATGACCCTGGAGCAGTTCAAGGACTCGGTTCCTCCTCACATTGCCGTCTATATTAGTGAACATAAGGACAGCAGAGGAAGCAGCGACTGGAAGATGACTACATGTTAACACATCAGGATGGGGGTAAATATCAGTCAGCAGGTTAGAATACAAGACAGGTGTGTTTGGAGCCAGACGCAGGTTGATCAGAATGAAATATGTAACTACAGTAGAGGTAGCAGCCACTGGAAAACTGAATGTCCTGGAAAAGTAGTTCTGAAGGTGGGCAGGTGGAGCCTGTTGCACTCACTGCTCCTGGCAGGAAGTTAACTGGTGTCCTCTGTCCTGGTGTCCTCTGTCCTGGTGTCCTCTTTCCTGAAGTCCTACTCACTGGTCTATATCACCTGTTTAACCCTCTGAGAACCATCAACACACCTGTCTGTCCTCCCACCTACCTGCGTAACCACCAAACCCACCACAACATGTTTAACCCCTCCCCACAGGTAACTCCACACCTGTAGAGCCCCTCCCCACAGGTAACTCCACACCTGTAGAGCCCCTCCCCCACAGGTAACTCCACACCTGTAGAGCCCCTCCCCCACAGGTAACTCCAACACATCTGTGATGATCAGTTTCTTTTACCTTCATCCAGAGCTGAACTTCCCATCATGCCTCTGGTGTCATTCGGCCCTCCCCCTCTGTGCCTCTCCGTCCTCCCCCGGCTGTCCCGCCTCCTGCTGTCCCTCCCGCCGCCGGTCCGAGACGTGGACGTCCCCCCTCTGTTCCGGCAGCGCTTCGTCCTGTCGGGTTACCGTCCTCCAGGTCTGCCGCTGCGCTGCTACGTCCTCAGCCTCCTCCAGATCCACAACCAGACGCTGAACGTCTGGAGCCACCTGCTGGCCGCCGTCTGCGTGGCGCTGAGGTTCATCGTGTTCGCCGTCCTGAGGGGAGGGGTGAGACTCTACAGGTGTCACAGGTCAGGTGATCTGCTGCTCCCATGGTTGACCTCCTGCTTTCTGACCTCTGCAGGGAATTCTGGGCTTTCGGCTGCAGGGTCCTGAAGGTCAGGGCTTCTCCCTGGACGCCGCCTCGCTGCCGCTGGTCCTCTATGTGTTCTCTGCTGTCATGTACCTGAGCTGCAGGTGAGTCAGAAACACCTGAAACCTCAGGTGAGGTTTAGAGTTAAAGTAAAGATGGTGGTTAATGCAGCAGAACTGATGTCTAATGGATGGATGTTTGGTGGTTGGATGTTTGATGGTGACTGTAACTCCGCTGATTGGTGCAGTCTTACCTGGCTCGTCACCTCTTCCTTACCTGTTGCAGCGCTGCAGCTCACCTGTTCCAGTCCTACTCAGAGCAGCTTCATGATTGGTTCTTCTTGCTGGACAGCGTTGCCGTCGGCGTCTTCCAGCACGGCTCCGTTTTGGCTCTGAGCGTCTACAGCGCTGATGCTGCTTGGATGCAAAGCATGCTGGGAAAGGTTTGTTGATCTGTGGTTGGATAGTTTAGTGGAAGGACAAACACAAAGCATGCTGGGAAAAGAGTTGTTCTTGGATGTTGGATGGTTTTATGGATGAATGTTATGCTGGAATGTTGGATGTTCATTGGTTGGATGTTCATTGGTTGGATGTTCATTGGATGGATGTTTAAAGGTTGGATGTTTAACATTTGGTTGGATGTCTATTTGGATTTTTGTTGGTTGATATTCTTTGGTTGGATGTTCATTGGTTGGACGTTTAAAGGTTGGATGTTTAATTGGATTTTTGTTGGTTGATATTCTTTGGTTGGATGTTCATTTGTTGAATGTTTATTGGTTGGATGTTTAAAGGTTGGATAATTAACTGGATTTTTGTTGGTTGATATTCTTTGGTTGGATGTTTGTTGGTTGGATGGTTGTTGGTTGATATTCTTTGGTTGGATGTTTATTGGTTGGATGTTTAATATTTGGTTGGATGTCTAATTGGATTTTTGTTGGTTGATATTCTTTGGTTGGATGTTTGTTGGTTGATATTCCTTGGTTGGATGCTGGATGGTTGGATGTTTAATATTTGGTTGGATGTCTAATTGGATTTTTGTTGGTTGATATTCTTTGGTTGGATGTTTGTTGGTTGATATTCCTTGGTTGGATGTTTGATGGTTGGATGTTTGATGGTTGGATGTTTATTGGTTGGATGTTTAATATTTGGTTGGATGTCTATTTGGATTTTTGTTGGTTGATATTCTTTGGTTGGATGTTTGTTGTTTGATATTCTTTGGTTGGATGTTTGCTGGTTGATATTCTTTGGTTGGATGTTCCTTGGTTGGATGTTTAATATTTGGTTGGATGTGTAATTTGATTTTTGTTGGTTGATATTCTTTGGTTGGATGTTTGTTGGTTGGATGTTTGTTGGTTGATATTCTTTGGTTGGATGTTTGTTGGTTGATATTCCTTGGTTGGATGCTGGATGGTTGGATGTTTGATGGTTGGATGTTTATTGGTTGGATGCTTAATATTGGTTGGATGTCTAATTGGATTTTTGTTGGTTGATATTCTTTGGTTGGATGTTTGTTGGTTGATATTCCTTGGTTGGATGTTTGATGGTTGGATGTTTGATGGTTGGATGTTTATTGGTTGGATGTTTAATATTTGGTTGGATGTCTATTTGGATTTTTGTTGGTTGATATTCTTTGGTTGGATGTTTGTTGTTTGATATTCTTTGGTTGGATGTTTGCTGGTTGATATTCTTTGGTTGGATGTTCCTTGGTTGGATGTTTAATATTTGGTTGGATGTGTAATTTGATTTTTGTTGGTTGATATTCTTTGGTTGGATGTTTGTTGGTTGGATGTTTGTTGGTTGATATTCTTTGGTTGGACGTTTTTTGGTTGATATTCTTTGGTTGGATGTTTGATGGTTGGATGTTTGGATGTTTATTGGTTGGATGTTTAATTGGACTTTTGTTGGTTGATATTCTTTGGTTGGATGTTTATTGGTTGGCTGTGTAATATTTGGTTGGATGTCTAATTGGATTTTTGTTGGTTGATATACCTTGGTTGGATGTTTGATGGTTGGATGTTTGATGGTTGGATGTTTGATATTTGGTTGGATGTGTAATTGGACGTTTGTTGGTTGATATTCTTTGGTTGGCTGTATGACCACCCCTCCCCCGTCAGTGTCCAGGTGTTCCTAACTCCGCCTCTGCTTCAAGGTGTTCCTGCCAGGCTCCGCCCTCCTGGCCTGGTCCTGCTGCTCCGCCTGTTGCTACGCAAAGCTACATTTCCACCGGTTGAACCCTCTGAACAGGAAGTTCCTCCTCCAGCTGGTTCCGACCGGAGCCGGCTTCCTGCTGGTCATCGGTCCGTTGGTCCAACGCCTCACCGCCCAGAGCTGGAGCCCTGCAGGGACCATGCACCTCCTGCAGGTGGAGCTGTTTCACTAAACACTAAACCTGATCATCAATCAGCTGGTTAATAACGGTTATTGATCACTAAATACTAAACCTGATCATCAATCAGCTGGTTAATAACGGTTATTGATCACTAAATACTAAACCTGATCATCAATCAGCTGGCTATTAACGGTTATTGATCACTAAACACTAAACCTGATCATCAGTCAGCTGGCTATTATCATTTATTGATCACTAAACACTAAACCTGATCATCAATCAGCTGGTTATTAACGGTTATTGATCACTAAACACTAAACCTGATCATCAATCAGCTGGTTAATAACGGTTATTGATCACTAAACACTAAACTGATCATCAGTCAGTGCTATTATCATTTATGATCACTAAACACTAAACCTGATCATCAGTCAGCTGGTTATTAACGGTTATTGATCACTAAACACTAAACCTGATCATCAATCAGCTGGTTAATAACGGTTATTGATCACTAAACACTAAACCTGATCATCAGTCAGCTGGCTATTATCATTTATTGATCACTAAACACTAAACCTGATCATCAATCAGCTGGTTATTAACGGTTATTGATCAGTCATGTGGTGCAGCTGCATCTCAACTTTACTTTACCTGAAAAACAAACACAGATCTACTGAACTTCAGTTTATCTAATGAAGTTTTACCTTCATACTATGAATACCTTCAGAGTTCCAGATCCTTGAAGTACACAGATAATATCTGGAAAAATGAAAGTAAAGTCAATCTTCATGCAGACTATGAAAAAACACGTCAAAACTGTAAAAAATCTAAATTTATTTATTTTTTATACATACCAATTAGTTCTTTGTCAATATGTGGCTATAAAATCACACATCTAACCACTTCCTGTTGCTCCTCCACTAGGTGGCGCTGTTCCTGCTGTCCTTCTTCTTCTTCTCTTGTCCCGTACCGGAGCGCTTCGCCCCGGGTCGCTATGACATCATCGGCCACGCCCACCAGCTGTCCCACATCCTATCAGCGCTGGGCACGCTGATCCAGCAGGAGGCGCTGTTCCATGACTTCCTGTGGCGACGGCCGGCGCTGATCAGACGCTTCGGAGAACAGCGCCTCCTGGTGGCCTCCTGCTGCTTCTGCTGCCTGGTGGTCTGCTGCTGTATGACGGTGGTTAGAGTCAGGAGGAGAGGAGAGGAGGAGCAGAGATAGGAGGAGAGAGGAGGAGGAGGAGAGAGATAGGAGAGAGAGGAGGAGGAGAGGAGGAGCAGAGATAGGAGGAGAGAGGAGGAGAAGGAGGAGAGAGATAGGAGAGAGAGGAGGAGGAGAGGAGGAGCAGAGATAGGAGGAGAGAGGAGGAGAAGGAGGAGAGAGATAGGAGAGAGAGGAGGAGACAGAGAGGAGGAGAGAGATAGGAGAGAGAGGAGGAGACAGAGAGGAGGAGGAGAGATAGGAGAGAGGAGGAGGAGGAGGAGAGGAGGAGCAGAGATAGGAGGAGAGAGAAGGAGACAGAGAGGAGGAGGAGAGAGATAGGAGAGAGGAGGAGGAGACAGAGAGGAGGAGGAGAGAGATAGGAGAGAGGAGGAGGAGACAGAGAGGAGGAGGAGAGAGATAGGAGAGAGAGGAGGAGGAGAGGAGGAGCAGAGATAGGAGGAGAGAGGAGGAGAAGGAGGAGAGAGATAGGAGAGAGAGGAGGAGGAGGAGAGGAGGAGCAGAGATAGGAGGAGAGAGAAGGAGACAGAGAGGAGGAGGAGAGAGATAGGAGAGAGGAGGAGGAGACAGAGAGGAGGAGGAGAGAGATAGGAGAGAGGAGGAGGAGACAGAGAGGAGGAAGAGAGATAGGAGAGAGGAGGAGGAGACAGAGAGGAGGAGGAGAGAGATAGGAGAGAGGAGGAGGAGACAGAGGAGGAGCAGAGATAGGAGGAGAGAGAAGGAGACAGAGAGGAGGAGGAGAGATAGGAGAGAGAGGAGGAGGAGAGGAGGAGAGGAGGAGCAGAGATAGGAGGAGAGAGGAGGAGGAGAGGAGGAGAGATAGGAGGAGCGAGGAGGAGACAGAGAGGAGGAGCAGAGATAGGAGAGAGGAGGAGGAGACAGAGAGGAGGAGGAGAGAGATAGGAGAGAGGAGGAGGAGACAGAGGAGGAGCAGAGATAGGAGGAGAGAGAAGGAGACAGAGGAGGAGGAGAGATAGGAGAGAGAGGAGGAGGAGAGGAGAGGAGGAGCAGAGATAGGAGGAGAGAGGAGGAGGAGGAGGAGAGAGATAGGAGAGAGAGGAGGAGGAGAGGAGGAGCAGAGATAGGAGGAGAGAGGAGGAGAAGGAGGAGAGAGATAGGAGAGAGAGGAGGAGACAGAGAGGAGGAGAGAGATAGGAGAGAGAGGAGGAGGAGAGGAGGAGCAGAGATAGGAGGAGAGAGGAGGAGAAGGAGGAGAGAGATAGGAGAGAGAGGAGGAGACAGAGAGGAGGAGGAGAGATAGGAGAGAGGAGGAGGAGACAGAGAGGAGGAAGAGAGATAGGAGAGAGGAGGAGGAGAGATAGGAGGAGAGAGGAGGAGGAGAGGAGGAGAGGAGGAGCAGAGATAGGAGAGAGGAGGAGACAGAGAGGAGGAAGAGAGATAGGAGAGAGGAGGAGGAGACAGAGAGGAGGAGGAGAGAGATAGGAGAGAGGAGGAGGAGGAGAGGAGGAGCAGAGATAGGAGGAGAGAGGAGGAGACAGAGAGGAGGAGGAGAGAGAGGAGAGAGGAGGAGGAGAGGAGGAGGAGGAGCAGAGATAGGAGGAGAGAGGAGGAGGAGAGATAGGAGAGAGGAGGAGGAGAGGAGGAGTAGAGATAGGAGGAGAGAGGAGGAGACAGAGAGGAGGAGGAGAGATAGGAGAGAGGAGGAGGAGACAGAGAGGAGGAGGAGAGAGATAGGAGAGAGGAGGAGGAGACAGAGAGGAGGAGGAGAGAGATAGGAGAGAGGAGGAGGAGACAGAGGAGGAGGAGAGATAGGAGAGAGGAGGAAGAGGAAACAGAGAGGAGGAGGAGAGAGATAGGAGAGAGAGGAGGAGGAGAGGAGGAGCAGAGATAGGAGAGAGAGGAGGAGGAGGAGGAGGAGAGAGATAGGAGAGAGGAGGAGGAGGAGGAGAGATAGGAGAGAGAGAGGAGAGGAGGAGGAGGAGTTTCAGAGACCTTGAACAGACCACTGTGGTTTGTTTCTCCTCCTTGAAGCAGCAGGTTTTCATTATGATTCTGCTTCAGTGAACTTCAACATTTTCTGGTTTCCATTTTTTTTTCCCTGTAAAAATCTGATATTTAGTCAAATCAACTTCAACATAGAAACATGAACCTTTTAAATTTAGTTTCACCAGAAACTGTAACAGCTGTTAGTAGTTAGTTTATTTTTTCATTGTCCAAAAGAGAATAAAACCGTTTTAGTCCGACTTCCAGACGCATCATCAGACTGAACACGTTCCAAAAAGATTATTAACAGCCTGTTAGAAATGCAGCCGTTTGCATCAAAGTTTATAACTTTAAATAACTTCTAATAAAATTATGTTCAGGAAATCAGTTTTTATTACTGTATAATGTCAGATGTGAGGTATGAGTTTTAACCAACAGGAATGTTTACATAAAGGAGGAGAGTTTAAATCTGGAGTTCAAAGTTATCAAGATAAATTCATCAATTTACCTTTTTTTCAATCAAACATGAAGAGTTTCATTTACACACAGTATTAATTATTTTGTCAACCGTCAGAATAATATTCACAGCTTCATAAAATGATAATTGTCACTAAATTGGAATTCATATCTTCCAGCTGTGCATTAAATAACTCCTGGTGCTTTAAATAAGCAGCTTCCTCATTTGAGAACTGTTTGTTTTCCTGACAGCAGAATCAGCCCAGTTCCTGTTCTTCTGACCAGTAGCAGCTGTAGTGGTTGTAGTATCTGTAGTATTTGTGGTATCGGTAGTAGTTATCTCTCTCTGGCAGCTGTGCGTCGAGTCACTTGGCCGTTCAGTTTCAGTTACTGTGTTCGGGTGGAGCCGCTGATAAAGTTCAGTTTCAGTTTGATTTGGAATTAATGAGATTATCAGCAAGACAGAAACACGAGGATGGAAACATGAAGACGGAAACATGGAAATAGAAACATGAAGACGAAAAACCAAAATACGTGAACATGAAGACAGAAACACGAGGATGGAAAGTGGGAGACGGAATCACGATCACAGAAATATGAAGATGGAAACAAAGATGGAAACATAAAGATGGAAACGCGAAGACGGAAAACATACGCGAAACTGAAACGCGAAGACGGAAACACGAAAGGCGAAGATGGAAACATAAAGCTGGAAACATGAAGACAAAAAACTAAAATACGGGAACACGAAGACGGAAACACGAAGACGGAAACATGGAAACTGAAACGCGAAGACGGAAACAGGAAAGGCGAAGACGGAAACATGAAGATGGAAACGTGAAGTTGGAAACAAGAAGACGGAAACAGAGACGGAAGCATAAGGATGGAAACATGAAGACAAAAACTAAAATACGCGAAGATGGAAACGCGAAGACGGAAACACGAAAGACGAAGACGGAAACATGAAGATGGAAACGTGAAGTTGGAAACAAGAAGACGGAAACATAAGGATGGAAACATGAAGACAAAAACTAAAATACGGGAACACGAAGACGGAAACGCCAAGACGGAAACATGGAAACTGAAACAAGAAGATGGAAACTCAGAGACAAAAACAGGAAGTTGGAGACAAGAAGACAAAAACATGAAGAAAGAAACATGTGGACTGTTCCGTCTTTGTGTTTCCATCTCCAAGTTTCCGTCTTCTTGTTTCCGTTTCCATGTTTCCAACTTCCTGTTTCACTCAGTTTGTTCTCATACAGTTTGGTCTCATCGAGTTCACCTGAGAGATTCTGCAGCAGAATAAAGTGAAACACCTGAAGGTGGCGCTACAGGCAGCAGCTTTTATTCTGAAGGTGTTTTAATGACATCATATAAAATCATTTAAAAAGTTCTTAACGGATGACTCAGTAAATGTTTTCTCCACGACATGTAAATATACATGAATCTGGCTGTCATTAGCTCCGCCCCCAAAACCTCCAACACCAATCAGAACAAACCAGAGAACAGGAAGATATTAAATGTGGAGGTTCCTCAGTCTGAGTCTCATTTTTGTGTAAATTTAGTCATTTTGAGTCCTGTTTTTTTAGTTTTGTGTCACTTTTGTCCTTATTTTTGACATTTTGTGTGTTTTGTGTCATTTAGTCCCAAATTTTGTCTTTTTATATTTAACTTTTCCTATTTTTGGTCGTTTCACATGTTTTAAGAACAGTTCCGTCTCATTGTCAGATGAAAACTAGACTCAGATTAGGAAAAGTCTGACTTGTTTGTTGACTGATTAAAATATTAAAGAATAAAAGACTCAAAGGAATCGGTGGCGTTCATCGTCCAAAATCAGTTCAGAAACTCTCCTGTTAATTATTAATTATTGATTTTGTTATTTTTATTTTATTTTTCTGTTTTCCTTCCAAAACACATTTAATTTAACAGGAAGTCCCTTTCCAGCTCATATTTTCAGTAGCAGAATTCAGCGACGTTGTGCAGTTGTGTTTGTATGGTGTGTGTGTATCAGTGTGTATTAGTGTGTATATCGGTGTGTGTCTCTTTAAGCAGCTCAAACAGCAGCTCAGTTTGTTCAGTTCGTCAATGATAAACCCTCAGCAGGATCTCAGACCCAACGGAGCCTCCAGCTGTCTGCAGGTAGGTCTTATCTAGTCCTTATCTAGTCATTAACGAGTCATTATCTCGTCATTAACTAGTCCCACTAGAGCAGGAACTAGTCTTTGCTCACATACTGTCTTTATTCTGCTGTTAATGTGATCTTTAGCCTTCCAGAGGTATGAAGGAATGTAGAAATATTCTCAGTAAAACGCCTGATTTTAGTCTTTTATTTTTTTAAAACTTCACGTCATCGTAGTTTCGTCCTCTGATGTTAATTACTGGACTGTAATAAACGAGTCTGAATCTGATAAACGGATAAAAGAAACATAAAATCATATGTTCTAATCATACGTTCTAAAGCAACGATTCAAATATTCAAACAAACTTTCAGGAAGCGGTTTTATGCATGTTTTAGTATGAAAAAAAATACATTTTATAGAATGACCAGGGATCTTTGTGGTTGTTTTGTGTCTCTTGTTGTTTTGTGTATCTTTGTAGTTGTTTTGTGTCTCTTTAGGGTAGTTTTGTGTCGCTTTAGGGTTGTTTTGTGTCTCTAGGGTTGTTTTGTGTATCTTTAGGGTTGTTTTGTGTCTCTTTGTGGTAGTTTTGTGTATCTTTAGGGTTATTTTGTGTCTCTTTGTGGTAGTTTTGTGTCTCTTTAGGGTTGTTTTGTATATCTTTATCGTTTTTTTGTCTATTATCTCTTAGAGGATGCATGTTTGAATCGTTGTGTTTTTATTCTTTCAGGATGATTAAACTCCAGTGGTCGATCAGCTGAAACCGACTCCAGGTAAAAATAAAACCCTTCAGCTTCAGATATTCACATGAACATTCTTTATTCTTCAGGAAGTGTTCAGACGTTACTAGTTAAATGAGGTTTGTTGTTTCAGTAGGAGCGGTTCACCCAAGTCAAATATTTAACCTTCAGCTTTAAACACGCTGTAAAAAATAACCTGTTTTAGCTGGAATTTATTCAACAGTTCACTGATGTCTGATGGTTGTAACTGTTTGGTTAAATTACAGATAATAATCAGTAAAATTACACTGAAAATATGAATATTGTGTTTGACTGTGTTCAGGATCATGGCTGCAGTCGGAGCAGAACTCAGCGGGTTCTGGTTCCCATCATCTGGACCTGCCGGGTTCTTCATCCTCCTCATCCTCCTCCTCGTCTTCATCATGTCTCTCTGCAGCGACTGCAACAGGTCAGTTCATCGAGTCACCGATTCACCACCAGAACCTCCTCGGAACCTCCTCGGAACATCTGGTTCTTCATCTCCAGTAACTTTTTCAATGATCAGAGTTCTACCTTCATACTGGGAATATTTCCAGAGTTCCAGATCCTTGAAGTCCATAGAGGAGAACGTCCCCTGGAGAAAGTTCTAGAGTAGACCTACCAACAACTGGAGAAAGTTCTAGAGTAGACCTACCAACAACTGGAGAAAGTTCTAGAGTAGACCTACCTCTTGACAAAAGTTCAAGGAGTAGGTCTACTCAAGAACTTTCTCCAGTTGTGGGTAGGTCTACTCTAGAACTTTCTCCAGGTGTCAGTAGGTCTACTCTAGAACTTTCTCCAGTTGTAGGTGGGTCTACTCTAGAACTTTCTCCAGTTGTCAGTAGGTCTACTCTAGAACTTTCTCCAGTTGTCAGTAGGTCTACTCTAGAACTTTCTCCAGTTGTCAGTAGGTCTACTCAAGAACTTTTTCCAGTTGTCAGTAGGTCTACTCTAGAACTTTCTCCAGTTGTCAGTAGGTCTACTCTAGAACTTTCTCCAGTTGTCAGTAGGTCTACTCTAGAACTTTCTCCAGTTGTCAGTAGGTCTACTCTAGAACTTTCTCCAGTTGTCAGTAGGTCTACTCAAGAACTTTCTCCAGTTGTCAGTAGGTCTACTCTAGAACTTTCTCCAGTTGTCAGTAGGTCTACTCTAGAACTTTCTCCAGGTGTCAGTAGGTCTACTCTAGAACTTTCTACAGGGGACTTTCTCCTTTGTTGCTTCCAGTCTTTAAGTTTAGTCTCACTTAGAACATTCCAGGTCCTTGAAGTCCATAGAGGTGGGTCCAAAAAGACTAGAAAACTACAAAATAGACGAAATTCATCAAACATGCTTCAAAACGTTCCCTAAATTACTCGGAACTTGATCTAAATGACACAAACCTTTCCAAAATGATTCCAAACCTGTTTAGTGAAACATAAACAACAATCTTTTGAGTTATTTTGAACAGATGAAGCATTCTGGGAGGCTTTTGTCATTTTGGACAAATTTGAAGTAATTTAGGGAAAATTCGAGACATTTTTGACATGTTTTCAGTCGTTTAGGACAGACTTTCAGTCATTTGAGACAAGTTTCAAGACATATTTTGAACAGATGTTGAAGCATTTTGGGAGGTTTTGGAGAAAGTTCAAGAGATTTTGAACATGTTTTGAATGGTTTAGGACAGAATTTGGGTCATTTTGAAGAGGTTTAATTCATTTGGGACAAGTTTCAAGACATTTTGGTCATATTTTAAGCAGTTTAGGACAGGTTTTGAGTTATTTTAAAAAGATGTTGAAGCATTTTGGGAGGTTTTTGTCATTTTAGACTCCTTTTGGGTCCGTTTGAAGATGTGTTTGTCAATTTAGACTAATTTGAAGTAATTTTGTAGAACATTCAAGACATTTTTGACATATTTTGAATGGTTTAGCACAGAGTTTTAGTCACACAGGTTTTTCTCATTTGGGACAAGTTTCAAGACATTTTAGTCATATTTTAAACAGTGTAGGACAAGTTTGGAGTTATTTAGACCAAGTGTTGAAGCATTTTTAAGAGGTTTTTGTCATTTTGGACTCATTTTGGGTCAGTTTGAAGATGTGTTTGTTATTTTAGACAAATTTGAAATCACTCATGACAATTTCAACACATTTTGGACAAGTTTTGATGCATTTCAGCTCATTTTGGAGAACGGTCAAGACATACTGAACATGTTTTGAAATGTTTAGGACAGGATTTGAGATATTTTGAAAAGCTTTTTGTCATTTGGGACAAGTTTCAAGACATTGTCGTCATTTTGGACGGATTTTCGTGTCATTTTGGACAAATATTGTGTCCTCTTGGATAAAGTTTGACTGCTTTTCTACACATTTATGTAATTTTGGACAATTTAGTATCATTTGAAGAAGTTTTTAAGAACTTTTGGAATTTTTTTTTAGTTATTTTTAACCATTTTAAGCAATTTTGGATGATTTATGTGTTATTTTGAACAATATTGAGTAATTCTGAACAAGTTTTTATGTGAGTCTGGACGACTTTCACGTCATTTGGAACAAGTTTTTCAGTAACTGTCAACAGTTTTTGATTATAGATGATGAAAGGATCATTTTACATCCATGAATCATTTAATAAACAGGCTAAGTTAATTTCTAGTCATTGTTGATCTGCTTTTCCAACGTTTCCTGTTGGTTTTCTAGACGTTCCTTTGAGCTGAAGGATCCGGAGGTGGACAGAAACCCTTCGTCTCTGATCAGAGTGGTAACAGACAGAAGCTCTAAATAAATATTAAACCTCGGAGACGTCGACTGGATGAAACATGAGTTTAAGTTTCTGTTTATTTCCAGGTGAAGCTGGAAGAAGGCAGAGAGAATCCGATGATCGATGAGATCCAGAAGGACGAGAAAGGTCAGAAAACATCCGAGGATTTAATCTCAATGCTTTAATTAACGACGGACTTTGAAAAACCTTTAAATTCAACATTATTTTGATGCTTGATAATGTGGCTTCAACTCAACATCGTCTGGAATTTCAAGTCTAGTTTCTGTTCATTTAAATTTAAGTTGATTTGATTAAAAGTTCTCCATCTATAGTTGAATTTGTTTTTGTTTGTTTTCTGGTTTAATTAAAGTCTTTAAATGTAATAATTCAGTTAAATTAAAATGAATTCTTCAGTCAAAGCTTCACATCAGGGAGAAAAGATGTTTTAACATCAAATTATTCATTAATTATTGAAGTTTTTAAATTCATTCTTCATCAAAACCAGTTCATCTTGGAATATAAATGTTATGTAGAAGAATATTTAATTATTGTAATTATGAAAACAAGGATTTAATTTATGTTGCTCTGGTGTTAAAGGTGAACAAATGAAGTTATCAAACCAGTTTCATGAAGTGAATTTACCTTGAAATGAATTCATGTAGTAATTAAACTACAGTTGAAGTTGATGAAAATATCGTCAGAAAAGTCAGTAAATTAGATTTAAACTAAAGTTTCCTGTGTTTGTGTTCAGAGTTTGGTCCTGAAGGAGGATTCATTCCCTGGAGGAGCCACCTGGGGGCGCCGCAGAGCCAAACAGGTCGGTTTATTCAGGAAAACAGACAGAATCCAGGAAACATTTTATTCTTAAACATCTTAAATGATTAAAAAAACACCGAGTTTTATGAAACATTTTCACACCTGGACATTCTGTATTTTTGATTTATAGCAAAAACTTCTCATCCGTGAAGTTTTTAATGGTCAAATATCTCCAGAAATAAAACCAGTAGCCATGAATTGTGGTGAGAACAGACAGAATATTTTATAGTAGATCAGAATGATTGAATGGATCCAACAGGAGACACATTCTTAAATTATTAGACCTGAAAATAGATTTTAAAAAAAATAAATAAATCTTATGTATGGAAAGTTTGACCAGACAAGGTTCCAGTTTTTTGGATATTTAGACTTGAAACTTGTTCAAGATGACTCAAGATGACCCTGAATTGTCCAAAATTATGTGAAACTTGTCCAATATGATTAGAATCTTTCCAAAATAAGATAAAGACTAACTTGAAACCTGGTCAGAAGGACTCAAAATTACCAAAAATTACTCAAAATATGTCCAAAGTGACTTGAAACCTGCCTAGAATCACTCAGAACTGTCCAAAATGGCAATAATCAACAATAATTGGTAATAAATGTGGAAAAAAGTCTCCAGTCCAGGCTGGTCTAGTGTCTCCATAAAGTTCCTGTCAGTGTCTATCTATGGATGGATCCATGTTTCTACTAAAATCCAGTCTTTGGTCCACATTTGTCCAACTGTTGAGGTTCTAACATCAGTGGAATCTGATGGGTTAAAGTTGGACCAGACAATGTTCTAGTTTTTAGAGGTTTTTAACTTTAATTCTGCCCAGAATTACTCAGAATTTATCCTAAATGACCCTGAATTGTTCAAAATTATGTAAAACTCGTCCAAAATGATGACAATGTGTCCAAACTAAGATCAAACTGACCTGAAACCTTCCTAGAACGACTCTAAAATCTTGTCTGATGATAAAACTCCATTAAATTGGGATGGATTCAGTAGAATTGAACTGAATTGAAACGGTGGATAAACTTCACTACGTTTCCCATGATGCCGTTCTTCTCTTCCTGTGTGGTTTCAGAGTCTTGTCCTGAAGAGGAAGCTTCGGTTTCACTCCCTCCCTGGAGGAGCCACCTGGTGGCGCCACAGAGCCACGGTTCTGTTTACTGTTTACTTATTTACATGTTTGTTTGTCTGTTCATTAATGTTTCATTTGGTGACCATTTTTATTGATTTAACTGTTAACTGATCCGTTTTTATTTATCTGTTGAATTATCTGGTTGTTTATCAGTTTATTTATTCTATTAATTTAAATTTTTCTTTTTTTTTAAACTTTCTGCTCATTTTTCTATCGTCTCTTTTCTACCCTTTAAAGTTTGAGTCAAATTTCCTGCAGAAAATTATAAAACGATAGATAAAAAGATGAATAAATAAACTGAATGAAATGACAAATAAATAAACAGATAAATAAACATCAGGTTAAAAATGAGGAGGTAAAAAATAGAAAGACAAATAAATAAACAAACAGATAAATATATGAACAGATAACCAAAATAAATAAATAGATTTAATAAACGGAAAAAACAAGCAGAAAATACAGGAAATCCCTGCAAAAAATTGTCCCATTAAACAGATAAACAAATAAACAGATAATTAACCATATGAGTAAACAGAGATAAATAATAAATAAATAAATATGTTTACTGATTGAAAAAATAGAAAAAAATGCAGAAAATTTCCACAGAAAATTTGCCTTGATGACCTGATAAACAAAAGGATAAACAAATAAACAACAAATAAACAAACTGATAAATAACCAGATAATTCAACAGACAAGTAAACAGGCAGAAAAATGAACATAAATTTAAATAAAAACATCATTTATCAGCTAACAGATGACAAATCAGATTGATACTGACCAGTTTTTAAAATCTTCGTTTCCAGACTCCGCCCACGTCTACGATGTCATCAACAGGGGGCGGAGCAGCAGCAACGATGCATCATCACTGACAGCCAATCAGAGCGGAGATCCCAACATTCCTCCAGCAGCAGATTTAAACTCCGTTTACGCTCGAGTCAGTAAGAAGACGAACGTCCGTGACTCACCTGGTGCTTTACCTGGAGACTCACTTGGTGCTTTACCTGGAGACTCACCTGGTGCTTTACCTGGAGACTCACCTGGTGCTTTACCTGGAGACTCACCTGGTGCTTTACCTGGAGACTCACCTGGTGCTTTACCTGGAGACTCACCTGGTGCTTTACCTGGAGACTCACCTGGTGCTTTACCTGGAGACTCACCTGGGGAGGCGAAGGGGAGGGAGGAAGAGGAGGAGCCTAAACCTCCGCTACCCGACAGACGGACAGATATGGACTAACCCTGGATGGCAACAAATGGAGGACAAAAAGGAAAAGATGGAGGACAAAGATAGACAGAAGACAAGAGGTGGAAGATAAAGGATAGTAGAAGAAAAATGAAGGACAACGGACAATGAAAAATGGAAGAATGATTGGAGAAATATGGAGGGTAATGGACAAAATCAGGAATACTGAATGAAAAAAATGAAGGATAATGGATAAAAATGGAGAACAATGGAAGACAAAACAGAAGATAATGACAGAAAAATGGAGGACAATGAAAGAAAAAATTGAGGATAATGGAAGAAAAAAATCGAGGATAATGGAAGAACAAAATTAAGGATGATGGAAGAAAATTAGAAGATACTGGAGCACAAAATGAAAGAATACTGAATGAAAAATGGAGAATAATGGAAGAAAAATGGAGAATAATGGAAGAAAAAATGTAGGATAATGGACGAGAAGAAAAAACAGAATGGAAGAAAAAAATTCACGATGGAAGAAAATCGGAAGATAATGGAGCACAAAATGAAAGAATGCTGAATGAAAAATGGAGGATAATGGAAGAAAAAATGTAGGATAATGGACGAGAAGAAAAAACAGAATGGAAGAAAAAAATTCACGATGGAAGAAAATCGGAAGATAATGGAGCACAAAATGAAAGAATGCTGAATGAAAAATGGAGGATAATGGAAGAAAAAATGGAGGATAATGGAAGAAAGAAGGAAAGCTAAAGGATGGAAGACTGACTACGAAGCTCAAATGACAAAAGCTGCAAAATGAAGTCTGAAAGGTTAAAGAAAGAGAAAAAAAGAACCAAAGGATGAAGAAGAAAACGACAGATAAAGGTAATGAACGAAAACACGACAGAAAATGAAAAATATACGATAAAAGACGACATTTATTCTGGAGGAAACCAGAACTCGCTTATTTTAAAAGATAAATTCACTTTTTATTCAGTAAATCTTCCTTTATATTTATATTTAAATGAACCTTTCATTGTTGTGTTGCTTCAATAAGATGAACTGAGATTGTTTGTGGTGAAAGTTTAACTGTTTCAAAGGTTTCTGCAGTAAAACTACAGAATAAAAAGCAACCAGAGACACGGCGTTGGTGTGGATGAGTTTTTAATGGAACTAAAGTGTTGGAGCTTTGGAGGGTTTGCTGACTGTGGAGACGTTCAGGTTTCAGGGATGAATCATGTTAAAGACAGAAGGAAAAGGGTTTCAGTAACTTCCTGCTGAGGATATGAGTCAGAGTTCAGCAGAAAAGTCCAGCTGGTGACTCAAATACTGCAGAATTACATCAATCAGAAGAAGCTTTAGTTACAGCAGAAGACACAACATGAAGAAAACACAAAGTCATGGTTCAACATTTCCTCTTTTACCCTCGTCTCGTCCTGATTGTCAAATTCACCCGTTTAAAGTTCGAAAATGTGGGAAAAAATGGATTTTCACAGTGAAACTTCTGATGTCCATATTTTCAACATTTTTGGGAAATCTTTGAACATTTTTTGGTGGAAAAAAGAAATATTAAAAATGTTTCTTAAGAACATTCAAAAAAAATTCACTGGATTTTGGTTGATTTTTATGTGAATGTTCTTAAAGAAAACATTAAATGTTTTACTGATATATATGGAATCACTTCAGATATTTTTAGGATTTTTGGAAGATTTTTACTCCTTTTTTGAAAAATATTTACAAGAATTTTCTTACCAAATTTGGGAATTTTTTTATATATAAAACTTTTAAGGGAAACTTTTAAGGAATTATTGGGATTTTCTTCCTGAAAGTTTTGCAAATTTTCAGAAATTTGGGGATTTTTTTGCTGAATTTTTTAAAGACAAGGAAAGAATATTTTTTGGTTTCCCTAAATGAAGACAGCAGGAGGGTCGAACCTGCAGATTCAGACCTTCAGGGTTTCATTTGTCACAAACCTGAAGAGCAACAGAAAAATGAAACCCAAAACAAAGACACCAAAAACAACAAAAGTGACTCATTAAATTACAACATTGAGACACAAAACGACATAAATGCGACACAAAACAACCCAAAACAGCGGAAAGGAGACCAGGCTGACCTAAACAGAGACGAACCAACAAACAGAACAGAAAACAGCAAAACAAGACAGAAAAAACACAAGTTGTTGAAAGATACATTCAGCATGGCAGCAAAAAATGCTCCAAATGACAAAAAATATCCAAAATTGCTTCACAGTTGTCCAGAATGTCTCTAAAAGGAACAAAATGGTCCATAAATGCTTGAAAACGGACCAATAAAGAGTTAATGAGCAGGGAAGAGAGGAAATATGAAGCTAGTTCAATATCTGTAGTTTGTGGAGCATCAGGTCCGACAGGAAATCTATGGAAAAGTGAAAGTAAATCTAATAGAACAGATTTTCAGACTTTAATATTCAAAAATGCACCATTATATGATAATATTTCTACCAGAATCATCCAAAAATGGTCCAGAATGAATGAAAAACTGTCCAAAACTACTGAACATTGGTCCTAAGGACCTGAAACTTGAAAGATGACCCAAAAATGAGAAAATATGACTAAAAATGTGGTTAAAAACAATAAAGGAAGTAGTTGGAGATCCATCCAGTATGGTGAAACATCTTCTACAGATGATGAAACATGGAGACAGAAAAACATCTACAGGATGAGGAGATGGTTGGAGCTTCAGGAGAACCTCCAGAAGCTCCAACCATCTCCAGGACCTGGATGGCTGAGAACCTCCACAGAAGGAGGAGGAGACATTAGTTTTATATTTTTATTAATAAATAATGAAAGAAAAGTTTATTTTCTCTGGTTTCCATCGTTCTAACTGCTGACTGAAGACGTCTCTGATCCTCTCCTCCACGTTCTTCTGGTTCCATGGAGGCGTTCAATCCTCCAGAAGATCCAAACTAGCAGATGATTCCTCCTCCTGCTGGCTGGGAATCACTTTAAACAAACAGAATCTGGGTCAAACTGTGACTCAGGACAAAAACAGGCGTCTGGTGCTGTGAAGGCACGTAGTGCACGAGGGAGTGTGTGTGTGTGTGTGTGTGTGTGTGTGTGTGTGTGTGTGTGTGTGTGTGTGTGTGTGTGTGTGTGTGTGTGTGTGTGTGTGTGTGTGTGTCTGTGTGTCTGTGTGTGTGTGTGTGTGTCTGTGTGTCTGTGTGTGTGTGTGTGTGTCTGTGTGTCTGTGTGTGTGTGTGTGTGCGCGCTACGTGCAGCTCCACACACACATTACATAATGACTAAGTTCTCTCTCCGCCTACAAGCTGCTCTTTGTTGTCACTGAGGACACAGTAGAACCGCAGCGTACTGTAGTACTGCACGTACTGCTGTGTACTACGCTGCTGCACGTACTGCTGTGTACTACGCTGTACTACGCTGCTGCACGTACTGCTGTGTACTACGCTGCTGCACGTACTGCTGTGTACTACGCTGCTGCACGTACTACACTGTACTACGCTGCTGCACGTACTACACTGTACTGCAATACCAAATACTCAGAGGATCCATATATTCCTCCACAGGTGGAATAAACATGAAATTAGCAGCAAAAACACAGAAAATTCCTCCAGACAGCAGCTGGTAGTAGCAAAACCTGCAGTAATAATGAGAATACTGCAGTCTATTTAGGAGTACTGCAGTTTATCAGAGAGTACTACAGTACAGTGTGAGAGTACTACAGTACAGTGTGAGAGTACTACAGTACAGTGTGAGAGTACTACAGTACAGTGTGAGAGTACTACAGTACAGTGTGAGAGTACTACAGTAGTACTACTCCAGTGTTCAGTCCATAAACAACAGACCTCAGTGGGGTGTGTTTCTGCACAGCGCAGCTCAGCCAATCAGCATCCAGCTCCTCCCCACGTGGTTTTCTTGTTTACTACAAGGCTGAGGAGCCGCGGAGGCTGATGGGAAATCCTGGAGCGGATTGAGACCCGGAGTCTCCTCAGTTCAGAGGTTTAGTACTAATGTGGATGTTGGAGGTTACTTTCTGGAGATTTAACACAAAAAACACAACAAAGAAAAAAAATAAAAATGTTCTTTCCATGACTTTAGCTTCACAGTTAGCTTCTTTGCATAACTTTAGCTATTTTGTTAGCTTCTTTGTACCACTTTGGCTTTGTAGTTAGCTTCTTTCCAAGACTTTAAATGTGTAATTAGCTTCTCTGTATCACTTTAGTTGTGTAGTTAGCTTCTTTGCATAACTTTAGCTGAGTAGTTAGCTTCTTTGTATAGCTTTAGCTATGTAGTTAGCTTCTTTGTATAACATTAGCTGGGTAATTAGCTTCTTTCTAAGACTTCAGCTGTACAGTTATCATTTTTGTATAACTTTAGCTGTGTAATTAGCTTTTTTCCACAATTTTAGCTGTGTTGTTAGCTTCTTTGTATAACATTAGCTGTGTTGTTAGCTTCGTTGCATAACATTAACTGGGTAATTAGCTTCTTTCTATAACTTTAGCTGTGTCATTAGCTTCTTTATGTAACTTTAGCTGTGTAATTAGCTTCTTTCTAAGACTTCAGCTGTACAGTTATCATTTTTGTATAACTTTAGCTGTGTAATTAGCGTCTTTGTATAACATTAGCTGTGTTGTTAGCTTCTTTGTATGACTTTTGAATCCTGACTGGGTGGAAACTCCCAGCTGATGATAAATCTGGTCTAGTTTATTTAATATTAGGTCATTGTTGCACTGCCTGCTCTACGTGCCTTTTTAATTGCCCCCTGGGGACAAATAAAGTTTTCTGAATCTGAATCTGGTTTAGACTCCAGTCCTGATCCGGTCCTGGTCTTCCTGGACTCCGGTTCTGCTGCTGGTCTTAAACTGCAGTGTTCAGTCTCATTGAGCTGCAGAGTCTCTGCTGAGCTTCTTCTGCTTCTTCTTCTTGCTGGATCTTCAGAGTTCAGGTTGGTGACATTCTGTTATTGCTCTGTTTATTTAAACTCCTGCTTCCTGTTTCCTCTCAGATGAAGGTCTGGTGAAGATCTGCAGAGTTGGAACATAAGATAAGATAAATTCTTTATTTCTCCCCACGGCAGGGAAAATTCACATTCTCAAGTCTCTTTTCTGATCAGTAATAATAAGAATAATGTGCAGGTGTGGAGAAGCTGAAGTCAGTGTTTCTGTTGGTGTTTAGAGGATTAAAGGTTTGGTTTGTCTTTCTGAGTTCAGGCTGTTAGCTGCAGTTGTTCATTCAGGACTGTTTGGAGGATCTGATTGGCTGAGAGCTGCAGACGGACGGGGGTGTGTTTGGATCTGGATGGAAAATACTGATCAACTTCTTATTATCAATAATCTGATCGATTACACAGTTTTAAACCACAAACTGTCTGTGTTTTCCTCACATCAAGACATTTTATTAGATCTTATCACTCTTAAAACTGTATTTAATCAGTTTGTCTCAGTCAGATTTAAATGTTTTCCTCCAGGAGAGAGTTTCGAACAGGAAGTAGTCATAAACAGCAGAATAAAAACGATTAAAATGAACCTAAAACAGTGAAATCTGCTCCATTCAGAGGATGAAACTTTAACTGATGAGCTTCAGATCGAGTCTCTGAACATATCAGAGGATAAATCACAAGATTACCGACTTCAAATTCTGTTCACTATCCTGTTTACCTTTCGCCTTGTATAGACAGACAGACAGACAGACAGACAGACAGACAGACAAACAGACAGACAGACAGACAGACAGACAGACAGACAGATAGATATGTATATTGCACTTTGTGACACTTTGATTTATTAATTTATTTTGCTTAAATCTATCTGTATTTACACCACCATTCTGAAGTTTGGGCTCATCCAGAGAATTCCATGTTTTCCAGTAAAACTCCCACTTTTATCCATGTGCTAACATAACTGCACAAGGGTTTTCTAATCATCAATGAGCCTTTCAACACCATTAGCTAACACAATGTAGCATTAGAACACAGGAGTGATGGTTGCTGGAAATGTTCCTCTGTACCCCTATGGAGATATTCCATTAAAAATCAGCTGTTTCCAGCTAGAATAGTCATTTACCACATTAACAATGTCTAGACTGGATTTATCATTCATTTAATGTTATCTACATTGGAAAAAAATGTTTTTCTTTCAAAAATAAGGTCATTTGTAAGTGACCCCAAACTTTTGAACAGGAGTGTAAAAAGTAAAGTAAAACAAAATACAGTAAAATACAGAAAAAAATATAATATAAATACAGTAAAAATATAGCAAAAATATAATAAAAATACAGTGAAATACATTAAAAATAAAGAAAAAATACAGTAAAAATACAAATAAAAAATATAGTGAAAATACATTTAAATTATAGTAAAAAATATAGTAAAAATACTGTAAAATAGAGTAAAACATAATAAAAATACAGTAGAAATATATTTAAAATACAGTAAAAATAGAATCCTGTATTTTGGTTCTTTCATAAAATTATTAAAGATCTCCTGTAAATATGACTAAATCTGCTGGATCATAAATATACTGACAAAAATGTCAATATTTGGTTAAATTTGCTCATTTCTGCCTCAGTTCAATTGTTCTGGTTTATTTTTGTCTTTGACTCCTCTGGACTCTATACCTTCCGCCAAGCATGGAGGTGGCGGTATCATCATACTATCAGTTTGTTACTGACTCAAGCCTGAGGCAGAAAGACGACAAATGTAACTACATTTGCCTCAGACTTGTTTCTTCATCAATCCACAGGTTCTTGAAGGGTCTAAGTCAGGACTTTGGGGAGAGATTTGTAGATACTGAATTAAAAATCAGCTGTTTCCAGCTACAATAGTCATTTACCACATTAACAATGTCTACACTGGATTTATCATTCATTTGATGCTATCTTCACTGAATAACAACTGCTTCGTGGATGTTTATTTATTTCTTTTCTCAGGTTGAATGAAGATACTTCTTGACATATTTCTGTCAGCAGCATGTTTCTAGTTCTGTGTTTGTTTCAGTTTTCATTTTTGTCCGTAAACTTTCGCCTGTTTCAGTGTTTCTCTTCCTACTGTACGTGGTTGTGTTTCAGCTGCAGACTGGTTTAACTGTGAGTCACTGATTAACAGGAAACCGTTCGGCGTGTTTCATGGCGTTGCCACGGCGACTGAGTTTAGTAGTCACCGTTAACAGATGTAACGGGACGAAGACGCGTTGATTTACAGCTGAAACCATCTGCTGCCGTCACTTTAATCCTCCGACCAGTTAGTTACTGAATACACACACTAATACACACACACACACACACACACACACACACACACACACACACACACACACACACACACACACACACTCTCTCTGACTGTAAATGACTCACTGTGATTTCTCTCAGAGCTTTAATCCGTCGCTGAGGTTTTCCCAGCAGAACATCCTTCAGTAAAAGTACCAGAGACCCGTGTAAAAGTACTGCAGTACAAGTACAAGTCTATCAGTATCAATCCTGCTCAAGTACATGTAAATAAAGTTCTCACTGAGCAGGAAAACTTTATTAAATCCACATTTATTTGCTGTTGAAGCTGCTGCAGGAAACAACCAGAGATGATAATAAAGTTTTATCTGTCAAAATGCTGCTGATATTATAATATTATAACATTAATTTACTATGAAAGGCAGCGTGAACTAACTGGAGTCAAACAATGATGGAAACACCTGCTAAGATCTGCTAAGCTAGCTACCGTTAGCAAGAGTTTAGCTGCTTTTGTCTCCAATATGAATTGATTTAGCTGCTGTTTTGTTTAATTATGTGGAATAACAGTCTTAGAATGTCATGAAAATGAATAACTAATAACTAAACTTAGCTTTAGTTTCAGCTAAGGCTAGTTTCACTTCATGCAGCCCTCTGGAGTTAGCCGTGTAGTTAGCTTCTTTGTATGATAATACCTGTATTATTAGCTTCTTCGTGTACCTTTAACTCTTCTTCCTACAGCCTTCATTGTGTGTCTAATGAGTTATGGTTCCATCTTCAGGTTTCTCTCAGTTGATGTTTCTCCATCACCTCGTGTATGAAGTTCTCTGAGCAATCAGCTGTTTTTACCAATAATATGATCAATATCTGTCATCAGGTTTTGTTATAGCTGACACTTTTATGTTTCATGCAGAAATGTTACCAAAGACTCGTCTGGGGAAACGTTCTCCTCTGGGGGCGCTGCTGAGCTCCACCTGTCCGACTCACACACACCTGGAGACAGGTGAGACCGACGTCACCATGGCAACGGCAGCAGGACAACACGCCAGCAGCAGAACCAGAGTTCATCCTGGACCGAAGGTGAGAAAAACCTAACCAGGAGGTTAGTGGACGTTACCATGGAGATTCTTTAGAAACATTTAATTATACTTCCTGTTTTCGTCTCCTGGAAACTACAGAATCGTCCCTCTGAGGTTCAGGGAATCTTTGGGAGGTTCTGGTTTAGAATTTGGAGAAAATCCCAGAATCAGTTTTATTTCTTTATAAAAGCTGATGGAAGTCCCTGAGGGGGAAACTCAGCATCTGAGGCCTTATTAGACAGTTGTGTTTGACTGACAGTTGTGTGGACCAATCAGGTTGATCCATGTCTGACTCCTCCCTCAGGTGTACTTCCAGTGTGCAGGTGAATCTTCAGGTGTCGATCAGATCAACGGTCCGTCATCATCTCCGTCCTGCAGATCAGTTTCCTCCTGCATCGACGTCCCCAGAAGGTCTGTTTGTTGCTGACTGTTTACCTCCGTGTTCACTGTTTACTGTTTACCTCCATGTTTGTTTACTGTTTACCTCCATGTTTACTGTTTACCTCCATGTTTGTTTACTGTTTACCTTCATGTTTACTGTTTACCTCCATGCTCACTGTTTACTGTTTACCTCCATGTTTGTTTACTGTTTACTGTTTACCTTCATGTTTACTGTTTACCTCCATGCTCACTGTTTACTGTTTACCTCCATGTTTGTTTACTGTTTACCTCCATGTTTGTTTACTGTTTACCTCCATGTTTACTGTTTACCTCCATGTTTACTGTTTACCTCCATGTTTACCTCCATGTTTACTGTTTACCTTCATGTTCACTGTTTACTGTTTACCTTCATGTTTACTGTTTACCTCCATGTTTACTGTTTACTTGTTTACCTGTTGTCCTGCAGTCAGCAGCGTCCTCAGGAGGTGGACATGGACGAGTTGATGGCAGCGATGGTCCTCAGCAGTTTGTCCTGCAGCCCCCTGCTGCACAGCCCCACCCACCCAGACACTACAGGTACACAACAAACAACAACAACAAATGAATGATGACAGGTGACAACAAGAGACAGCAACAATAAACAACTACAATGACAGCAGATGACAACAGAAAATGAACAAAGTATGACAACAAACTACAATAATGGACAACAAGAAACAACAGCAAACAACAACAATCAGCGACAGTAGATAACAACAAACAAAAACAATGACAAACAACAATAATGAACAACAACAAACTATAACAATAGACAAGAACAGATGACAAGAAACAACAGCAACAGTAAACCACAACCAACAACAACAACAAAACAAACAAACAAACAACATGACAAACAACAACAGGCAACAATAACAAACAACAACAAACAAAAAACAACAAAAAACAACAGTAGCATATTTGAAAAACACTTAAATCAGTTCCAAAAGCAAAAATCTTTTTGATAAAATTCAGAACAAATCCTCCATCATTCTTTATTTTTACCTCGTTGCTCTTAGAGGAGCTCTGATGATGTTTTCTGGAGCTCTGATGATGTTTTCTGGAGCTCTGATGATGTTTTCTGGAGCTCTGATGATGTTTTCTGGAGCTCTGATGATGTTTTCTGGAGCTCTGATGATGTTTTCTGGAGCTCTGATGATGTTTTCTGGAGCTCTGATGATGTTTTCTGGAGCTCTGATGTTGTTTTCTGGAGCTCTGATGATGTTTTCTGGAGCTCTGATGATGTTTTCTGGAGCTCTGATGATGTTTTCTGGAGCTCTGATGATGTTTTCTGGAGCTCTGATGATGTTTTCTGGAGCTCTGATGATGTTTTCTGGTCCTCCAGCTCCAGCCATTGATTGCGGCGGCAGCGATTTCTCCGACAGCGGCAGCAGCGGCTACTGGAGCGTTGGCCACGCCCCCTCCAGCCCCATGCCCTCTCCACCAATTGCAGAGCCCGACGCCGCCGTGGCCCCGCCCACCGACGAGGGCCTGGACATGGAGCTGGAGCAGGTGCTGTTCGACGAGCCGGCGCCACGGAAACGCAGGGTGAGCTGTGATCTACGGAGGTACGGTGGCTCCAGGGGGCCAAAATGAAAAGAACGCTGATGTGAGTTTATTCCTGCAGAACTCGGTGAAGGCGGCGTTCAGGTGTCTGTGGCCGAGCTGCGGCAAAGTTCTGACGTCTGTGGTGGGAATCAAACGTCACATCAGGACGACACACCTGTGGTAAGACTCACCTGAAATAAATAAAGATTCAACCAAACACTGACGTTCAGCTTCACATCTGGAGCTCTGAAGTTTAAACATCTGGACGAGAACGCTTGAGTTAAAAGAAAGTTTTGACTCTCAGCCTGAAAACGATAAAGTTTAAATGTTGTAATTCTGTTTAATAAGCTATATTTTAAATGGTCTTAATGTTTCTGCAATAATAACCTCTGACCTTTGTTGTTTTGTGCCTCTTTGTGGTAGTTTTGTGTCTCCTTGTGGTAGTTTTGTGTCTCTTTGTGGTAGTTTTGTGTCTCTGACCTCTAACCTCTGACCTCTACCCTTCCAGCCGTGGCGGTGAACATGAACGCTGTTCCCGAAGTGAGGAGGATTTCTACTACACCGAGATCAACCAATGGGAGCAGCCGCTGCGCCAATCTCCGCCCACTCTGCCACTGTGTGGCCCCGCCCCCTCCTCCTTCTCCCCCCCCTCACCTCCTCCCCTCTCTCCCCCTCCCCCCTCTCCCTCATCTCCCTCCTCCCCCTCCTGCAGCGCTCTGAGTAGCTCCGCCCCCTCCTCCTCCGGCAGCTTATGGGTCCAATCAGAGCACTCCTACCAGGTGGGGCGGGGCTTAGTGACACTGATTATTCAGTAAACAGTAGCAGCAAGTGTTTTGTGTCTCTTTGTGTTCATTTTGTGTCTCTTTGTGGTTGGTTTGTGTCTGTTTGCGGTGGTTGTGGTAACTAAAGCTAACTTTGTAAAGTTAGTTTGTAATGTTCTCCATTTTATTGTTTAGGCTCCTCCTCCTCCAGGTCAGATGATGTCAGCAGCAGCTTTGGCCACACCCACCTGCCCAGGGACAGCTCCGCCCACCACTTGCCACAAACAGGTAAATCCTCACAGCTGTGTTTTATAGAAACTGTGGATCAGTAAGTGTTTGTGGTCATTGTGTCTTTTTTTTGTTTTTGTGATTTTTTTGATGTCCCTTCCTTTTAGTTGTTTTGCGTGTCTTTAGTTACGTTTTGTGTTGCTTTGTGTATCTATGTGTTCAGGAGAGGTTGTTTTGTGCGTATTTATTTTAACTTAACGTTTTCTTTAGCTGTTTTTATCGTTTTCGTGGTCGTTTTGTGTCTCATTTTGGTCAGTCTGTCTCTTTGTGGTTGTTGTATGGGGTTTTTTGCGTCTCTGTGTGTGAATTTTGCATCTTTCTTTGTTGGTTTGTGTGTTTGCAACCGTTTAGCATCTGTTTGGTTACATTTTGTGCCTTTTTAAGGTTGTTTGTTTTTGCCAATGTTTGGATACTTTGTAGTTGGTTTCCGTCTCTTTTTAGTGCTTTTGTGTATCTGTGGTTGTTTATATGTCTCTTTGTTGGTGTTTTGTGTCTTTGTGCTTTTGTGTCTTTGTGGTTGTTGTGTGTCTCTTTGTGGTTTGTGTTGTGTATCTTTGTGGTTGTTTAATGTGTTTTGCATCTTTGTGTTTCTTTGCAGACATTTTGCATGTTTGGTGACACTTTGTACCTTCTTACTGCTGTTTATGTCAATTTTTGCATATCTGTATTTGGTTCCCGTCTCTCTGAGGTTGTTTAATGTGTTTCTGTGGTTGTTTTCGGTCTCTTAGTGGTTGTTTTGTGTCTCTTTGTAGTTGTTTAATGTGTTTCTGTGGTTGTATTGCATGTCTTTATGGTTGTGTGTTCATTTAGAATCTTCCTTCGTTGGTTTTCTTGTTTCCCGTCTCGTTTGTTTTCGTTGCGTTACTTCAGTCTCACTTCTGCTTTCGGTTGTTCAGTTGTGTGTTTTTTGTGGCTGCAGCCGGTTTAAACTGGTTTCCTGGAAAACCCCTGAGAGGTTTCAGCACAGCGTCGCCTCCTGCAGGCCGACACACAAACAGACACACAAACCAGACAGAGTGGGTCTGTGTGTGTCTGTGTAGCATCTTTTTTAGTATCTTTTTTGTGGTCATTTTGTGTCTCATTTGTTGTCTCTTTGTTGTGGTTTTGTGTGTTTTTGTGGTTAAATTGCATCTCTGAGGTTTGTTTGTGTCTGTGTGTGTTCATTTTGCATCGTTCTCAGTTATTGTGTTTCTTTGTGATAGTTTTGCATGTATTTGAGCATTTATTTTGCATCTTTAATTTTTTTGTGTGTCTCTTTGTGGTTGTTTCATGTGTTGTTGTGGTTAGTTTGCTTCTCCCTGAGGGTTTTTAGTTGCTTTGTGTTTCTCTATTTACATTTTGTGTCTTTTGTAGGTTAATTTTGTTGATTTTATTGTTGGTTTCCGTGTTTTTGTGGCTTTTTTGTGACTTATTTAATGTTGATTTTGTGTCTTTTTTCGTAGTTGTGTGTCTTCTTACATTTGTTCTTCATTTCTCTGGTTATAGTTTTTCTGTTTGTGTCATTTTTGCATCGTTTTGAGTTGTTTCTTTGTTTTCCTGTTGAGACGTTTTGTGTTGTTTTTTTAACTTTTCAACAACAAATGAACATTTTAAACACAGTCTGTTAGTTTGTGCTGCTAAAACAAACCATAAATATCTCCTTCTTCTTCAGGGTTTGTCGTTTCGGGTTCGTTCAGTCAGTGTTGGTGAACAGTGGCTGCAGCATCAGAGCGCCCCCTGCAGGTCGGTGTTATTGTCTCATTATTGTATATTAGTATTTACAGCATGTATAGTGTTATCTTCTGTATATTTGCGTCCATCAGGAGGGTCCGAGGCGAGGCTAAGAAGTGTCGTAAGGTGTACGGCATCGAGCACAGGGAGCAGTGGTGCACGGCGTGTCGCTGGAAGAAGGCCTGCCAGCGCTTCACCGACTGAACGGCGCCCCCTGCTGGACCTGTAACACGTTTCATTTTTATTCCTTCAAGTCTTAAAGAACTTTATGAACCGATTGGCAGCTAAAAGTCAGAACCAGCATCTGGACCTGAACGAGAAAAACATCTGGAAACGTCTGAAAACACGATCAGACACTCAGTGGTCAGTTTATTAGGAACAGCTGCTGGAAGGAGTAGACCTCAGAGGAAAGTTTTAACCCTCGTGTCGTCCTGAAGGTCAAACTGACCCGTTTTAAAGTTCAAAAATATGGAAAAAATAATAATTTTACAGTGAAACTTCTGATGTCCACATTTTCAACATTTCTGGGAAATCTTTGAACATTTTTTTGGGGAAAAAAAAGAAATGTTAAAAATGTTTATTAAGAACATTCACAAAAAAATCAACCAAAATCCAACGAATTTCACTTGATTTTGGTTGATTTTTATGTGAATGTTCTTAAAGAAAATATTAGAAGTTTTACTGATGTATATGGAATCACTGTAGATATTTTTAGGATTTTTTTTTGAAGATTTTTACTCATTTTTGAAAATATTTACAAGAATTTTCTTGCCAAATTTGGGGGATTTTTTTTAAATAAAACTTTTAAGGGAAACTTTTAAGGAATTATTGGAATTTTCTTCCTGAAGGTTTTGCACATTTTCGTAAATTTGGGAATTTTTTTTGCTGAATTTTTTGATGTTTTTCAGACAAGGAAAAAATATTTTTGTGAAAAAAAGTTTTGCTGATTTATATGGAATCACTTTAGATATTTTTAGGATTTTTTGGGAAGATTTTTACTCATTTTTTGAAAATATTTACAAGAATTTTCTTGACAAATTTGGGGGATTTTTTTAAAGGGAAGCTTTTAAGGAATTCTTGGAATTTTCTTCCTGAAGGTTTTGAAAATTTTTAGAAATTTGCTGAATTTTTTGATTTTTTTCCGACAAGGGAGCTGTTTTTTGGTGCCTGTAAATGAGGACAACAGGAGGGTTAAATGAGGAGAAAACAGCAGAAACAAACTGAACATTAATATTTACAGTTTTACTCACTGATCACTTTCATTGAACCAGATCATTGCTGCAGCCGTTAACAGTAATCAAACTATTGATTTGACTCATTTTTGAAATTAAAACAGTCTAAATTTAGCCTTTTCAGCTCCTTCGATGTGAATATCTGGTTTCTTTCCTCTGACAGGAAACTGAAGACCTCTCAGGAAATTTTCTGACATTTTAGAACCAAACAGCTGATTATTTATTATTAATGAAGAAACGAGCTCCAAATTATTATCAATTAAAAACTGTTCAATAATGAAAGGAAAAAACAAACAAATGGAAGATATTATTAGTTTTAGTCATTTATAAGCTGAACAGTAAAACATGGATTCATAGTTTCAGCATTAACAGAATATTTTATTTTAATTAATTTCTGATTTTATAATGAAGGAAGCGTTCCTAATAAACTGACTCCAGACTGTAAATATTCAAACGATGATCAGATGGTTTTAGATCCAAACTTTACTGGTTTTATCTGTTTTTACTTTTATTAAATCAAATCAGACGTTTGAGGTTCAGAAAGTCAACAGGAAAAAAACCCAAATTCATTTAAAACCAGAAACAGAAAATCAGTGTTTGATATCTGACTTCCTGTCTCACCTGTCCTCACCTGTTCATACCTGTCTAACCTGTCTCACCCGTCCTCACCTGTCTCACCCGTCCTCAGCTCTCACCTGTCCTCACCTGTTCATACCTGTCTAACCTGTCCTCACCTGTCTCACCTGTCCTCAGCTCTCACCTGTCCTCACCTGTCTCACCTGTTCTTACCTGTCCTCCTCCTCCATCCATCCGTCTCCGTTCAGTCGTCTGGAATCAGAAGCCATGTCTTGTCCTCAGAGGATCCTTGCAGTATCGATCAATAAATCCTTCTATCTGTATTTTATCAATAATCTTCTGGTCGTTAGAAACATCCAGATGTTTTCTTTAGAAACATCCAGATGTTTTCTTTAGAAACATCCAGATGTTTTCTTTAGAAACATCCAGTTGTTTTCTTTAGAAACATCCAGTTGTTTTCTTTAGAAACATCCAGTTGTTTTCTTTAGAAACATCCAGATGTTTTCTTTAGAAACATCCAGATGTTTTCTGGGTCCATTTATCCGATATCAGACGTCCACTATGTCCACATTTACTCTATTTATATTCTGTTTGTTTACGAGCAAAAACAACAAAAAAAAATGTTTCTTATAATCGTTTCATTTTTATGATTTCTTTTCTACATGAAGTTTTAATAAAAGAGAAAAACTGATTTTGGCTGTTTTGATTTGATGCAACAAGAAAACTAAACAATAAAAATAAAAATTACATTTACACACAACTAGATAAAGACTAAAAATTATAAATATAAAATAACTAAATAAAAAACATTAAATTATAAAAAATAAAAAGCAAAAACTACATGAAAAAACAACTAAAATTAAATATCAGGAAAAATAATTGAAACTTAAAATAAATGAAAAATAACATAAAAGCTTCAAATGATAAAGAAAATGTATATATTAGCAAATTAAACAATAATACATGTACACAGAAGTTATTATTGTCAGTTCTAAGGAGTTCCTTAACCCTCCTGTTATCCTCATTTACAGGCACCAAAAAATATTGTTTACTTGTCTGAAAAAAAACAAAAAAGTCAGCAAAAAAATTCCCCAAATTTCAGAAAATTTGCAAAACCTTCAGGAATAAAATTCCAATAATTCCTTAAAAGTTTCGCTTGAAATTTTTGTTTTAAAAAAAAAAAAATAAATAAAAAAATCCCCCAAATTTGGCAAGAAAACCAAAATCAACCAAAATCCAGCAAATTTCACTGGATTTTGGTTGATTTTTATGTGAATGTTCTTCAGAAAGATTTTTAACATTTCTTTATTTCCACCAAAAAATGTTCAAACATTTCCCAAAAATGTTGAAAATGTGGACATCAGAAGTTTCACTGTGAAATTTTTTTTCTCTACATTTTCAGACTTTAAACCAGATCAATTTGAACCACAGGACGACACAAGGGTTAAAAATTAATGCAAATTTTAAAATAAAAACAATAAGTATATATCTGTAAATAAAACTAATTAAAATACTATTCAGATTCACAGATTTATTTACATGTTACTAAAACAATAATGTATAAAACTAGTTGACCTGAAGATTCAGTCTCTCCAGTTTGATCCTGTTGACTAAAACATTATCAGTTATTGATTATTAACAAACATTTATTGATTAACTCTCAGTAAAGTTAATAATGAGGAGAAGAAGAGAATCGTGTTTTAAATAAAGTTTTATTACAGATGATTCAGGTCCAAAACAACAAACTGAACAAAACGTCCTTTAAACTGATGATTGAAAAAAAAACACAAACACACAAATACACACACTCACACACACCTAACACACACACAGTAACACACACTCTCATTCGACTGTGCTGTAATAAATTATATGTACAGTCCAGATCAGCTGACAGAAACTCAGACGTCGATCTGCAGCCGGAGTCTGAAGAGAAGAAGAAGAAACCTGTTAGTTACAGGAAATACAGACACAGAAGAAGACTGACATCGAAGCTAATTGTATCTTATTTAGGCTAACATAGCAATGAAGCTAACAAGAACTTGTTCAGGCTAACGTAACAGCTTAAGCTAACGGCTAACGTTATTTTGTTTTGGACAAAGTAGTGGCTAACATCTCTGTTAGGCTACTGTAGCGGCTAACAGTGTAGCATCGGCTAATGTTGACACTAATGTAATCTTGCTCAGGCTAAAGTTACCTTGTTCAAGCTAATGTAACTGCTGATGTTATCTTGTTTAGTCTTTCGTTGCTTGGTTTAGCGGCTAACACATAGGCTAGCATTTTAGGGTAATATTATGTTGTTTGGGCTAACACAGCATCTAACGTTAGCTTTTTCTGGCTAGCACAGTGGCTACTGTGATCTAGTTTTGGGTAACATTGTCTTGCTTCAGCTAATGTAGCGGCTAACTATAGCTTGTTCAGGCTAATGTAGCGGCTAACATTGTCTTGATTAGACTAATGTAGCGGTTAACTGTAGCTTGTTCAGGCTAATGTAGCAGCTAACTGTAGTTTGTTTAGGCTAATGTAGCGGCTAACATTGTCTTGTTTAGGCTAATGTAGCGGCTAACTGTAGCTTGTTCAGGCTAATATAGCGGCTAACTGTCTTGTTCAGGCTAATATAGTAGCGAACACTGTCTTTTCCAGGCTAATGTAGCGGCTAACATTGTCTTGTTCAGGCTAATGTAGCGGCTAACTGTCTTGTTCTCGTGTGAAGCGTGTGGGAATCGTCACCATTTGTCGGTTTTGTTCTGGGTCGACTCGCTCTTCCCGTCACAGGCAACAATCTTCACCTTGTCCACTTTCACCAAGTCGGTCACCTCCCTGAACTCCACGTCGTTCAGGACAAACGTCCACACGTTGTCACAGAACCGGTATGTGTTCAGAGAACCCTAAGGACGGAACCAGAACCGGGTCAGATAAACAGAACCAGGTCAGATCAAACAGAAGCGGGTCAGTTCCTCTCAGGTTCCTGCCGTTGTTCCAGGAGGACTCACCCTGAAGTTGACTCTGTTTCGGACCCGGTTTGCGAGCGCCGTGTTGATGGCTTTATCGAACTGGAGCAGAACCTGGAGGGCGAGCTGAGGAGTGATCTGCTGAGTCTGAGGACAAAAACATTTCAAATGTTTAGTTCCATTTTATTCAGGGAAATCACAAGTTTACAGTAAAAACAAGAAGCAGAGAAATGTTTTTATACCAACAGCAGCTGGTTCAGAAACAACATTTGAAATCATTCTGGCTAGGTTACCTTCATCAGGCTAACATAGCAGCTAACATTATCTTATTTAGGATAACATAACAGCTAACACTATCGTGTTTAGGCTAACATAGCTGCTAACGCTATCTTGTTTAGACTAACATAGCCGCTAACACTATCTTGTTCAGGCTAACATAGCCGCTAACGCTATCTTGTTTTGGCTAACATAGCAGCTAACGCTATCGTGTTCAGGCTAACGCAGCAGGTAATGTTATCTTGTTCAGGCTAAAACGGCAGCAAACTTTAATGTAGCAGCTAACATTACCCTGTTTGTACTAATGTAGCGACCAATGTTATCCTGTTTAGGCTAATGTAGCTGCTAATGTTACCTTATCCGGGCTAATGTAGCAGCTAACATTATTCTGTTTGGGCTAATGTAGCGGCTAATATTACCCTGTGTGGGCTAATTTGGCAGCCAACTTTATCCTGTTTGGGCTAATGTAGCAGCTAATGCTACCCTGACTGGGTAAAGTAATTGCTAAATATTCTGTTTGGGTTTATGTAGCAGCTAATGTTACCCTGTTTAGGCAATGTAGGAGCGAATATTACTCCATTTAGGCTAATGTTAGCTTGTCTTGGCTAATGTTAGCTTGTTTAGGCTCATGTTAGCTTGTTTAGGCTAATGTTAGCTTGTATAGGCTAATGTTAGCTTGTCTTGTGGACTGCTGAGGACTGATAGCAGAAATCCTGAGAACTCAGAGGCTGTAACTTCATTAATGAGCTTCTGACAGAACTGAGGGTTAAAACAAAGACAAACGGATAAAACTCAGACAGTTTTCTGCTCCGGATTTCATCCAAAACCCCCAAAATATTCAAGTTATCAGGAGACAAGCTGCATTTTTCACATCTAAGGAGCTGGAATCATCATTTTTTTTGAGCATTTCTGCTTTAAATTCTAAATAAACGCAACTGGACTGTTCTGGATTTGTTCTGCATCATATCAGCTGTGAATCCAGCAGACTGTAGCTGCACCAGAGAAGTATTTCAGATAAAATAAAAGTACTTCTACTTGCAACAGATCAGAGGAGTCCTGAAGGTAAACACAGACTCTGCCGTGACTCTACGGCTGGTTTTAATGAATAATCAGCTCCTGCTAACTTTTTGACCTCCACTCACTGTTTACCGACACGTCTGGACTGTAACACCGGTGCTAATTAGCTACAGCAGCTGATAACTGCGGCGTTTTAGCTGCCAGATGATGTTTTCTGCTTTTAGAAATGAATCAGTGCAGAAACAAAGTGCAGCTAACAGTTAGCAGCTAACGGCCGGAGCCGTTAGCTTGAGGCTAATGCGGGGCAGCGGGGAGCCAGCGGCCGCCGTGTCGCCGTTCCTTCACCTGTATGAGCTCGTCCAGACTCTCCTGCAGACTGTTCCCCAGCGTGGTGTTCCGGTACAGCTGGTAGGCCATGGTGAAAACTACGAACAGCGGTAGAGTTCCTACAAACACACAGCGAGCTAACGGAACTAACTGAGCTAACGGCTGCGTCCCTGCGCTACAAGCTAGTAGCAACGAGGTGACATCACACTGCCGCTCCGGCTCTTCAAAATAAAAGTAATCCACACGATGAAAACTAAACTTAATCAGATTTAATGAGCGTTTTGAACTGATTCAGATGTAGTTAACGGATCACATGTTGGACTCACATTCAAACCCTGCTGAACTGTCTCTCATATTTCTGTAAATATGGCCTGCTACAGTCTGTGTATTTATTTTGAAGAGAAGCATATTTGATTCTGGTGTGAGTGTCGCTGACTTGACCTAGAAACTGTGACTGAAGTTCTCTCTGGAGAGCCAGTATCCATCAATAAGTCACTTTCATCTATATTTTATCGATAATCTGCTCTTCTGGTCTGTATATATATTCAGATCTTTTCTGGATCTATTATCCGAAGTCTGACGTCCAAGATTTAGACTTTTCTGTTTATATTCTGTTTGTTTATGAGCAAAAATAACAACAAAAATGTTTGATTGTATTCGTTTCATTTCTTACGATTTCTTTACTACACAATGATGTTTTTATAAAGCAGGAAAATTTTGATGCAACAAGAAAACTAAACAATAAAAAAAACTAAATATAGAGACAACTAGATTAAGACTTAAAAATGATTTAAAAATATAAATTAATTAAATAAAAAAACATTAAGTATAAAAAATATTTAAAATGAAGAGCAAAAATTACATGTAAAAAAAAACAAAGCAACTAAGATTAAATATTAGTAATGAAAATATTCTTAAAATAAGTGACAATAAGACGAAATTACAAAAAGAAAAATATATTTTAAAAATAGCCAAAAAAGCTTCAAATGATAAATAAAATTAATATAAAATTAATAGCAAATAAACAAAATGTAAATAAAGTCAAAGTACATAAAAATATGATTCTCAAAAGGTAGGAAAGTTCTTTGAATACTTGGTTTTGTAGTTTTTGCCCATTTTTAAATTTAATTCAATGACATTAGAAATTATTCTCGGACTGTCATTTTATTCATGTGGGGCAGAAACACAAAAAAATGTCTGCAAGACTACACAAAATGACCACAAACAGACACAAATCTGATGTTATATTTAAACATTTTCTGATAAAATCACCATCTGTATTTATTTTAAAGGTTAAGATTATCAGGTTTGTGTTTCTGACTCAATAAAAACTCTTTTAACTCATGTCTGTTTTCATTGTTTTTGTTGCTGTAAAAATAAATTCATGTATTTTCCACTAGTTTAACACCCTGTTGTTCTTTATTATTGCCTTTTTTGACCATTTTTCTTCTATGAAATAAATTTTTATGCCCTGAAACATAAATATCATAAAGAAGGTAAATAATTCTGTCTTTAAACTGCATCAAACACTAGATGGCAGCAGAACATCAGACAGTAAAACAGATTCTCCTCCACTAACATTCACACTTCCTCTGTTTCTAGTTCTGATAATAACTAAAATATTCATTATTTGATCTCTTTTTCTCTGCGGCTTCATGTTTCCTGATCATAAATAAAAAGCAGATTTCTAAATAAACCTGCAGAGAAAAGAAGACTCTATAAACTGTGACTTACGAGACAGATAATAACTTTAAGACAAACAACAAACATAAAGAGACATAAAATCAACAGAACAACATAAACATCCTCTTCTATCCTCCATCTGTCTGTCTTCAGTTCCTCCTTCAGGCTGCAGGTTGTGTTTCTGTGATGTTTGTTGATGATCAGATCTGTTCAGTGGAGCGTCTCCATGACCTCTGACCTCTGAGAAAGTCAAAATAATAAAGTGAAGATTTACTGTTTAAATCAAATCATGTCTCACTAAACTGGACTCATGAAGCTCCTACTGAGCATGCTCAGTAAGCCACAGGTGAGTCAGACACACTGAGCATGCTCAGTAAGCCACAGGTGAGTCAGACACACTGAGCATGCTCAGTAAGCCACAGGTGAGTCAGACACACTGAGCATGCTCAGTAAGCCACAGGTGAGTCAGACACACTGAGCATGCTCAGTAAGCCACAGGTGAGTCAGACACACTGAGCATGCTCAGTAAGTCACAGGTGAGGCGGACACACTGAGCATGCTCAGTAAGCCACAGGTGAGGCGGACATACTGAGCATGCTCAGTAAGCCACAGGTGAGGCGGACATACTGAGCATGCTCAGTAAGTCACAGGTGAGTCAGACACACTGAGCATGCTCAGTAAGTCACAGGTGAGGCGGACACACTGAGCATGCTCAGTAAGTCACAGGTGAGGTGGACACACCTGCTGCTAATGTTGAGGAGTTCCAGAGTCTGAGGATGGAACTGTGGTTCTGTTCTACTGAGGAGGAACCAGCAGAACCAGAACACCTGAGCTCTGACGTCCAGACAGGTGAGTCCAACAACCTTCTGGATCTCAGTAACAGAACATGAAGCTATCAGGAGAAACTGTTCAGCTGCTTCATATTTGATCTTCTGAGTTTGTAGCTTCATGCTGCAGGTTTCACTCTATGCAGTGGTTTGTCTCTTTGTTGTTGGTTTGTGTCTCTTTGTTGTTGGTTTGTGTCTCTTTGTTGTTGGTTTGTGTCTCTTTGTTGTTGGTTTGTGACTCTTTTTCGTGCTTTTGGTGGTTTTCAGGTCAGTTTTTTGCCGTTAATTATGGTTCTTCCCTGTTTAGCTTCATTTTGAATCTCGTGTCCTTTGGGTGGTTTTACACATTTTTGTGTGATTGTTTTGCATCTTTTTCTGTGGTTCTGTGTCTCTTTGTTGTTGTTTAGTGTCTAATTATGATAGTTTGAGTCTCTTTATGGTTGTTTAATGGATCTTTTTGGTGTTTTCTTGCCTCTACATTGTTGTGAACAAACACTAAATCCATCTATTTAACTTTAAATGATTAAATTCTGACTTTATTTGACAGAAACGGTGAAAGTTGCTTCATTTTGAGCTGGTTCTGTTGAACGATGAGTCCAGCCAGCGTTGGGTGTTTCATTGTGGAGTGTTTCTGGGTGTGAGGAGGTTAATCAGCTGATTAATGCTACGCTAACAGCAGCAGCTCCTCCATCCTTCAGCGTATGATAATGAGCTCATTCTGGATGCAGATTGGCTCCTCAGAGGCCTCCTGTTAATTGTTCTCGTTGACTCCACTAATTGTTTGTTTGCTGGTTTAATCTGGAGGTTTAGAAACGTGTCGACGCCACGTCATGATGAGTTAGAAACCATGAAGGAACCAGAGGAGCAACAGATGCTCGGTTTGATCAGACACCAGCAGGTTTAATGTTTAGTCTTTTTCTCCTTGACTTGTTGCACCTGAGAGAAGTTTGTGTTTCTTGTTGTTCTGACAGAAAAGTTTCAGACTTTAAAGCTTCAAACCAAACTAAAGAGTTTAAAGGACCTGAAGCTTCATGAAACGCAGCTGATTTCATGAACTAAAGACTTGAACCTCTGGACTTTATGAGGTTTGCAGTAAATCTGCTGATGGGTTTCAAAGATGTTTTTTATTTCGCATCTTTTTTGAGTCTCTTTGATTGTTTTGCATCTTTTTGGTGTTTTTTGGCTCGTTTTGTTGGTTTTGTTCTATTTTGTTTGCTTTTGTGTCTATTTTTATCTGTTTTGTAGCTCGTTGTGATTGTTCTGTGACTCTTTCTGGAGTTTTGCATCTTTTTGTTGGTAGTTTTCATGTAAATTTTGCTCTGAGCAGTTAATTGTAGTTCTACTGATGGGTTTGTATGATGTTTTTATTTTTCGGATCTTATTTGGGTCTTTGGTTGTTTTACATCTATTTTTGGTCCTTTTTTTGGCTCCTTGTGCCTATTTTGTTGGTTTATTGTCTATTTTGTTTCATTTTGTGTCTGTTTTTATCTGTTTCGTAGCTTGTTGGTTTTTTTTTTTGACTCTTTTTGGTGTATTTGCATCTTTTTTTGATGGTTTTCAGGTAAATTTGAGTGTTTTAGGAATTCATTGTAGTTCTACTGATGGGTTTAGTGCCGACCCTCCACCTGGACACCAG
>CM049567.1:41361230-41585117 GCA_027123335.1 Amphiprion clarkii
CAGGTGTGTCTGTTCCAGTCGTCACCTGACTGAGTCACACCTGTGATCTAGTGGATCAGCTGCTCTTCTTCTGTCTCTTCCATCCAGCTGCTTCTCTGAGGATCTTCTGCTGTGCAGCTCCAGCAGCAGGATTCTGGCCTTTGTTTTGGCTTTTTAATGCCCAGTTGGATGTTTTGTGTGGCAGTAAACTGTTTTTTCGTCACCACACCATTGTTGTCTCCTGGTTTAGTTGCGGCTTTTGGAGCCGAGTTGTAGCAGTTTGAATGATGTTTTTATATTTGTTGTCTGCACACCATGAGAACATTACAGTGAAAGACAGATTTTACTGGATTTTTCCTCCACATCACTGTGAAAAGTTTAATTTCTAATGAATTCTGTCAACAAAGAATAAATATTAAATGACTCTGACTGGACCAGAAGCTAAATAAATAAAGAAACAAACCTTAATCCAGAAATCCTAAAAACAAAGGTGAATAAATCTATAAATTAGTAAATTAAAATTAGTTCTAAGAAGCGTAATAATGAAATAAAATCCATCAAATCAATCAGAAGCCTGATTAAAAAGGAACATCAAAAATAAAATGAAGGAATAAATAAAATATGGAGCAAATTTTTAAATATTTACTTTTAATTAGAATGAAATTGAAAAAAACAGACAAATAAAATATCTTAAATGTTAAGATTTTGTGTCTAAATTATGAAAACTTTAACATTCACTTTGAATTTTACAGAATTAAAAATGTTATTTATACTTTTTTATTTAAAAAGAGGTCAGAAGTGGAACAAAAACCTCCAATAAATCCAATTTCTTTTGTGTTGCTGTGAAGCTGCTTGTTGCTGAATCAGATCCGAATGGAAACATCCCATAATATGTGTGTCTGAGTGTTTTCAGCTCCAATATTTCCTCAGCCGAAGACAAACACTCAGAGTTGTTCTGTTGGATCAGTCCTTTCATCAGGCGCTGATCTCCGTCTGCAAACATGGAGCCGCTAATTAGCTGCTTTAGCGCTAATTAGCTGCTTTAGCGCTAATTAGCGGCGTTAGCACTAATTAGCTCCCAGTAATCTGAAGTCAAACAGTCTGAACAGGAAGCAGCGGACCGGGAATAAAACACCAGAATAAAACATTTTCCATCAGAAACACTCGATAACTTGAATATTTCCAGTTCCAGGACGATCAATCAGATTCTTCATGTGGGTCTTTAAAAGGTTCTTTTTATTCAGTTATTTAGTTTGATGACAGAAAACAGCTGATTGATTGATCACTTGATTGGTAAAAACCACAAAGAGACACAAAACGGCAACAAAGAGACACAAAATGACCACAAAGAGACACAAAACGGCAACAAAGAGACACAAAATGACCACAAAGAGAGTTAATTGTTGATTACTAATTGATTAATGGATGCAGGTCCAGGTCCAGGTCCAGGTCCAGGTCCAGGTCCAGGTCCAGGTCCAGGTCCAGGTCCAGGTCCAGGTCAGTCTGGGTAACGTTGGGTCCTCACAGAAACACAAAGACAAGTGTGTGTCAGATGAATTAATTACTGTGATCAGATCCTGATTAGAGCTCAGATCTAATTAAATTTACAGCCCAGTGACCTTCAGTTAAAACACAGAAACATGATGGATGGAAGGAAGACACACACACACACACACACACACACACACGCACACACGCACACACGCACACACGCACACACGCACACACGCACACACGCACACACGCACACACGCACACACGCACACACGCACACACACGCGCACAGTTTTTGGATATTTGGAGCCTTCTGATTGGACGAGGAGCAGCAGAGTGATGACAGGGGGCTGATGGGAAATGATGTGTTCAGAGTCACACCTGGACTACAGATCAGATCAGCTGATCACAGGTTGACTGTCCTTGAGTCTGTCTGCCATCACCATGGTTACCGTCTCTGTGCTCCTATTGGTCACTGACACGTTATGGAAGTTCTGTGTCTCTTTGTTGTCTCTTTGTGTCTCTTTGTGCTTGTTTTTTTGTCTCTTTGTGTCTGTTTGTGGTTGTTTTGTGTCTCTTTGTGTCTCTTTGTGGTCGTTTTGTCTCTTTGTGGTTGTTTTGTGTCGCTTTGTGTCTCTTTGTTGTCTCTTTGTGTCTCTTTGTGCTTGTTTTTTGTCTCTTTGTTGTCTCTTTGTGTCTCTTTGTGGTTGTTTTGTGTCTCTTTGTGCTTGTTTTGTGTCTCTTTGTTGTCTCTTTGTGTCTCTTTGTTGTCTCTTTGTGTCTCTTTGTGCTTGTTTTTTGTCTCTTTGTTGTCTCTTTGTGTCTCTTTGTTGTCTCTTTGTGTCTCTTTGTGCTTGTTTTGTGTCTCTTTGTGTCCCATAATTATCATTCTGTGTTTCCTTTCACCAGCATCTCTTCTCTGTCTCTGCTTCTTCTGACATGATGGAGGATCTTTGACTGTTTTTCTGAGTTTGGTCACTTAACAAACCGAAGCAAATTACATATTAACTTTCTTTTCCGCTGCGCTCCTTTCTGCTTTTTCTCTTTAATGGGATGAAGTAGCTTCAGACTGAACCTGCTGTCAGAGAGACTCGTGTCTTCATCGGAGACTCGACCTCCTTTATGGACGTGATCCGTCCCATCCATCATGGAGGCAGCGAGGCCTCCGTTAAATGGTCCCAGTGGCTAATTAATCTCTTCTGTCACTGCTCAGTCACTGTTCAACACATACATCCATTATTCAGCACAAATCCAATCACTGCTTCAACTTAAAACCCATTTTCCCCAGAAGTTAACAGGCTGAAGCCAATAGGTTCTGCCAGTTCAAACACAGAGTCCACAGGAACAGAAAAGCTCCGATTATACAGTTCACCATCATTTACTTTAACAGTAGCGGGTCGACCGAGGACCCCGACAGCACTTTAGAGTTCAGGGACTGCTTGGTTTGAACAAAACTTTAGTCTGACAGAAGTTAAAGGTGGTACAAAAAATAGAAAACTACTATTTCAATTTAAATACAAACTCGTATTGACAAAAATGAAGTAATAAACGGTTTACTAACGGCAACAGAACTGAAACGTAAAAGTAGTAGATCACTAAAAGTAATGGATTTATTGTTGCTAAGATGCTAGCTAAAGGTAATAAATAGTTTGCTAAAAGTGATAATTAAATATTAGGCAAAATGTTAATATATTAAATAGTTCAGTAAATACAGTGGCACTAAAATGTTAGCTAAAAGTAATGGTTAAATGTTAGCTAAAATGTGAGATGAAATTAATAGTTAGCTAAAAATAATGAACAAAATGCTAGCTAAAATGTTAGCCAAAGGTAGCAAATAATCCACTTAAAGTAATGTCTTAAATATTAGCTTAAAGTTTTAACTAGTTTGCTAAACGGTCTAATGTTGGCTAAAAGTAATGGATAAAATGTTAGCTAAAATGCTAGCTAAAATTAATAGTTAGCTAAAAATAATGGATGAAATGTTAGCTAAAGGTAATAAATGGTTGACTAAAAGTAATGTTTTAAGTGTTAGCTAAAGCAATGCATTAAATTTAGCTAGGATAAAATGTTAGCTAACTGTTTCCTGAAAATGACAGTTAGCTGAAGTTGTGGATTAAATGTGAGGTCAGTGTTACCTTAATATTACAGTTTTCTGAAAGTATTCAAAAACTAAAAGAAATGAATTAAATGTTAGCTGAAAATAACGGCCCAAATTCATCCATTAAATGCTAAAATATTATTAAAGTGTTGAAAGTGAGGACATTATTGTAGAAAAGTGTCAGAAACCTGGATAGTAAAAAGTTTCAATCAGACTTCTGTAAACTGTCTAACTTGAAAAGCTACATTTATTTACTAAGATTTTACCCGATGAAGGAGTAAAACTCTAATAAATGTAATTTTGCTTATTGTGAGTCTGATATAAACTTTTCTAAAGGCGTCTCCTCCAAAAGATCTGCCTCGTGAATAGATGTGTGAAGAGTTTCTAGCTGTAAAAGGAGGATATTACCTCGAACAATATTAATACTCTGCTGTGTGGACGTTAAAACACAGTTTCTAGAGATATTCCTTCAACTAAAACCCCGTCAGCCTGTTAAATCCACATTACAGTGCAGCTGTCAGCTTTAATAAACTGGAGTCTCTCGGCTGTATTTAGATGGTTTCAGGTAAATATCAGCAGCAGTCAGGTGGTGATGATGGCGGCGGCCTCGGTCACACCTGTCCAGGTAAAGGACGGATCTCACTGAGCTGCAGCAGAACTACATCCATCCATCTTCATATGAAGCTTGGATCACCTCAGATCTACACATATTCCTGCTAAAAATACAGACGCTGGTCGACATTTCACCAAAGACCACTTCAATCTTGTTGAAATCACTTTAAATTTGTGTAAATTAATATAGATATTGTCTAAAATGACTCAAAATTGTCCAAAATCCCAATAATAACTATTGATCCTTGAAAACAGCAAAAAGTGCATTTTCTTTCAATCCAGGCTGGTCCAGTGTCTCCATAAAGTTCCTGTCAGTGTTTATCTATGGATGGATCCATATTTCTACTAAAATCCAGTCTTTGGTCCACATTTGTCCAACTGTTGAGGCTCTAACATCAGTAGAATCTAATGTGTGGAAAGTTTGACCAGACAAGGTTCCAGTTTTTAGATATTTAGATTAAATGTTGATGTGAACTCATTGGTAGGAACCAGAACCTGGAGTTCATAGAGGTCTAGATGTTGGAGTTCATGGAGGTCTAGATGTTCATAGAGGTCTAGGTGTTCATAGAGAGTCTAGATGTTCATAGAGGTCTAGATGTTCATAGAGGTCTAGATGTTCATAGAGGTCTAGATGTTGGTGTTCATAGAGGTCTAGATGTTGGTGTTCATAGAGGGTCTAGGTGTTCATAGAGGTCTAGATGTTCATAGAGGTCTAGGTGTTCATAGAGGTCTAGATGTTCATAGAGGTCTAGATGTTCATAGAGGTCTAGATGTTGGTGTTCATAGAGGTCTAGATGTTCATAGAGGGTCTAGGTGTTCATAGAGGTCTAGATGTTCATAGAGGTCTAGATGTTCACAGAGGTCTAGATGTTCATAGAGGTCTAGATGTTCATAGAGGTCTAGATGTTGGTGTTCATAGAGGTCTAGATGTTCATAGAGGTCTAGATGTTCATAGAGGTCTAGATGTTCATAGAGGTCTAGATGTTGGTGTTCATAGAGGTCTAGATGTTCATAGAAGTCTAGATGTTGGTGTTCATAGAGGTCTAGATGTTCATAGAGGTCTAGATGTTCATAGAGGTCTAGATGTTGGTGTTCATAGAGGTCTAGATGTTCATAGAGGGTCTAGGTGTTCATAGAGGTCTAGATGTTCATAGAGGTCTAGATGTTCACAGAGGTCTAGATGTTCATAGAGGTCTAGATGTTCATAGAGGTCTAGATGTTGGTGTTCATAGAGGTCTAGGTGTTCATAGAGGTCTAGGTGTTCATAGAGGTCTAGGTGTTCATAGAGGTCTAGGTGTCCATAGAGGTCTAGGTGTTCATAGAGGTCTAGATGTTCATAGAGGTCTAGATGTTCATAGAGGTCTAGATGTTCATAGAGGTCTAGATGTTCATAGAGGTCTAGATGTTCATAGAGGTCTAGATGTTCATAGAGGTCTAGATGTTCATAGAGGTCCAGATGTTGATGTTAGATGTGCAGTTAGAAGCTGCTTCATTGTGATGTCCTCTGTAGTGTGGAAATGCACAGCTGTGTGTGTCAGTGTGTGTCACTGTGTGTCATTGTGTGTGTTAGTGTGTGTCAGTGTGTGTTATTGTGTATTAGTGTGTGTCAGTGTGTATCAGTGTGTGTTATTGTGTATCAGTGTGTGTTAGTGTGTATTAGTGTGTGTCACTGTGTGTTATTGTGTGTTATTGTGTATTAGTGTGTTATTGTGTATTAGTGTGTGTCAGTGTGTGTCAGTGTGTGTCAGTGTGTGTCAGTGTGTGTTATTGTGTATCAGTGTGTGTTATTGTGTGTTATTGTGTATCAGTGTGTGTTATTGTGTATCAGTGTGTGTTATTGTGTATCAGTGTGTGTTAGTGTGTATTAGTGTGTGTCACTGTGTGTTATTGTGTGTTATTGTGTATTAGTGTGTTATTGTGTATTAGTGTGTGTTAGTGTGTGTCAGTGTGTGTCAGTGTGTGTTATTGTGTATCAGTGTGTGTTATTGTGTGTTATTGTGTATCAGTGTGTGTTAGTGTGTGTTATTGTGTATCAGTGTGTGTTATTGTGTGTTATTGTGTATCAGTGTGTGTTATTGTGACAGATGGAGGTTTAATGTGTTTCAGACTCTTCAGTATCGACGTCTCCGTTAAGCTGACAAACGAGCAGATGATTGTGTTTGTAGCTGTTAGTGAAGAAATCGATCAGCTGACTGTCTGTCAGAACACACACACACACACACACACACACACACACACACACACACACACACACACACACACACACACACACACACACACAGTAATAAACACTGTCGACTGTCGTGTTTGTTCTCCTGGTTAGTTTTGGTTTTATTGTGAGTTTCTGTTAAAGTCTGCAGTGAAAACCACAAACTGTTAACAGGAACCAGATTAATATTCACCAGATGGATAAACTTTACTGTGAAACCAGCAGGAAACAGAAGATATACATAGAAAACTGGAGATGACAAAGAAAATCAGTGTTAAAACAAAGAAACGTCCGTAAAGACACTGAGGGAGAAGATAAAGAGTTCATGGAAAGAAAAACGAGAATAAACGAAACGGAAAGAAAGGAAAGAAAAGTGAAGTTTATTCAAAGAGCAACAGAACACAGAAATAAATAAATCAGAACAGCTTGTAAGTAAATAGAAATAAAAATGGCATCTGGAAAAAATTAATAAACGCAAAGCAGAACTGATAATTCTGTGAATGATGACATTTAAAATATCCTGTGGAATATTATTATTTCTTATTCATATCTAGAACATATTACAATATAAAAATCTGTTCCATATTAATACTTCTGTCAATATTTTCCATTTATGTAAGAATCTGTAAAACCACCAGCAGAATCTTGTTTCTATTTCTGTATATCTTGGTTTATTTGGGATATTTTTTTTCTACTTCATTTGCTGCTGTAATATTTTAAATTTTAGATTTTTTTTACAGGATTAATGAAAAAAAAACCTTGTCTTAACAGCTTTGTTGTTCTTAAAGAAAATATTACAAGTTTTACTGATATATGGAATCACTTCAGATATCTTTAGGATTTTTTGGAAGATTTTTATTCATTTTCTGAAAATATTTACAAGAATTTTCTTGCCAAATTTGGGGGATTTTTTAAAATAAAAATTTTCAGGGAAACTTTTAAGGAATTATTGGAATTTTCTTCCTGAAGGTTTGGCAAATTTTCAGAAATTTGGGGAATTATTTTCTTTTGCTGAATTTGTAGATTTTTTTCAGACAAGGAAACTATATTTTTGGTGCCAGTAAATGAAGACAGCAGGAGGTTAATGAACTCTGGACCTCTCGGCCCTCAGCAGCGTCTCACAGGATCAACCTGAACCTGAGGTTGGTCCTCGGGCACGCGGCAGCAGAATAATGGAGGACTTCCTGTTTAATGACGGCGGCGCTGTCTGGTCCCACGGTCCCTGAACACATCAGACGGCGTGGATCCGGACCCCCAGATCCTTAAATCCCACTTTGTTTGCGCCTCTCGTCCGGTGACAGTTAAAGAAGTGACGAATGTCCGTTATTATGGGAAGAAGGTTCCTTGTGCCGCGGCGGCGAGGCGTCGCTCCATCACTGTCCGCTGCTCCGATGATCAGGGATCAAAGAGGCCTGCGCTCTGCATCCATCCTGATTCTGCACAAACTCCCACTAATTCTGCTTTACAGCCGCAGAAACGCATCAAACACGGAGCTGTGAGCAGCGACCTGCTCCCTGATGAATAATGATGATCCAGGCGAACTTCACTGTTGTGGAAACGACTGACAGGAAGCGCTGCCTTCAGGAAGCAGTCCGACGGCAAGACAAAACCAGTCTACACTGGAAAACATAAAACAAGGAAAACTACCGGATTTCAAGGAACTTTTACCTTCAAGTGAAAAAATCATCGAACAAGTGAAAAATGTCTTGGTCAGATTTCTAGAAATCAGATCTGATATTTACAATATTTAGATCTTAAAATTAGCAGGGAAACTTATTTTAAGCTCTATTTTACCAGGATTGTCAAGCTTAGGTGTCCTAAAATAAGCCAGATATGCCTTCAAAATAGTAGTTTTTCACTCAAAAATAGATTTTTGCTTTCATGTAAGCTCCTGATTTGAGATGTTTTAATCATCCTGTTGTCCTCATTTACAGGCAGCAAAAATACTGTATTGTCGGAAAAAAATCCAAAAATTCAGCATAAAATTCCCCAAATTTCTGAACAACTTTTTAGGGTTTTTGTTAATGTGAAAATCTGTGTTGTAGTTCAGAAGCGTCTTTGACTTTTGACATGGTATAAATTAGCATCTTAATTAGCGATGCTTTAATAAAAAGCAGCTTTTTTTTCAGCGTAACGAACAACGTTGTCATTTAGTGCTGTGTAAAGCCCAGACTTTGTCGTTTTCGTTGCCGTAGAAAATGAAGTTTTAACTACAGCACCGTAGAAACATCTTTTTTTCAGATTTTGATGATAAAACTTTTAAATAAGAGTCAGAACAAAGCAGAACGTTATGGTTGTTGTCGACATAATAAAGAGAGTTGTAAAATTAGAGTGTCGTTAAAAAAAGCTGCAGTTTGATTTTTATCAGAGTAAAAAGCTTCTTTTTCAGTTTTACACGGACGAAAAGCAACATTAACGTGCTGTAAAACATCACTTTTTCAGTTATTTTGTTGCTCTGAGAAGCAGAGTTGTAATTAGAAAGCTGATTTTCTGACTTTCAACAGCCTAAAAAGCGTCATTTTGACTTGAATTGTGCCCAAACAGAGAATCGTGATGCTTCCTGCTTCCTATCAGCTGATAAATGTGAGCCTGGCGTCCATATTTTGGACGTTTCCTCCAGTTTAACGGGACAGAAAGCTGTAAAATCTGATTCTTATTGACTCATAAACATCCAGCAGCCGAACTCCGCTTCTTCAAACCTGCAGAGAAGTTTTAATGAGTCCGACGGCGGATTAGAGGCTCCGCTTGTTTCATTGAAGTTTCCTGAGAATTAATTGAAAGATTAAAGCTGTTTAAAAAACTCCGGACGGTTCCCAAATCTGAGCACAGCGACGTGTTTGAGGAGGATTTTGATTTAATTACGGCGTCGAACACGAGACGCGACGCTTCAAAGTTAATTTCACAACAAAAGCGTCGGCTAATCTTCTGATCGGTTAATCTTTATTTATCAAGCAGCTTCGGTTTAATGGAGTTCTGCTGCAAATATATGCACAGACAGAAAACAGAAAACTCACCGACGGCCTTTTATTTAACGCTGACCAAGATAAACCAGAATCAGCTGAACTATTTGGACGCTTTCATGTTCAGACTTTAACACCTTTAGACAGAAATAAAAGATCCAGAAATAAAGTCTCAGTTTGTATTTGAGCAGGTTCATGTTTTTATGGCATGAAAAGTAGTTTTACTGCAGAGAACAAATAAAACAGCAGCTGAATGTTTCTGTGGAGTTTCACTGAGTTTTTCCTGCATTAAAGGTTTTTTATTTGAACTTTTAATCAGCGTTTTAAAGCAGTTTTGTTCATTTTGGTTAATTTTGTCACTTCAACAGACATTTTCTGTTCATCTGATGGTCAGAATATGCAAGAAAATCTGAAAAACTGTTGGTCAGGTTGTTGTTTTTCATACAAATTAATCAGGAACTAGCAAAGAGTCACCAGTTCTGAGTTTCTAACCAACTTTAGGTTAAAAAATTCAAACATTTTACGTAAATTGAGGAAAATTGTGCTGCCGATGTTTTGTACAATATTTTTTGCAGTTCTTTACTCTGTAAAGAACATTTTATAAGTGTTCTATTTGTTTATTATTTAGATTTAACATTTTATTCTGTCTCCTTCAATGCTGCAGTCACTCTGATTAATGCTGAGGCTGAGAAGCACAAAATAGCTGCAAAGATGCACAAAATAGCTGCAAAGATGCACAAAATAGTTACAAAGAAACAGAAAAGAGCTGCAAAGATGCACAAAATAGCTTCAAAGAAACAGAAATTAGCTGTAAAGATGCACAAATTAGCTGCAAAGATGCACAAATTAGCTACAAAGATGCACAAAATAGCTACAAAGATGCACAAAATGATCACAAAGAGAAAACAAAGCTACAAAGATGCACAAAACCACCTCAAATAGATGTGAAAAGACTAAAAATTGACATGAAAAGCTACAAAAACTTAACATTATTTTATTATATGTTTGATTAAACCACAGATATCTAATAATATCTAGTAAAGTCACAGAAAGAACTATTAGTAAAACAGGCAAACATCTAAAAAGCACAAATTATTATTATTCATGAAAATGCAGATTTTTGATGCGAACATTTATAATTTTGGAATGATTTTTTCATGTTTACAGGTAAATTCATATAATTATTTTTGTTAATTTACTGTTAATCTGTTTTTTTTTAATATATCTGGAACATAACAGTTAAAAATGCAGATGTTTTAAAGTCTGTTTTTTGCTGCTTTTAAATGTTTATTCTCCATTTATCTGTCATTTGATAAATTATTAAACTACCAGCTGATAATAGTTAAAACAGCAGGTTTTACGGCGGCTCTGTCCAGATGTTTGGTGTGTCCAGATGTTTGGTCTGTCCAGATGTTTGATGTGTCCAGATGTTTGATGTGTCCAGATGTTTGGTGTGTCCAGATGTTTGGTCTGTCCAGGTGTTTGGTCTGTCCAGTTCTTTAGTCTGTCCAGATGTTTGGTCTGTCCAGATGTTTGGTCTGTCCAGATGTTTGATGTGTCCAGATGTTTGGTGTGTCCAGGTGTTTGATGTGTCCAGGTGTTTGGTGTGTCCAGATGTTTGGTGTGTCCAGGTGTTTGATGTGTCCAGATGTTTGGTGTGTCCAGTTCTTTGGTCTGTCCAGTTCTTTAGTCTGTCCAGTTCTTTAGTCTGTCCAGTTCTTTAGTCTGTCCAGTTCTTTAGTCTGTCCAGATGTTTGGTCTGTCCAGATGTTTAGCCTGTCCAGATGTTTATCTGCTCTAACTGCTTGGTTTGTTCTGCAGCAGGTTTCTATTTAAATGGGATGAATGGTGTCTTCTGTGTAAAGATCGTTTCCTTTTGTCCTTCGCTGCTTTCCGTCTTTATTATTGCGTAACAGACGAGTAAATACGGCAGATTCATCGTCTCTAATGACTCCAGGCTCGCTCTGATTAATGCTCCGCGGCCCGACGAGGCCGAGCGGCTGAAGCTCCGACCGGGAGTCTGAGGATCCCGAGGAGCGGCTGGTGAATCGGAAACATTAGGACTGTAATGCGCTATTACTGTGTGAGCTGCCGCCGATAATAGAGCGGCGCTGCGGAGGGCCCTCGACACGACTCGGACTAAAATTGACATCGTCTGGAGAGCAAAGCAATCAGCCGAGCCGCCACTGCAAATCTTGACCTTAAAGAAGGCCGTTGTTTCATTTCTCTTCCAGACGTCTTTAACTCCTGGAAGAGCTGCAGCCGGCTGGGATTTCCTGCAGGTGATCTGTGGGTTTAATTCGCTGATTGTCCAATCTGTTTCTCCGCTGCAGCAGCAAACAGCAACACGAGGACGTGTTGATCTATGAGCCGCCAAGCCTCGGTGTTTCAGACTAAAAGCTCCTGAGATCAGCAGAGGTAAATGTACCGCGGATCACAAACACTCGTCAGCTTATCGGATTCAGCAGCTGCAGGAGAAACCGACGGATCTCTGAGGAGAAAAACATTTTATTCTGCCGCAGTCGAGTCCCAAAGCAAAAATATACAGAAACAACTGAACAGGAAAAACAACTACAGACTCAAAGAGGTGACAGGGAGACGCAGGACGGATACAAAGAGACAAAAAGAGACAAAAAACAGCTGCGAAGAGACACAAAGCAGCAAAAAAGAGACAAGGAGACACGAAACTGCTTCAGAAACTCACAAAACAGCTATAAGGAGATGCATGTAATGGATATGCAAATGGAGATGCAAAATGGTTACAACAAGAATCAGATGCAAACAAAGCTACAATAAGATGCTAAACAACTGCAAGGAGACAAAAAGCAGTAAAAAAGAGACACGAAAAGCTAAGAGTCGCAAAGCAGCTACTCAGAGATGCACATAACAAAATGCAAAACAACTACAAAGAGACGCAAAACCACAGCAAAGAGACAAAAATAACAACGAAGAGACATAAAAAGACACAAATACAGAATGATTACAAGAATGCAAAATAGCTACAAAAAGATGTAGCAGAGACACAAAACTACAAAGAGAAGAAATAGCAACAGAGATACACAACAGCTACAAAGAGACAAACAGGAGCTAAAAATAGACAGACATGAAAGAGCTAGATAGCTAGAGATAGCTACTAAAGCGCGGAAACAAACTACAGACAAACAAGCTACAAAGAGACCAAAATAACAGAGACATGAAGACACAGATGCAAAACAGCTACAAAAATTAAAAATGACTACAAAACAATGTAGCAAAGAGACAAAAACAGCTTCAAAAAGTCACAAAACAGCTACAAGGAAGTGCAGATGATACTAGAAGACATGAACAAAGCTGCAAAGGGACACAAAACCACTGCAAAGAGACAAAAATAGTAAAAAAGAGACATTAAAAGACAGATACAAAACAGCTACAAAAATGCTAAATGGCTAAAGATGTTGCAAAGAGACACAAAATATTGACAAAGAGACAAAAAACAACTACAAAGAGATCCAAAAAAGACTCAAAGAGTTATGAAGCAACTACAAAGACACAAAACAGCTACAACAGCATTCAGATGCTGTTAAAAGATGCAAACAAAGCTACAAAGAGACAAAAAAACAACCGCAAAGACACAAAGATGCACAACAGTTCCAACAAAATGCAGATAGCTACGAAAAGATGCCAACAGCTACAAAGAGACGAGGTAAAAGGGATACAAGGAGAAGATGGAGTAAAGAGACACAAAGATGCAAACCAGCTCCAAAGAGACGCTACAAAGAAACAAAGCGGCTACAGCGAGATGCAGAAAGCTATAAAAAGATGCCAAACAGCTGTAAAGAGATACAAGACGGATACAATGAGGCGCAACAGAGAGACATGACACAGATACAAAGATGCAAACTCCAGCAAGATGCAGAAAGCTTCAAAAAGCTGCTGTAAAGACGTGCATTAAGCTACAAAGAGACAAAAATCAGAAACACTTGTTAAATTCTTTGATTTAAAAGCTGCATTAGAAACCCTTCTTCAGTCTCTCAATAAAAACCCACAGAAGCACCTGAACACGTTTAAATCTGAACTTCCATTAGACGAGCCGCCTTCATTAGAAGCAGTTTAACGTGATGCATGGAGGACGGGAGGTTTTTATTAGATAAAACAGCTTCATTTATATCCCACATAATGCTCCGTAATTATGGTCTTGTTTGGCTGTTTTGTAAAGGAGCCAATTAAACGTGTTCCTGAGCAGAAAGAGGGAAGCTGGTGTCAAAGAGCAGCGGTCGGTTTCATTATTATTCATTAAAGCAGATCTAAACTCACTGTTGGCCCTCGGCGTCTGTTTTCTGTTTGGTTCAGACGTGGACGAGTTCACCGAGTCTGGACCTGAAGACCTGAAGAGTTTATTAGTGACTGGTGACATCTGCGGCTTCAAAATAGTTGGAAAAACTACAGAGAAAATAACATAAAAAGCACAAAAAATTACAAAGAGAAACAAAAAAATTCTTAAAAGGACACAAATTACAAAAACATATAAAAGCTAAACAGAAAGATGCAACAAATAGCATCAAAGATGCAGAAAAAAGCTACAGAGATGCAGAACATGGACTGGTCTGAACTGGTTTTATTCTAGTCTAGGACTTGGACTTGGTTTTATGATGTTTTAAACTTGGTTCTGGATCATGTTTCAGTCCGGTTTCAGACCTCCCCCTTTCTTTCTTTCTTTCTTTCTTTCTTTCTTTCTTTCTTTCTTTCTTTCTTTCTTTCTTTCTTAATATTTTTCTAGTTTTTCTCTCTTCATTATTTTGTATCTTTTGAGTCCAACTGAATTCTTCGACTATTAAACTTCAGCTTTGGTGTCAATTCGAATAAATAAATAGAAGACGTCCACGAGTTTCTGGTCTCAGGAGACCTGGTTCCATCCTTGATACTGGACTTGGACTGGGTTTAGACCTGGTTCCTTCCTTTATTGTGGACCTGAACTGTGTTTAGACCTGGTTCCAGTGGTTCCTGGCTAATTAAACAGGTCCTTTAAGTGAGTCTTGGTCCATAAATCTGGATAAAAGAACATTGCGTTGCCGTGCTGTTGCCATGCCGTTGCCGTGCTGTTGCCGTGTCGTTGCCGTGCTGTTGCCGTGCCGTTGCCGTGCTGTTGCCATGCCATTGCTGTGCCGTTGCCGTGCTGTTGCCATGCTGTGCTGCTGCCTTGCTGTTGCTGCCATGCCGTTGCCGTGTTGTTGCCGTGCTGCTGCCGTGCTGTTGCCGTGCTGTTGCCATGCCATTGCCGTGTTGCTGCCGTGTCGTTGCCGTGCTGTTGCTGCCGTGTCGTTGCCGTGCTGTTGCCGTGTCATTGCCGTGCTGTTGCCATGCCATTGCCGTGTTGCTGCCGTGTCGTTGCCGTGCTGTTGCCGTGTCGTTGCCGTGCTGTTGCCATGCCGTTGCCGCCGTGCTGCTGCCGTGCTGTTGCCGTGTTGCCGCCGTGTTGCTGCCGTGCTGTTGCCATGCCGTTGCCGTGTTGTTGCCATGTCGTTGCCGTTGCCGTGCTGCTGCCTTGCTGTCGTTGCCATGCCATTGCCGTGGCGTTGCCGTGCTGCTGCCGTGGCGTTGCCGTGCTGTTGCCATGCCATTGCCGTGTTGCTGCCGTGCTGCTGCCGTGCTGCTGCCGTGCTGTTGCCATGCCGTTGCCGTGGCGTCGCTCTACTGCGTCTCCATGTGAACAGCATTAGCATACAGCTCCCAGCCTGCTCTGAACGATGCTCTCATTTGCACTTCACTGAGTCGGCTAATTCTGGCGCCGCCGTAATTAAAGGAGCCACTTTAATCTTTAATGGAGTTTATGTTACATCAATCCTGACAGTAATGAGGACGAAACAAAAAGGCTGCTAATAATTACATTCAGGATCATAACTCCTCAGGAGGAATTACATGACTAATTATTAATTAAATATTCATGGCGGCGGCTAACGGCTCGCAGAGCAAACGGCTGTAATCTGAGGATCAGAACAGCTGGATTTCATTTTATATTTCATATTTATATTTAATTCATTATCAGGAGCTGCAGCAGGAAGAAATCAGTGAATATTTAAACTTTCTGGTGTCGAATTAAATCCTGATTCATGCCAGCACACTGTAAAAAATGTTTAGCAAATTTAGACTCAGTTTAGAGCAGATAATTTATATAAAATATCTAAAAAATCACATATCAGGGATTCATCTACATGTTTACTGTAGAAACAAACAAAACTGTAGGTAACGTCCACGTTAAAATCTATATTTTTAAAAGTTGTGACAATAAAATGAAACAGTTTTTCAACCAAAACAGATTTTACAGATATTTGCTGTAACTCTAAAGGAAAGTTAGATTTTATTTAATATTATTTATTTTATTAAACTGTAAGGTTTGAGAAATTATAGTTTATCTTTAAACTTATTTTGCAGATTTTTCCAAGTTTATTGTAAAAAAATGTAATATTTAATTATTTTACAGTGTGCGTAAAATTGCAGTTTTATTAGATTAGAATCTACAAAATGCATAATTTTTCATCTCCCTTCTCTCATTTTGTCTTGTTTTTGTGCCATTTTGTGTTTGTTTTTGTATTTTTTTGCAGTTTTGTTCCTTGTTTATTTGTCAGTTTTAGTTTGCTTCAGACTGGTTCTAGTCTGGTTTCGACTGGTTGTAGTCTTTCTTAAACTGGTTTTAGTCTGGTTTAGATTGGCTTTTAGCCTGGCTCAGACTGGTTTTAGACTAGTGTAGGACTTATTCTTGGACTGGTTTAGAATTCGGTTTCATAATGTTTTCAGTTTGGTTCTGGATCGAGTTTCAGTCTGGTTTCTGACCTTCTCTCTTTCCTCTTCATTATTTTGTGTCTTTTAAGTGAAACTGGATTCATGGGGTTTAAACGTCAGCCTTCAGTGACGTCTCGTATATAAAAGACGTCAGTTTGTGGTTTCAGGAGGTCTGGTTCCATCTTTCTATTGGACCTGGACTCGGTTCAGACCTGGTTCTGTCTTTCTATTGGACCTGGACTCGGTTCAGACCTGGTTCCGTCTTTCTATTGGAGATGGACTCGGTTCAGACCTGGTTCCGTCTTTCTACTGGACCTTGACTCTGGATAGACCTGGTTCCGTCTTTCTACTGGACCTGGACTCTGGATAGACCTGGTTTCATCCTCAGAGTCTGGGTTTCATTGATTCTCTGCAGATTTCTATTCTGGTCCGTTTGGTCTTCTTAAGAAGCTCAGAGATGAAACTATTCTGACGGTTGATTGAAGTCATTTGTTGTGAATTTCGTCCTCGTGTTTTGAACTTCAGATGTTCTCCAGATGATCCAACCTCCATCCTGCCTCTGAATCTCCTAGAAACTCATCTCTGTTGTTGACTTTGGTGGAACTGAGCATCTTGAAGTCCGGCGTCTCTGCAGTGTCTGATTTACCGTCGAATTCGCCTGAAAAGAACCAATAGACACTAAATTTACCGCATTGATGAAGCAGAAATGTGTGTTGCAGATGTTTGCAGGTTGAGAAGCTCTGCGGTCTAATCAGAGAGGACACTTTGAGCCATTTTTAAAAGTTAATTTCAGGCGTAATGAGCGCTGAGCTCCCGCTAATTCAGCGACGCCTTGAACCCACGGCGAGGACGGAGATGTGCTCGTCCTCATTACAGACGGAGGAAACATCCTCATCGCTCCTGCATTTAATTGAGCTGCAGAAATGCAATATCAGGAGGACTTGGGGATGAATAAGGAGCGCTCCCATTGGTCCCACTGAGGAGCTGCTGATGTCCCATAAATCCCAGTCAGGAGGATTTTAATTGAGTTATACCACGCTGAATTAGCTGCTATCTAAATGGCACCCGGGTCCAAGCAAATGGAATAATTAGGCCCCGGACAAACTGTTGTGGAGTGTTATCCCGAGCGACGGCGATGTTCGCGTCTGCGATCGGCTGCATTTATGAAGCCGGTAATCAGACGGGAAGCCGAGCGGGGAGCACTTCACCGAGAATAACAGCTGCCTCTGCAGAAAAACACCAGAGTTTATTTAATGATTCCATCCTCTCCCATCATGGCATCGTCCTTCAGACACGCTTCAGCCTCCACGTGTTTAAATTCACATGTTGGAACGTTGAAGCGTTTAGAGAAGAAAACATCACTGTCTCCAAACAGAAGCAAGAAAAACAGAATAAATCTCCTCACCTCTTTAGATTTATTCACAATAAGACACTAATAAAAACTCATGAAGTAAAAACGACGGTTGAGATTCGGAAAAAAATTAAAACAAAAATCAGATAAATGACAAAATAAGTTAATATTATGACAGAAAAGTGAAAAAATTATAAGATGACGGTCAGGATTATTTTCAAAACTTAAAATTAATAAAAATAAACATAAAATTTGCACACAAATAGTGAAAGTTAGGAGATAAACTTAAAAATGAACAAGATGACATAAAAATTGTGTGAAAAAGTCAAACTAATGAGAAATTATTAGATTAAATGCATTAAAATAAGTTTTATAAGAATTATGAGATATAAATGTAAAGATCAACATCATGAAACAGTAAAAATAATGAAATAAGTATAAAATTCAACTTAAAATTCAGAATTATGAGGTAAAAACATGAGAAACACTCAAATTGGTTTGAATTAAAAGTGTGAAATGAAAATATTAATTGTGACATCATGTTTTATTTTATTGTTCTGGTTGCAGCAGGATTCATTTCCAGGTCAACCTTTTCTTTTTCGTGGTTATAAATCAAATATTTGTTCAGTTTTAGCTCCATGTTTGGTCTCATCCAGTTTATCTCTTTAATTAGTTGAAAATAAACATCGGTTTTCACTGGAAACCAGAAAATATGAAACCACAACGTCATTAGTGTTTATTATTTTAAAATGATAAAAACCTCAAAATATCTGCAAATTCAAACCTTTCTGACAGCCTCCCTGTGCTGCAGCGCCCCCTGCTGTGTGGAGGCCGTAAACAGTCACTCATTAACTCATATTAAAGTGAAACTAAAGCAGCCGTCAGGATCATCAGGAGTTCATCAGAAATATGAAACTAGAAGGTTAAAAGAGCCGCTGTTTTTATGTAAAGAGCAAAAAATCTAAATAATACGAGAGACAAGTGAAGAAAAAGCTGCTTTGTGCTGTTCGACAAACTTTGAGGTGTTTTCATCATTTTTTATTTATACTTTCACGAAATAAACATATTTTCTTGAAATATTAAATCACATTTTGACTGTTTAAGGAGTTTAATCTGGCCACTGCTCACTAACTGTCTATATCTAATATCTCAGCTGACATTTGGGACAAGTTTGGACGAAAAGAACGAGAAGCAGGAAATATGAAATGTGAAGAGTTTTTTCTTGTTGTTATTGAGCTTTAAAATCAGGCAGAAATGGATCCGAACGGCAGCCTAAAGACGAGATAAAAGATCAAATCCAATTAAGCAGCAGAATCAGGAGCAATAAAACGTCCATTAAAGCTGTTTTGGTTGTTTCCGTCGTCTATCGGCAGCCGGGCGGACTAATAATCTGTCAGCGAGCCTCTTAACGAGCGCCGGCGCCTCATTCACACGCTAATTAGCAGCTCTCCTGCTCGTTTACTAATCAGCCTCCGATTTGCTTAATCAGCGGTTTAATTGGAGCGATCGGGAAGCACTCGAGTGTGAGAGTCGAGGGGAATCGAAACAGATCCGACCTCCGACCCTCAGACCGACGCTGCTACGCTGTCAAAGATCAACACGATGTTAGACTGATTTAGTTTAATGAAGAAAAGAAGCCGCAAATATTCACTTTCATAATTCTTTTTGACATGAATCTCATTTGTCTTCCTGGTTTAGTGAAGACCGTCTGTTTTCTGGGTTTTTATCGACATGAAATAAAACTCTGGTTTTCTAACTGTGATTAAAATTTCACAATCAGATTTAATTCTCTTTAACCTCCGAGGAGCTGATGACAAAATATGTGGACATTTCTTTTTCAAAAAGAGCGTATTGTTCATAATAATTATAATAATAAAAATAATAACAATAATAATGGCAATATAAATATACTAAAATATAATAAATGTAATAATCAGATATTAGATATTATCTGATTACTATATTTATTGTTTGCTCCTTATCCCAAATAACTAGAAGAAATCTTAAATGCTGCCCAACCAAAGCTCAGGTCTTAGAGGTTTAGTGTCTTCACATTTCTTCAGATTTCACATTTCCTGCTGTATCTTAACTGTTGTTTTCTCAAAGAATAAAAACAATTTAAAAAATGGCAAAACTTTCAACTAGACCTGAGAAATTCAACCTTTTCAACTCAAAAGTTGTGGTCATCAAATTTTCTTAGTTTTATAACTTCTGAGTGATTCCAGTCGACTACAGCTGCTGACTCCTCTGATCCAGTTTAAATAGAACCCATTAGATCCACTCATTAGACTCAAACACTACGGGGGGAAAGTCTGAGGAGCTCAGCAAAGATCTGAAGAAGAAAATCATTGACCTGAACTTAAAAGTTGCCAAAGTTGATGCAAAAAATTGCCCAAAGTTGTCAAAATTGACTCAAAAACATCCTAAACTGACTGAAGCGATTTCTACATGGACATGAATTCACTCAACAGTTGTTCAGAGTGACTATAAACATGTCTAAAATTATTACAAACCTGCACAAATTGTGTCAATAACTGTTAAAGTCGACTCAAAATTAGTCCAGATTTATGCAAAATTACTCCAAGGTGACTGAAAACATTTTGATAATGATTCAAAAACTGCACAAATTGACTCAAAAATAGTTAAAGTTGACCCAGAATTTGTCGAAGTTTATGCAAAACTATTTTCAAAGTGACTAAAAACATCTAGAATGACTCAAAAACTGTCCAGATTGATGCTAAAACTGTCCAGATTGACTCAATAATAGTCCAAAGTGACTGGAAATATGTCTAAAATGATTCCAGTCAGAAAGTGACTTGGAGCCGTTTGAAAGCAGCTTCAGATCCAGAATCATGTGTTTGTCAGAATAAAGTTTGATTTTGCTCCTGGTTTAGACCTTTTTACGACTGGTTTCAGATGGTCTTGGGCGGATCTTTTTTAACCCCAAGACCACCAAACCTGCCATCAGGCATGGTGGTGGCAGCATCATGTTCTGGGGCTTTCTAGAAGTACTTCTGGACTGGTTTCAGACTGGATGTTGGACTGGTTCTGGACTTTCTTGGGACTGGTTCATGTTTGGTTCCAGTCTTGGTTCTCCTGCTTTTGGATGTGATTTAAAGTTGGTTTAGGATTTATTTGACTCTGGATCTGGTCCTGGATGAGGACTGGTTTCAGATGGTCTTGGACTTTTTTTTTAGGAGTAGTTTAGGTCTTGTTTTGGTGCCAATATTATGCTGGTTCTTGACTTTCTAGGACTGGTTTAGGGCTGCATTCTGACTGGTTCTCACTGGTTTAGGTTTGATTTCAGTCCTGGTTATAGACCTTTTTGGGACTGATTTCAGATGGTCTTGGTCTTTTTTAACACCAAAAACACCAAACCTACCATCCAGCATGGTGGTGGCAGCATCATGCTCTGTGGACCTGGAGCTTTACACCAAAGTAAATGGAATAATGAAGAAGGAGGATCACCTCCACGTTCTTCAGGAGAACCTAAAACCATCAGCAGAAGGTTGATCTTGGACACAGTTGGATGTTTGAACCAGACAATGAGCCCAAACACACATCAGATGTGGTAAAGAAACGGTTCCATCATCATGGACAGTGGAGACACTCAGAAACATGTGGATTTTTTTTTAACATCAGTGTTCAAAGGTTTATTTGACAACTCAGACTCAGTTTCAGGTTAGAATCAGATTCAGGTCTTCATGATGCGTTACGTTAATTAGTGTCCTCACAAAGACACCATTACCAGTGTGTGTGTTTCTCTCTGAGAGCAGCTGATGTGTCGATGGATGATGAGGAGGGTGAACCACCTTCATCATTTCCATCATCTTCATCACTTTAAAATCACACACACACCAACACACTCAACACACACATACACGTCTTTCTTGTCATATGGGGACCTTCATTAGCATAACCAATAATCAGGACCTGAACCTAAACCTGGTTCTAACCTGAACTCTCAAACAGAACCAAAGCCAGAACCAGAATCAGAGTCCCCCCAACATCTGAAGCTCCCGGTGGGTGGCTGTGGAGCAGGTGGTGAAGTGGGTTTTCCACTAATCACAGGCGACGGTTCGATCCCCTTCATGTTTGTTAATATGAGAATGAGGAAGTCGTTGTAAAGAGCTTTGAGTCCCACTGAGGTAGAAATGAGATTTACGCTGAATCTCAGAGACGCATCAATAAATGAATACGCAGACTTTTAGTGTTAAATCAACACCTTTAATAACAAATAAAATCACTAAAACTAATGTATTCACTCATATGTTAACTGTAAAAACATAAAAATGTATGAAATCAAATTAAAAAAAGGCCAAAATTATGAAATAATGTCCACATCAAATCATTCCTTATTCACTTAATAGTGTTCTTTTATTTTCAAACAATAGAAAAGAGCTGTGTTGTGGAGATTTACCTTTTTGAACAGTTTAGGTGTTTTTAAATTGTTAAGACGTCAATACATTTATTCAGAGATTTTGCTCATAATTATCTGTAATTTAACAAAACATGGAAAATCTCTAAAACTACACTTAAAAGATTTGCTCAATATAAAGAATTTTTCTATCAAATGACAGCAAATATCTGTAAAATAAGATTGCTGATTTAAAAACAGTAAAAATGTAGTTAAAAAAGTCACAAATTACAGTTATATGGAGGGTTGATTTGCACATTATTTCTATTTTCTGTCATTTTATTAGTACCAAAAAAGAGAAAATCTGTAACAATAGCAGCATCTTTGTAGAAAATTATAGTAAAACATTCATAATTTACAGCAACATCATTCAGTGATTGTTTAGTTTCTACTCTTTTATTAAGGTTATTAATTTAAAGTGTGAAAAATGCTAATTCAGGCATTAATACTGGAGATTTAGTGGAGGGTTGAGGAGCAGACGGAGCTCAGGTTCCTCTAAATGTTCTCAGCTTTAAAGAACACAGTGAAAGATGATGAGGAGGAGGATGAAGGTTCAGGAGTTCTTTGTTCAACCCATGGAGACCTCTTTGCTCTCTGCTGCAGGTTAATTAATTAATTAATCAATTAAGGATCCTCCTGCTGCTAATTAACTGACAGCTGATTGAATATTTATGATCAATATCATTATCGTTGCACTGATCGGTGATTAAATTTAATCAGTGTGTTCAGATTCATTCAATTCAGTTCAACTTTATTTATGTGTGGAAACAGTGATCAATACGGTAATTAATAAATCATTATGTTAATTAATAAATTAATCGGCTAATTAATCAATCAATACATTTACTAATAAATCAATAACGGTCTGATCTGCTGCTCTCTTCTGTTTCCAGATTTATTATTTAGATTCCAGTAAATGTTTTAATGAACACGTTTGAAGGTTAAAATTAAACGTAATTAATCTGGATGACGTCATTAGGATTCCAGCTCTCTGACTGGCTGCTCAGAAACCAATCAGAGAGCTTCGACAGTCCGTTTCTAATTGGCTCCCAGTAAATATTTACACATTGTGTTTACAAAGCAAACTTTTGTTTGTTTGTTTACTCATTGAGAACAAAAACTAATTCATGTCTTTAATAATTCATAACAATAATTAACATGTTAAATTTATTATTAAACTGAATTAATTAATTAATGTGATGATTTTGGCTCAATAACTGATTAAATTCTGTGTAAAATTCATCAGATTCTAAGTTAATTTCATAGAATCATATTAAATTATTGTAATTATAGGATTTTATAGATTATAAATAAAACAAACATCAGGATTTCTGTCATTTAAAATAATAACAATTAAACATGACAAATAAAATGAAAGAAAATGAATGTTTATGTTTATTAAACAATCTAATTTCGGCTCAAATAAGATTCAAACTAAAACTTTGAAAATAAGAAGAAACAAAACCATTTAAAATAACGAATGTGAATAAAACTTTATTTTCTTTGACTGATTTAATATTTTATTCTTTATTAACAGATTCTGACATTAAAACAGAAACATTCATAAAATAAAACTAAAGCAGGAACTCAGAGACAATCAACCATAAATAAACCAGGAGCAGCTGATTATTATGGGATGGATGAGTGCGGAGCTGCAGGTCGGAGGTCGGACGTGTGGAAGTGGCTCTTCCTGGGGCTGTTATCTGCCCCCCCGCCGCCCTGATGCCCCTCTGGGGGTATTAAAGCTGCAGCTCCTCCTTAATCCTCCCTCAGCTGCGTTTAGCTCCGAGAAACACGGAGGAAAGAAAAAAACAGCAGAAAAAACAGCTCCACTGATGACTGATTATTGATTATGGATTTTATAAAAGCTGTCAGATAATTAACTCCTGATTAATTAATGATCAATAATTAATATTATCCCTCTGACAAATGTGAGAAAATGATTATTAGTGTTAAATTCTGATTATTCTGATTATAAATCTAAATAAAGCTGCAGCATGTCGTTAATTTAATTGTTTCTACAGAACAATTAAACATAAATATAATAATTATAATAATTATAATTAATAGAGGAGATCTGATAATTATTATATTTCATTATTTGTTTTTATCTGAATAGAAAAACGGTGAACAGAAGCTCCTGATCAATTCATCTTCTCTCCTTAATTCTAATAAAATCTGCAGATTTGTTTTAATTAAGATTTAAAATAATCAGAAGAAACTAAAATTAAGATTCAGACATTTAGAACGATTCAATTAAAATGTTCCTCATCGTTTCTACAGAAAAGATTTTAAATCAAAGGTGAGTTTATGGCAAATAAAGAGACTAAATCCATCTATTAAAATTTAAAAACATATAAGAATTAAAGGTTTAATAAAGACCTGAGTAGAAATGAGAAAAACTGAAGAAACATTCAAATTAAAAGATCATTTCAGCGAAAAGCATAAAAACGCAGCGATATATGGAAGAAAAATGTTCAAAGTTCTGTTTGTAAATTGAGAGAAACCCGCCGCTGGTTCCGGTTCAGATTCACTGCGGAGGAAAAACACGAATTAAAAACAAAATGAAAAAAAACTGAAACCAGAAAAAAAACCCAGCAGCTCAGGAGCGATTTGTTCTGAAATTAGTGACACACACACACACACACCTATACACACACACACATACACACACACCTATACACACACAAACACACACACACACACACCTAGACACACACACACCCTCCGTGCCTTCAGACCTCCAGAGCGGCTCCTCTGCTCGGCTCCTCTCCCGGTGCATTAACGGGAGTCTTGCCGTGTTTCGGTGTAAATAAATGAACCGGAGCCCCCCGCCCCCCCCGCCCCGCCCCTCCCTCCGGTCATGTGACGGTGAACCAGTTTAATGAGGCTCCGGTGTCTCCGCCGTCCAGACCCGGACATGGAGGCGGCGGCCGCGTAGCGCAGCGCAGCGGGCAGGAGGAGGACGGACACCGCGCTGCAGCCGCCGGAGCCCGCAGAGCCCCGCAGAGCCCCGCAGAGCCCCGCAGAGCCCCGCAGAGACCCGCAGAGATCCGCAGAGACCCGCAGAGCCCCGCAGCTGCTGCCGGAACTTTCCTGAGTGCGGAGCTGGAAGTGTGCGGGACGATGCGGGACAGACAGAGTTGGAGTCTGTGCGTAAAGACGCAGTAGAGTTGGAGTTTGGATAAAGTTTCGGGACCCACTCAGACCGAACTGAACCCGGTCCGGTCCGGTCCGGTCCGGTTCTCCAGAACAATGCCTCGTCCCGGCAGGAACACGTACAGCGACCAGAAGCCTCCGTACTCCTACATCTCCCTGACGGCCATGGCCATCCAGAGCTGCCCGGAGAAGATGCTGCCGCTCAGCGAGATCTACAAGTTCATCATGGACCGGTTCCCGTACTACCGGGAGAACACGCAGCGCTGGCAGAACTCTCTGCGCCACAACCTGTCCTTCAACGACTGCTTCATCAAGATCCCCCGCAGACCGGACCAGCCCGGGAAGGGCAGCTTCTGGGCGCTGCACCCGAACTGCGGCGACATGTTCGAGAACGGAAGTTTTCTGCGGCGCAGGAAGCGCTTCAAGGTGGGCAGCCTGCAGCCTCCAGACCCGCTGGGTCCCAGCAAGCCGCAGGACGCCGCGCACTTCCTGCAGCAGCAGCAGGCCAAGCTGCGGCTCAGCGCGCTGCACGCCGCCGCGCACCTGCCGCCGCTGCCGGCCGGATACAGCCTGAGCTCCGCGCCGCCGCCGTCCGGCTTCAAGCATCCGTTCGCCATCGAGAACATCATCGCCCGGGAGTACAAGGTCCCCGGCGGCCTGGCGGCCTTCAGCCCCGCCGGGTACCCGCTGCACAGCCAGCTGCCGCCCGCCTGGCCGCACATGTACGGCTCCGGGATGATGGACCCGGCGGCGCCCATCGGCGACTACTCGGCCTACGGGATGCCGTTAAAGTCCATGTGCCACGGACAGACGCTGCCCGCCATCCCGGTGCCCATCAAACCGACGCCCGGCTCGGTGCCCGGGCTGCCGGGGCTCCCCGCCCACATCCCGGCCTTCCTGGCGAACTCTCCCCAGTCTCTGAGCCCCACGTCCCCGCAGACCGGACAGAGCAGCCCGGCGGCGCCCGGAGAGACGCTGCAGTCCGCGGTGACGGTTCACTGACCGGAGCCGGTTCATCCGGTTCATTACCGAAAATACGAAACATGTGACTGCGACCTCTGACCTCCAGCAGAATAAAACCACTTTTATTTCAGTTTTACTCCGGATGTTTGCAGTTTATTCCAGGTTTTATTCATTTTTATTTCAGATTTCTTCCCGTTTTATTCAGCTTTATTTCATTTCATTCCAGTTTTCTTCTGTTTTTATTCCAGATTTATTTTGGGTTTTCTTCAGATTTATTCCAGTTTTATTAATTTTATTTGATTTTCTTCCACTTTTCTTATATTTAAATCAGTTTTTCTTCCAGTTTATTTAGATGTATTTGGATTTCTTCAGTTGAAATCAGTGTTTCTTTGGTTTTCTCCTCGTTTTTCTTCCACTTTGTCCTCCTTCCTCCCTCTTTTCTTCACGGCTCGCTGGATCTTGTTCTGAGTCTTTCTGGAGCTTTTGTTTGCTTCTTTTCTTTGGACTGAATGAAGTCAGATTAATGACTCTTTAACTCTTTAACTCTTCAGTCTTTCTGCTGCTTCTTTTCTTTTCCTGAGGAGGATGAAGATGATGAAGGTGTTTTAAAGCAGCTGAACCTTTTCTATGAGGAAGTTGAGCTGTAATTATGGGATGTTGGATGTGTTTGTGCTGCTGCTGCTGCATGCTGAACTCTGAAACTCGCTGTTGCTGTTTTCTTTCTTTTGGGGTTTGAAGCTTAAAGCATGAATCTGTGTTCGTCATCGGATCATTAAAGGATTCCTGCAGTTCTGAGAGCAAATCTGATTTCTATCTAAATTAAATTCTCTAAAAAAAGACCTGAAATGCTTTAATTCTCTCCTCAACTCTCTGATTTTCTGCTGATTTATTTCATCTTTCAGCTCCAAACTTAAATTATTTTAATTTACTGTCAGATGAGATAAAAATCTTCTGAACATTTGCTTGAACAACAACTAAAGAATGGTTTTAATTTAATTAGGTTAATGTGTTTGATCCATTTTCTTAATTGAATGAACCAATAATTCAGTTTAATTATGGTCTGTGAGCTTCAAGAGGAGCAGATTTATTTCTCTGATGGGATTAAACGCCACATAAATGTTATATTTCTGCTTTAATTTCACCTTCTGCTCATAAAAATCTTGTCGTTTTAGATTTTAAACCTTCAGTTTTTCTTTTATTCTAACATAAAAACATAAAACCTTGTTTTAATTTGACTTTTTTAAAGCAGAATTTAATATTTTTTGGGCCTCGGATCAGAGACTAAAGCTTCATTTTAATGGATTTTCTGATTCTGTTTTTTGTGTTGGAGGAAAATTATTGATCAACTAAAATAAATTCATATTTTTCATTATTACTTCTTTGGCTGCTGCTTTTCTCTGTTTTTATATCAAATCAATCATTTAAAACTGTTTCTTTTAACATAGTCAGACAAAAAAAAGACAGAAAACCAACATTTAGACAAAAAATAGCAGAAAAATTTACGATAATTAAAATAAAATGAATGAATCTCATATTTAGACGTTAAAATTGTAAAACTCATGAAATTAAATGACATAAAAACTGATTTTTATCTCGTATCAGTGACGAGTTCTCAGTTTTTAATCCGATAAATATTCATTTATTTAACTTTAATTATCAAACTGTGACATTTAGTTTCATATTTTCTTCTTTTTCTTCACTAAAATGTTCAGTTTCTATTTAAATTATTGAAATCTGATTTATTAAGCAACAAAACCAACATAAAAGCATCATTTTACCTCCGTGTGTTTATTCCTCAAACCAAAAGAAACTGAATTATTAAATCATCATTTTAATACAGTAAACTATAATAATCACAACTTGTTGACTTGACATTAGAATAAATGTAATTATTAATAGTTTTGATGCCGTTTAACTCGTTAAAATCAGACGTTTCAGTTCAGTTTTTATGTTTAATTTGACTCAAATCAAAGAGACTCAATCTGAGTTCAGAAGTTTTTCATTTAATCTTCTTTAAGACTCAACTAATAATAATTCTAATAATAATAAAGTCTTTTATTGCTTCATGTATGAATTTTTGTTCAGATAAATGTGATTTTCTCAAAGACACGTCTGGTTTTAACATCACGGTTTTTAGTCAATGATGCAAAAACAGAGAAAAGCAGCAAATTAAGAAACTGAAAAAGACAAATATTGAATTTCTTGTTAGTTTTTTTTAATCATAAATCTTTATTCTGATTCAAATGAAGATAAATTCACCCAAAATCCTTTAACAGGCAGAAAGAAATAGAAAACTAGACACTGATGTGATCAAATATCCGTCACTGATCGGCCGATTCTGTATCAATAAAATATGAAATAATTCTCAGATATTAAAATCACAGACGGATCGTCTTAATGCTGGATTTAATTATTTTACTGCAGAGTTTTTCTCTGTTTTAATGTGAATCTGCTGCTGCTTTACGTTTATTTAATCTATAAACTGACAGGAAAACGTCTGATATGATTCTAATAAACAAGTGGAGCAAATTCCTGATCAATAATCAATGATTGACTAAACGTCTGATTCTCTGAAGCCGACCTTCAGGAAACATTTATTAGTTTGATTGTTGCCGGATGAATCTGAGGATTAATGTCAGAATCTTTACCGTCCGACGTTAATAACTGATTCTGATTGATTATGGATCGGAGCATTTGTTCTCGTCAACCGATCGGTAAAATATAATCAAATTATTATTATTTAAACATTTTCTTTAAGATAAATAATTAATTTAAAGTCTAAGAATCTTTTTTGTTTTTTTGCTAGCAATTAGCTCATAATTCAATGCGTTGAGCTAACTTTGATTACTGTTAGCTACATTTCTATCTTTTAGCTATTATTTACTTTTAGAAAACAGTTCAGTATCATTTATTGCTTTTAGCTAACAATTATCTAACAATTCAATACGTTTACCTAACCACTTATTGTTAGTTAGCCCATCATTTCAGCTCAGAATTATAACTTTTAGCTAGCTGCTATTTACTTTTAGTTGAATAATAATTTTAGCTAAAAATGTTTACTTTTAGAAAACTGTTTAGTCATTTATTGCTTTTAGTTAACGATTAACTGGCTAACAATTAGCTAACAATTCAATACAATTAGCTAGCCTTAATTACTTTTAGCTAGCTATTTATTTTAGCTCACATTTGTATCTTTTAGCTAGCTATTAGGAAACAATTCAATACATTTACCTAGCTGCTTATTACTTTTGCTTTTAGCTAGCCTTTTGTTTTAGCTCCGATTCATAACTTTTAGCTAGCTATTATTTCCTTTTTGCAAAAAATTCATTGATTTAAATTAAAAATGTTTACTTTTAGAAAACCGTTTAGAATCATTTATTGCCTTTAGCTAATGATTAACTGGCTAACAATTAGCAACCAATTCAGTACGACTAGCTAACCTTGATTGCCTTTAGCTAGCTATTATTTATTTTCAGCTAAGCATTAATCAATTTCAACTAAAAATGTTTACTTGTAGAAAACAGTTAAGAATAACTTATTGCTTTTAGGTAACCATTAGTTGGCTAACAATTAGCAAACAATTCAATTCATTTAGCTAACCTTGATTACTTTCAGCTAGCCTTTTATTTTAGCTCACATTTATAATTTTAGCTAGCTATAATTTACTCTTAGCTAAATAATTAATTGTAACTAAAATGTTTACTTTTAGAAAAGTCTTTAGAATCATGTATTGCTTTTAGCTAACGATTAGCTAACAATTCAATACATTTACCTACTTATTAATTTAGTTAGCCATTTATTTTACCTTACATTTATAACTTGGCTAGCTAATATTTACTTTTAGCTAAATATTCATTAATTTCAACTAAAAATGTTTACTTTTAGAAAACAGTTTAGAATGGTTTATTGCTTTTAGCTAACAATAAGGTCATGATTCAATATGTTTAGCTAACTACCAATTACTTTTAGTTTTAGCTAGCCTTTTGTTTAAGCTCACATTTATAACTGTTAGCTAGCTGCTATTTACTTTTAGCTAAATATTCTTTAATTTTAACTGAAAATATTTACTTTTAGAAAAAGTTTTACAATCATTTATTGTTTTTAGCTAAGGATTAGCTGACTGACAATTATGTAATGATTTAAAACATTTACCTAACTATTACTTTTAGTTAGATATTTATTTTACTTCACAATTCTAACTTTTAGCTAGCTATTTATTACTTTAAGCTAAATATGTATTACTTTTAACTAAAAATGCTTACTTATAGAAAACAGTTAAGAATCATTTATTGCTGTTAGCTAACCATTAGCTGGTTAACAATTAGCTAACGATTCAATTTGTTTGGCTAAATACAAAACTTAAATACAATAAATAAACTAACATGAGGTTGGAATAGACCAGGAAAAAGCAGTGCTGGCAATGATACTTAGGTAATAAATAAAATCACATAATGAACTGAAACAAATTTGTCCAAAATTAATAAAATTGGATCCAAAATGATCAAAGCCTTTTCTAAAATTACTCAGGTAAAGAGAAGTCAATTTTTTTTCTCAATCAAATTTGTCCACAATGACTCAATTCTTGTCTAAAATGACAAAAAGTCTCTAAAATGGCTGCAAATTTGTCCAAAGTGGCCCAAGACCTGTCCAGACTGACTCAATTCTTGCCTTAAATTGCTCAAAATTTGTCTAAAATGACAAAAACATTTCTAAATTGCCAAAAAAGTGAAAAATTACTAAAAATGTATCCAAAGCGGTCAAAAAGTTCTCTAAAATGACTCAAGTGAAGAAAAGTCTTCAAGAAAATATACATATTGGAAAAATATTTGACATTTCCCTGAGAATAGGGTTAGCAAACAATAAAACAAACATGGAATAAAAATGCTACCATTGATGTGGAAGCTGAGCCAATCAATACCTACTATTGATCAAGAGAAGGTTTATTTTCCAGACATTTTGAAGCCCAACATCCTCCAGTTCTGGAATGCTCCAGATATTGGGCCGATTTTCCAGCGTATGTAAACTTGTTGTATGTTTTGTGTGTCTCTGGTTGCTGTTTGAACAGTAGCCGTCTGTCCGGTGGTGAATTAGCAGCAGGCAGCGTCTGGGCGGCCGTCAGGGATTATCCAGTTAACACTTCCCTGGTGCCAAACACAATTGTGCTCCGTCAATGTGTTTAGGTCTTTGGTTGCGTTGCCGAGAGACGGCGAGTGTTTTGGTAAAAATGTGGGTCTGTGGCGCCCCCCACCTCCACCTCCTGACCACACACAAGTTCAACACACCAGGTTTACACAGGAAGACTGAAAACAAATAACACACACAACCGCTTTCAGCCGTTTACTGGGTTCAAGTGGTGCCAGAAGAGTACAAGAAATGAGATTAAACCAAGAAAGTTTCATTTCCATAAATCCTCCACAGACTGGAACCTCAAACCAGTAATCAGAGCAGAACTTCTCACAGTTTAGAGGAAATAATCTGAACATTTAAACTACAACAGCAAAACAGACTGAATGATCTCCATAAATAAGTAAAAATGTGAAAAGATTCAATTAAAACTAATCAAACAGGTTCATTTAACAATAAAATAAAAACAGCAGAAAGATCATTTGGAAACATGAAAGCAGTAAAATTCATATATTAATATAACAGAAAAAAACATTATTTAACATTCCATCTATAAAATAACACACACAACATCCACATTTTTACAAATAATAAAATGGATTTTACACTTTTGACTGTAAAATTACATAATTTTACAGTATTCAAACACACTCGAGATATTATAAAGAAAACTCAGATAGTCAGAACCCAATTATTTTAAAAAACAAAGTTTTTAATTGTTATTTTAAAGTTATTAGCTGCATGTTTAAATAGAACAGAGAATAAAGACTGGGAGAATTTACCCAACAAGGTTGAAGATGCTGGCTGAACTGCTGGATTAACCTACTGCTAATGCTAATGCTAATGGTAAAACTGAGAGGTAAATAACAGTAACATGCACAAGCAATATCTGACTTTTTGTAGCGACTTTGCTAATAAATAATCACACATTTAGTTGAGTTTGTTGTAAATAAAAACCTCCATTTTTGGTTTCCACCATTTCTTCAGAGTTTCGTAAAGCTGAATTTAGCGTCTTGCTTTGACAAAACATAAGATTTATGTGTAATACATGGTTTTGTTGGAACATGTTTCACTGAAAGACCAACAATCCTTCAGTTTCAACACTAAAACCATCCTACAGCTTAATAACAACATTCAAGAAGATTCAAGAACTTTAGACGTTTTAATGTTAGAATCAGCTGAGACATTCGTTGTGATGTTGGTTAACAGCTGATAGGTGGCCTAATAGTGAGTTCTATTCTCACACCAACTTAATTTGTCCATTTCACCCCAAAAAAAGTGCAAACAAGTGTTGAACAGTGTCCTGGACTGAACCACAGCAACAAACCTTCTGGACATGAAGAACTAAAACAGTGACTGTCAGAGTCGCAGAGTTCTTCCTGTAACTCCCAGGCGTCTGAACATGAACAGACTTTTAACGTCGAGGATTTCAGTTTCAGTCGAACGAACCCAAAGACTCAAAGTGTGGTAATTAGAGTTGAATCTCTGCAGGAAGTTGACGTGGGCTGTTGACTCTGCTGTAATTAATCACCTGCTGCCGTTAGTGTTGCTTAATTAGAAGCTCCGGTTGGAGGCGTGACGACCAAAACGTTAATTAACAAACTGAGATCAGGCTGAGGAGGAGAACAACAAGAATAACATGGTGATGATGATGATGATGAGGATGATGATGATGATGATGACACGCCGTGCAGAGCGACAAACAACACATGGCTTATTTACTTTGATGAATGAATTCATCGGATGACGAAACGCCGTGAAAGAAGGTTTTAGTCGTCAATAAGACACGAAGGATGAGACGACTTCCATTAATTCATCTGAGAGGTTCAATCGATTTGGTGATAAAATGACAGAAAAAAGAGGAAACCGCCCAAAATACTGATAGAAAACAAGCGATAACAAAATCAATGTTGTTGTTCTTCTCTGATCAACAAACTGAAACCAGAAAACCTTCAGTTTAAAGTCGTTTGTGATGAAAACAGCATCAAATCTTCACCTCTCAACTCCAAATTTAAACCATTTATCAGCCAGAAACGGTTCAAACTCATTTTATAAACTGATTTTATTACCTTTAAGTCGTGATCAATCAAAATCACTTCATTCAACATTTAAAAATTTACCAAAAATTGAGCGTTTTCACCAGAACAACGGGGAAACGTTCAGAGAGTTTTCAGGTTGAACTGCAGGCAGTGTTTTCACAGAGAGACTTAGAGGAAACCAAAGCTACTGGATGAATAAATAAATGCAGCAGAAACAGTGAACGAGGATCTAGTTGTTGGAGGTCCATCCAGCATGGAGGAACATCTTCAACTGATGATGAGCAGAGACTTGAAAATGGACTAAAAACCATCCAATGGGTCAAAATTGTCATTTTGAACAGTTTGAGTCATTTTGAACCAGTTCTGAGTCATTTTGGACCATTTTTAGGTCGATTTTTGACAATTTAATGTTACTTTCATACAGTTTTTCAATATCCTGGACAACTTTAGACTGAGAGGACAATCAGGATGAGGAGGTTCTGGAAGACGTTTCTAGAAACGTCTTCCAGAACCTCCAGCTGGTTTCTCCTGAAGCTCCAACCATCACCAGGACCTGGATGACTGAGAACCTCCACAGAAGGATGAAGAGACAACATTAGGTTAGAGTTTAACATCTGAGGAGACATGGAGATAGAAAAACATCTACAGGATGAGGAGATAAAACCACCGCAAAGACACAGGAAATGATAAACTACGACAAAAGCAACAAAAACGAGACACAAAATGACAGAAAGTAGACAGAAAACAACAAAAAAGACTTTAAAAATTAAAATATTCATGCTAAAAATGATGCAAGATTTTTCCAACTTTTTTGAAAAAATGATTCAAAATCACTGAATTTGACCGAAAATATTGAAAAGATCTTCTAAAATTACATAAATCTTCCCAAAATAATTGAAAAAAAGTCTTTAAACTGATCCAAAAACGGTCATCAAAGAAAAACCTAATCTACTGGATGAATCAAATAAATGGAGCAGAAACAGTGAACAGATCTAGTAGTTGGAGATCCATTCAGCGTGGTGGAACATCTTTAACAGGCTGAACCAACGCTGTGGTTTCCCATGGTGCACTGGGGTAAATTGTGTTCTTCTCTCCATAAATCATCTTCAGGATCTCCAGTTTCTAAGGATCCTTCAGGGAGAACATAACTCTGTAGAACTACTGATCCATCAGATGTTCTGAGCTCATTAAACCTGACAGCTGATCAGCTGATTGATGCTCACCTGGAGGAGCTACAACTTGTTGACCTGCAGTTAAACTGGTTTCTGATCAGGTGATCTCTACTAAACTTCTAAAAGCTTCTGGTTGGAGGTGTCTGATCAGCTGATCGACTGCCGTCAAACTTCAAAGGGTTCCAGAAGATCATTAATGAGCTGCGATCCCTCACCGTCGCTATGACGACAGGATGACTGATGGAGGGAAACAACCAGAAAGGTAGCGCTAACCTGCTAGCGGCACAAACCAAACTAACCACCAGCTGGTTGCCATAGAAACCAACCAGTCGGTTTGGAAGCTGTTTCACTTCCTGAGAGATAAAACCTGGAAGTTAAACTGAGCTAACTAATGTGTAGCTAATGTTTATTCTAGCTGCTAATTCAGTTAACCTGAAGCATGCTAGTTAGCTAATAGGATCCTACACATTTTTTCAGTTAAGCTGCTAGCTAACGTGTTGTAAACTTCAACAGCTAACTGGAACTATTAGCTCTGTAGCATGAAGGCTAATTCAGTGAAACTTGACACTTTTAGCAGCTAAATTGTTAAACTGAACAAGTATCTAAAGTTAGCTTGTTCTAAACTAAACATTCACTAGCCTTTATATCTTAACGCTTCTGTTTTAGCTTCTATAACCTGAATTATTCTCTAATCTGAATTAAAGTGCTGGTTTGTTGTTTCACAGTTAAAGCTTCAATTCAATATTTATCTTGTATTCTGTCTTTTCCTCGGAGTCAGACGGGAACAGTATAAAAGATTTAATCACTGAGTTATTTACATAAATCTGACGTGATTAATTCATCGTGCAGCAGGACTGAGAGTCCAAACAGACTGAAGCTGCTCCATCAGATCCAAACTCGCCTCATTTACATGTCATGTTTTGTTTTGCGTTAGCGTCCCGGAGCGCTGCTGCTAAGCTAAGCTAAGCTCAGAGCCTCGGAGCCTTCAGGCCGATCACCAAGAACACAATCTGTCGCCGAGCAAAGAGCGTCTGCCAGCGTCTGAATAAATCATCCGTCTCCGTTAGAGGTGAAGCCGTTTGATTTCATGTGTGACCCAAATAACAGGCTTCCTCTGATAGAGCTGCTGTCAACACGCCACTGACACGCTTAGCACACGTGTGGTTTTACACATAGATTCATCAGAATAATGTTTAATTAACTCTCTGAATAATTACAGTTTTATTTGTTTTTAGCTGAGGCTTCATTGTTTCCATGAAATGTTTGGCAGGAACAAGAATTTGAGCATAAAAAAAGATTTTAGAAAACAGAAAAGACAAACAATAAAATCCCAGAAAAACACAGAATTACTAGAAATTAAACCTGAGATAATATTTAAAGTTTATCTGTTGACCTGCATCACAGAGAGCTGACAGTTTTCACGTCTTCAACAGACCTAGTTTTAACATTTTTAAATTATTCAGAATCAGCTCTAATATCAAGTATGTCAAGCATGAAGACAACATACAAGGAGTTTGGTTTCAGCTGTAGCTACATTAGTAAACATTAGCAAGACCCAGACTCACTGGAAACCGAGGCTCGTCTCACAAGCAAACACTTTATGTGAATTTAGACACTATTAGCATTTAATACATAGTGAACAGTTCTATTAGCATGTAGTCTAACCCAGTCTAACTAGTGTCTTACTGTCACACTGAAGTCCAGCCCCCTCAGGGGGTCGTATCACCTCCTACCTGTAGCAGCGTAGACTGTACAGGACGTCACGTCAACATGGTGGATTCAAAGCACTCGGACATCGGAGTTTCACTCGTTATTCATCTTTCCTGGACTTTCACTCTTTAGGCCACAACCTTTCATATACATATTTCAGAATTAGATCGTTCAGAACTGGGGGGGCAGCCGGGGTGGCAAGGCATCTTCTGGGGGTGGCAGTTGCCACTCTGTGCCACCCCAGTAGATCCACCCCTGGTATCATGGGACTAAAACAGACAGAAAAGAAAACATGGAGTGTCTAAAAGCTGTTTTTGGCAGTACAATGCCATAGCTATTGATGGAAGAATTGAAATGATTTTGGTTATTATCAAGAAAACCACAGAGAATGTCGAGATATCAGCTCTGAAATTAAACTCTTATGAGCTGTTTTTGTTGTTATCATTATATTTGTCCAAACAAATGTACCTTTAGTGGTACGAGGCATTAAAATGAATAAGAAACTGAAGAAAACAAGAATGACCTAATCATTTTATCCCTGACTCTATAGTGTGTATATATAATGTATATTCACCATATGTTTAGAGTATATTAAGTGTATATTTAGTGTATATTTAGAGTATATTTAATGTATATTTAATGTATATTTAGAGCACATATAGTGTGTATTTAGAGCATATATAGTGTGTATTTAGAGCATATATAGTGTATATTTAGAGCATATATAGTGTGTATTGAGAGCATATATAGTGTATATTTAGAGCATATATAGTGTGTATTTAGAGCATATATAGTGTATATTTAGAGCATATATAGTGTATATTTAGAGTACATTTGGAGTATATTTAGTGTATATTTAATGTATATTTAATGTATATTTACAGCATATATAGTGTATATTTAGAGCATATATAGTGTATATTTAGTGTATATTTAATGTATATTTAGTGTATATTTAGTGTGTATTCAGAGTACATTTAGAGTATATTTAGAGCATATATAGTGTATATTTAGAGCATATATAGTGTATATTTAGAGTACATTTGGAGTATATTTAGTGTATATTTAATGTATATTTAATGTATATTTACAGCATATATAGTGTATATTTAGAGCATATATAGTGTATATTTAGTGTATATTTAATGTATATTTAGTGTATATTTAGTGTGTATTCAGAGTACATTTAGAGTATATTTAGAGCATATATAGTGTGTATTTAGAGTACATTTGGAGTATATATATAGTGTGTATTTAGAGTACATTTAGAGTACATTTAGAGTATATTTAATGCATATTTAATGTATATTTAGAGCATATATAGTGTATATTTAGAGTACATTTAGAGTACATTTAGAGCATATATAGTGTATATTTAGAGTGCATTTGGAGTATATATAGTGTGTATTTAGAGTACATTTAGAGTACATTTAGAGCATATATAGTGTATATTTAGAGTACATTTGGAGTATATATAGTGTGTATTTAGAGTATATATAGTGTGTATTTAGAGTACATTTAGAGTACATTTAGAGCATATATAGTGTATATTTAGAGCATATATAGTGTGTATTTAGAGTACATTTGGAGTATATATAGTGTGTATTTAGAGTATATATAGTGTGTATTTAGAGTACATTTGGAGTATATATAGTGTGTATTTAGAGTATATATAGTGTGTATTTAGAGTACATTTAGAGTACATTTAGAGTATATTTAATGTATATTTAATGTATATTTAGAGCATATATAGTGTATATTTAGAGCATATATAGTGTATATTTAGAGTACATTTGGAGTATATATATAGTGTGTATTTAGAGTACATTTAGAGCATATATAGTGTATATTTAGAGTATATATAGTGTGTATTTAGAGTACATTTGGAGCATATCTCAGGTCTAAATCCTGTCTTCTCGGCTGGTAAACTTCTGGTCTTGTATCTGCAGAATGTTTCATCTCTAACAGCCTCTCTGTGTTTTCGCCTCCAGCTTTTCTTCTCCTGCAGCGACATCTTTTGATTTACGGCTGTTCAGGAATCTTATCTGGGGCAGTGAAGTCACACCTGTCGACACTTCAAAGCCTCTCAGGTGAGAACGGTTCAGAGTTCAGAGATGAGCAGATAGCCGAGGCGTCGTAGATTACCATGGCAGGAAAGAAGCCCAACGCCGCTGCAGCTGGGAGAAGAGGAGTTCTAACAGGAAAAGCAGCTTCCAGACGGAGCAGACGGAGGTCGACCACCACCTCAGGAAACACCACAGGACCTGAAACATTCCCACAGCTACAGTGTCTGATGGAAGTCTGTAAAATCAGAGGCTTTACAGGAGATAATCTGCTCCTTGTCTACCAATCAACATCTGCTGCAGCCATCTATCCACAGAAAGCTGCTCTGCATTAAAAGGAGATATATTAGTTCAACAACCTGCAGGAACGCTCAATAAAGAGAGAGGACCACGATGCTAATAATGCTAATAATGCTAATGGCATCTGTTCACGCTGTAAATTCATCAGAAACATTCCCAAAATCACCTGCTGCTGCCACCAGCTGTTATATCATAACAAACTGATAATAAGAAAAGACAGAAAATGACAAAAATGAAACAGAAAACAACAGAAATGAGACATAAAATGACAAAAACAAGGCACAAACGTCAAAAACAAGACAGAAAACGACAAAAACGAGACAGAAAACAACAAAAATGACAAAAATAGGACAAAAAAACGACAGAAACGAGACATAAAACTTTGGATTATTTGGTATTTGACCTAAATGTCATCCAGCTGTGGAATGACTCTTATATGAATACTGACATCAGTCTAGTCCATAGAAACTGTCTTTAACCGTCATCTCGGCTGGAGGTTTTTTTGTGGTTTTTAGTCGACCAGCAGCTCGTCGTTCCTCCACTTCTTTTCTTGGTCTTTAGTGTGTTTTGTGTGTTTTATGGCCGTTGTGCACCTGCAGCCGTCCTCCAGGACACTCCGAGGCTGAACACGTCCAGATCAGGCCTCATTTAACGGATCTCCTCCTCCAGAGCCTCGCTGGAAAAGCTCCTCGCTGGTTTGTCCTGCTGGAGGCTGAAGACAAAGAGGGGAGGAGACGCCGGCCAAGCCTTTGTGTTCCTCACATCTGACTCCTCTTAATGCACTCCAGAGACTCTTTCAGTCGTAGAGTTTGCATTCAGATGGCGTGTTTGTAGTGTTTTAATCACGGCCTCTTTCTAACGTCTAATCGAAAGAAGACTCCTTAAAGATCGGAGCATCAACCTGCTCTGGATGACTGAAGTTTTAATGTGTTCGCTGCTCGTTTTGACAGCGATTTAACACAAAAGAAAGATGAGGTTAACGAGTGCTGGATGAAGCATAGTGGTGGCATCATCATAACATGTTGCTTATGGACCTCAACATTTTGTGATGGCTCATAAGACATAAACCGTTTATTTTAGCTAACAGTTTAGCAGGTAAAGATGTTTCATTGATAGCTAACAGCTTAATATAGCAAATGAAACAGTTGAATTGATTTCAGGTACCAGCTTAGAAAATAGCTAAGTTTAACTGATTGAAGTTAACAATTTAGTTTAGTAGAGAACAATCCTCTTGATTTTTTGCTAAATTTTGCTTGTCTAACAGTAGCTGCAGCTAACAGGACACAGCAGCAGAAATGTTCATTTGACAGCTAGCTGCTAAAATAACTGCTGGTTTTAGCTAATGGTGCAGTTTAGCAGGTAGAAGTCCGATTGACCTCATAAATACATGTTCAGGTTAGCTAACAGTTCATTTTCAAAGCTAAAACTGTTTAGTTCAGCCTAACAGCTACAGTTAGCTGTTAACTAAGAGTTTTGTTCAGCAGCTAAGACGTTTTGTTTTGACTAGCTAGAAGGTTAGTTTAGCTGGAAACAGTTTGCTTGGTTCAGTTTAGCAGATAAAACTGTTTATATCATTTTAGCTAACAGTTTAGCAAATAGCTCAGTTTAATTGAAGTTAACAGTTTAGTTTAGTCGACAGAACAGTTTTCCTGGTTTAGTTCAACCAGTCGCGTTGTGGTTAGCTAACAGTTAGCAGATGAAGTGATTGAAGCTAATATTTCGGTTAAACTCGGTTCTTGAACAGTTTAGTTTCAGGAGAAGTTTTCTTGGTGGTTCTAGAAGCAGTTTAGTTGTAGCTAACTGTTCTTTGTTGTTCTTCTAAATGACTAATGGTTTATTTTAGCTTAAATCTGGAGACACAAAATCTTCTCACATTTGATATTTTCCTGAATTTTAAACACAGATCTGGGCGTATGAGCTGAGTTCTAACCATCCGTGGAGCGTTTTGGTGTCTAAGTGTGTCGGTGAGTCAATATTAATTGTTGGGAAATTATCTCAGCGCCTCTTTGTTGAAGCTGAAGCTTTCTTTGGAGTCCTCGGTGAAAATGGGTAAAACTAACAGAGCTGCTCCAGCAGTGTTTGCTCACATCCATTCAGGCCGACACAAAGCTCGGTTCAATCACTCTCTTCCACCAGAGCAGCTCTGGTTTTGTTGGGGCTAAATAAACTACCGGAGCGTCTCTTTCTTTCTTTCAGCCTCCTCCAGCTTTTATTTCACGGCTGCCCTCGGCCTCAATGGGGTGTCAGCCGCAGAAAGTCCTGATCGCTCGCCGGGATTCAGCCGCCGTCCGGCCGCTGACAGCTTCCAGAAGGACCACACACGACCACGTCCTCCCGCCCAATCACTCTGCTGCCGGCCTTTTTGTGGAGCTTCGCTTTTCTCTTGCAGCTTTTCACCCTCGAGGACTTCCAAACAGATTTCAAGCCTGAGTGTTGGAGCTGTCGAGAGCCGGACGATGAAAACGTTTCATTCTGCCAGAAACATCAGAAAGGTTCAGGGTTTTATTAGCTCCAGAGGCTTGGTTAAAGCAGCTGTACATAAACTAACTGTAAATAAAAAAAAATAGAAGAAAAATAAACTGTAATATAAATAAATTAACCAACAATACATGCTTAAAACCAAGAAATATATAGAATTCTGAAGGACCTTAAAAATTAAAAATGACACTCAACAATCCATAAAACTCTGTTTATCTGAGACACAAATAATTGGGTTAATTAGTATTTTTTCTAATATATAAAGTCTTAATCCTATTATTTAAATCACTCAGATAAATTTACAAAATAATATTGTAGGGATAATATTTCAATTAGGTTGGTAAATGTATATTATATTATAGCTTCTTAGACATAATATTTAAATGACTTAAATTTACATTAGTGATGTTGTAGGGTCTTTAAATCAGACTAATTTGCATAAATTATAATATTGTAGGGTCTTAACGTTAATATTTCAATTAGTCGTGTAAATTTACAGAATACTGTAAAATATTTTAGTGATTTTTTTCGGCATTATTTTTAAAAGAACCTAAATTCACCCAATTAGTGATGTTGTAGGGTCTTAATTTAATATTTAAATTAGATAACTTTGAATAATTAATCACATTCATCGGGTCCTAACTTTAACATTTCAATTAGTCCAGTAAATTTACATAAATTATATTGTATCTTCTTAGACATTATATTTAAATTAGATCATTTTCCATAATTAATGATATTGTAAGATCTTAACATTAATTTTTCAGTTACCAGGTACATTTGCATAAATAATGATATTTGTATAATAATATTGTAGTTTCTTAGATTTAATTTTTAAATCAGGTAAATTTACAGAATTAATGATGTTGTAGGGTCTCAATGTTAATATCTAAATTAGATAATTAGTATAATTAAAGATATCAATATCTGCATTTCGTCTTAATATTATTTCAGTTAGTTGGGTAAATTTCCATAATTAGTGATATGTTCCTTTCTGAATTTTAATATTTAAATGAGATCATTTGTATAATTAATAATATTGTAGGGTTTAGATGAACATTTAGAGAATCAAACTGAACCTTTACAGGATCAAACTGAACTATCAGCTGATCTCAACTCTCTGTTCGTCCTAAAACTTCCTGTAATTTATCGTCTGTTTTCCTCTAAATTAAACCATAATTTCCTCCATAAACATGAATCTGGACTAAACAGGCTTAAAACCACCAGATGAGACTAAAACCTCTTCAGGAAAATGTTCTCTGAGTTCACAGATCCACGTAGAAATCAGCTGATTTTCTCCTCAGTGCAGTTCTTCCTCTAACCAGAGAGTCGCCCCCTGGTGGCCAGCAGACAGAATGCAGCTTTAAGGTTGAGTTTAGTCTTTTCCATTAATGTTTCCCAACAAATCTGACTAAAACAGGTGTGGAAGCTCAGCTGGAGTTTTTATTCTGGAGCACAAAGATGTAGAAAAACATCCAGACAAACCGAAAGATGAAGATTTAAATTAAACCGAACATCGAAGTGATCAGAATGACAGATTTAATTAGATGTTTCCAAACTGTCATGTTTAGGTAGATGGAAAACAGAGTTCACTAAAAGGTGGTTCCAAGAGGAAAATTTTCATTTCCTGTGTTGTTTTCACTGATTTCTGTTATTTTCTGTCACCTCGTTTTCCGTCGCTGCTTTCATTCCTTTTATTTCACCGTTTTTCATGGTGTCTGGTCCCTGTTTCTTGTTATCTTCTGTCATTTTCAGTCATCGTTTTGTTTTGTGCTGTTTTCTGTGAATTTTAGTTTGTTTTCTGTCACTAATTTGTTGTTTTCATTTGCTGTTTTGTCATTTTCTGTCACTGTTTGCTGTAGTTGTCAGTTGTTTTGTGTTGTTTTTTTGTTTTGTGTCATCTTCTGTCATTCATTTGTTGTTTTCAGTCGCTGTTTTGCACCATTTTGTCCTGTTCTGTTGTTGTTTTCCGTCACTGTCTGGTTTCACTTCCTGTTGTTTTTGTTGCTGTTTTTCTCTCATTTTCAGTCGTTTTGTGTTGCAGTTTTTTGTCGTTTTTTGTTGTTTTTATTGTCTGTCACTGTTTTCAGTCGCTGTTTTGTCCTTGTCTGTTGTCCTTTTCTGTGGTTTTCAGCCACTGTTTGATGTCACTTCCTGTTGTTTTTTGTGTTTTGTGTCATCTTCTGTCATTAATTTGCAGTTTTCAGTCGCTGTTTTTTGTCGTTTTGTGCAGTTTACTGTCATTTGTTTTGTGTTATTGCAGTTTTCTGTGGTTTTGCGCTATTCTGTCCTTTTTTTGTCGTCGTTTTCAGTGGTTTTTAGGCTGATGTCACTTCCTGTCGTTTTTGGTCGCTGTTTTTCTGTCATTTTCAGTCTGTTTTCACGTAAATAAACCTGATTCTAGACGTAGATCAATAATGCAGTTTATTAAATGTTCATTCAAGCAGCTGATTTGTGTAGAAATCTTTTATTTTCTCTGTAAATCTGCATGAAGTTTGTCCTTTTTACTGTTTAGTCGTCGTTTCTCTGAACCTCTAAACCATAAATCCACCAGAATGATCCTCTAGAGCTGCTTTCATGTTGAAGCTGGATCTTCTCTTCTTCTCAAGATGTTTTTCTAAATGTTTAGATCTTCTAGAATCGTCCACGTGGTTCAGGTTCTTCTCCTGTCAGACGTGTTTTATGGAGGCCAGTAAAACATTTTAGTGCAGCTCTTATTAAAGCAGCCGATCGTATCTGTCAGCGGAGACGTTCTCTTTCCTCCCAGACATATTTTATCCTAATCAGCCGGGGCTAGCGGGGCCTTGTACACATCATTGGCTTTTCCTGCTCGGTTACGTCGTGAAGGTCGGAGTTCCTGCAGCCTTTTATGGATGTTTAACTTTTAGGAAGATCGGAGGCCACACCTCGTTTATTTCCAGCAGACAGGTCCTTAGAATAAAAACAGATTAGTACAGGATCTCAGAGGAAAAACCACACTCAGGTCAGAATCAGGAGGAAAAACATCAGATTTCTAACATTATATATCATGAAATGAAGGAGAAGATGTGTGCTGAGAGAAAATGCAAAAATCTGGATCTGGTTTCTGTCATTTTCAGTCACTGTTTTCTGTTGTTTTTAGTTGTTTGTGTCTTTTTCTGTTGTTTTCAGTCACTGTTTTGTGTCCTTCAGTCACTTTCAGTTGCAACATAAATCAGAGAGAAAACAAAAACGACAGAACATTGCAAATTAAAATGACAAAATAAGTGGCTTCTGTTGCTTTCAGCTGCTATTTTGTTTATTTTTTTATATTCTGAAGTGTTGTCTCTGGTTGGACTAACTTTAGGACAATGTGAATGTCTGAGGAGGTTCTAGGGGTCTATGGAGACGTTCTGTTGGGGTTGGAGTCATTCATGAAGGATATTTTAAGGGTGGTTAAGGAGGTGATGTTTGTTGACAGTTTTCTGATGATCTTTTGTCAGTTTTCTGAAGGTTTTCATACAGTTTCAGAAGGTTCTCTGCTGGTTCTCTGGTGTTGTCTCCCAGCATCCCTGGAGTCTCGTCATGTCCTCAGTTGTGGTTTTGTGTCATTTTGTTATTTTCAGCTGCTTTTTTCTGTTTTAAGTCACTGTTTTGTGACTTTTGATCACTTTCAGTTGCAACGTAAATCAGTGACTGAAAACAAACAAAAACAACAGAAAACAGCGACTAAAAATGACAGAACACCACACATTAAAATGGCATAAAAAGTTGCTTTTGCCATTTTTAGCTGCAGTTTTCTGCCACTGTTTCATGATGTTTTCTGTCATTTTCAGTTGTCTTTTATTGTTGTTGCTGTTTTCTGTTATTTTATTGTTTTCTCTCACTGATTTCTGTTGTTTTCTGCCACCTTTAACCATAGTTTCCAGTTGCTATTTTCAGTCATTTTATGTCACTTTTTTGATAGTTTGCAGTCACTGTTTCGAGTTGCTTTTTGTCATTTTCAGTCATTGTTTATTTATATTTAACACCACATCTTAAAATGACAACAAAGACATTTGTCATTTTAACAACGGAAAACTTGACTTTAAATGTCTGTTTTTTGCGACAAAAACTATCGAAAATGAAACACAACTAAAACTAAAATCCTTTAAAAACACAGTTAAGTTCATGTTTATTTCGTTTCTGAGGTAAAGTTTTCTTCTAACTTCACTGTTGTTTAAACATTTATGTTCTCCAGTGACTTCCTGTTTTAAAAAGCAGCCTTCTGATAACTGAGCTGGTTAACTGGCTGACATTTTTGTACTGTGAAGCTTCAGTCGGTGGTTTTTGTCTCTCGGGACGTTTCTTTAAACGTGGACGGCTCAGTTTTTCTTCACTGTCGGTTCCTCTTTGTGCTCATTAAATATTTAATGGGGGGTTTAACAGGATTAGTCTTCGGTCTCCTGGGGAGGCGCTGCTTTGTTTCCCTTCAGTCCGTCTGGTTAATCTGCTTTCACGTCTCACGGTCGATCATCTGACGGTGAAGAAGACGCAGAGTTCAACAGATCAGATGAGGCTGGAGACGAATCCAAGAGATCTCTGTGAATTTAAGTTTCTGTCTTTATACGATGCAAGAATTCTCATCGTGAAGTGTACCTGAATGAATCCTGCCTCTTAGAAATGACGTTCATACTCAACTAACTCCCAGTTAGGTTTAGGTCAAAGATAATCTCAGCTTAGACTTGGGTATTTCAATGAATCCAAAGACCAAAGCCAAAGACCTGGTTCACATCCAGAGTCTGAAGGATCGGGACAAATGATAGTTTTGGTTAAATGTCAATAAACTTGTCAAAGAATTGATTGTTTGGGAACTTCTATGGATGTTTATAATGGATAAGTTGGTTCTGGGTGACTTTAGGTTTTATTATGGATGTCTGAGGAGGTTCTTCAGGTCCCTAAGAAGGTCTCAGATGTCTTTAAGGTTCATTAAATGATACATGAAGATTGTGCTGAAGTGTAATTGCTGATTGGACTTGGGTTTTAAAATTAATCTTTATATTTCTGAAGGTTTTCGGGTAGATGGAGGTCCAGACACCAGGTTCACAGCCAGAGTTTACACTTTAGTTAAGGTTCAGAAAAGGTGCTTTTAGTTAAATGTCAAAGAATTTATTGGTTTGGAGGTTCAGTGAGTGTTAGTAATATATGAGTAGGTTCTGGGAGGTCTTAAGTTTCTTTTGAGGAGGTTCTTCAGGTCCCTATAAGACCTCAGATGTCTTTAAGGTGCATTAAGTGTCTTCATCTAGATTGTACTGAAGTGTAATATCTGGCTGGACTGTCTTCAGGAGGCGGTCTGGGTGGATGGAGGACATACAAAGTCCAACACTAACACCAAAGACCTGGTTCAGATCCAGAGTCTTCAGGATCAGGACAAATGGTTGTTTTGAATAAATGTAAATAAACTTCTGTCTTAAAGATTGTTTTTGGTTTGGAGGTTCTGTGGGTGATGGTTATCTAAGAGGAGGTTCTGGGAGGTCTTAGGTTTCTTTAGTCTTATGGATGTGTGAGGAGGTTCTAAATGTCTCTAAGAAGGTCTCAGATGTCTTTAAGGTTCATAAAGGTCTTTTGTTCTCATCTTTGAGAAGGTTCTATATATGCATGGGGAGGTTCTAGTGGTCTTGGAGCAGGTTCTAGCCATCACTGAGGTTCTGGGGTGATGAGCTTTGAGTATATCCAGGAGAAGGTTCTAGTTGTGTTGAAGTAGGTTCTTGGCATCATTGAAGTCATGTAGGTGGTTTAAGAGGTTCTGGGATAATTGAGGAAATATATTGATTTTGTAGAGAAGGTTCTAAGTTTCTTTGAAAAAAGAAAAAAGGTCTTTGTTTTCTGGAGGAAGTTCTAGATTTCTAGACAGTTGTGTTTGAGGAGGTTCTAAGGATCTAGGAGGTTAATTTAGGGTCAGTTTGTTGCATTTTTGAGGAAGTTTGTTGGTGTTCAATGAGGTGTTGGGCATCTTTGATGAGGTTCTAGATGGTTTTAAGGCATGTAGACAGGAAGTTGAAAAGGTTCTACATTACAAGACTTTTTATATGTGATTGAGGAGGTTCTTTGGGTGTTCCTGTCTATGGCATGTTTTAAGGTTTTTAGGAGGTTGTCTTTTAGGAGATTCTTTCAGCTTTACAGGTTTAGTTTTTCTAGCAGATGTTCTAGGGATGCTTCAGGAGGTTCTGAAGTGACTGAAGAGATCTTTGTTTTGTTGAGGAAGTTCTAGATTTCTCGAAGATTATGTGAGTTTGAGGCATCTGTGGGTAGCTTGTGGGTTTTCTTGGCATCTTCAGGGAAGTTCTGTGGATGTTACAGGAAGTTCTAGATGTTTCTGAGGTGTGTGGGGGCAGATTTAGTGTGTTTTGGAGGTTTAGGTGTTCTAACAAATGTTCCAATGGTGATTCAGGAGGTTCTAGGGTGAATGAGGTGATATGTAATTTTTCTTGAAGAGGAGATTTTGGGTTGAATGAAGAGATCTAGAGGAGCATTCAGATTTCTAGGAGGTGATGTGAATGTTTGAGGAGGTTCTAGGTTTTTATGGAGACATTCTGTGGAGTTGGAGTCATTCATGAAGAACGTTTCATTTGTGTTTAAGGAGGTGACGTTTCTTGACAGTTTTCTAATGATCTTCTATCAGTTCTCTGTTGGTTCTCTGCTGGTTCTCTGCTGGTTCTCTGCTGGTTTCTCTGCTGGTTTCTCTGTTGGTTTCTCTGCTGGTTCTCTGCTGGTTTCTCTGCTGGTTCTCTGCTGGTTTCTCTGCTGGTTTCTCTGCTGGTTCTCTGCTGGTTTCTCTGCTGGTTCTCTGCTGGTTTCTCTGCTGGTTCTCTGCTGGTTCTTTGCTGGTTTCTCTGCTGGTTCTCTGCTGGTTCTTTGCTGGTTTCTCTGCTGATTCTCTGCTGGTTTCTCTGCTGGTTCTCTGCTGGTTCTCTGCTGGTTTCTCTGCTGGTTCTCTGCTGGTTCTTTGCTGGTTTCTCTGCTGGTTCTCTGCTGGTTCTTTGCTGGTTTCTCTGCTGGTTTCTCTGCTGGTTTCTCTGCTGGTTTCTCTGCTGGTTCTCTGCTGGTTCTCTGCTGGTTTCTCTGCTGGTTTCTCTGCTGGTTTCTCTGCTGGTTCTTTGCTGGTTCTCTGCTGGTTTCTCTGCTGGTTCTCTGCTGGTTCTCTGCTGGTTTCTCTGCTGGTTTCTCTGCTGGTTTCTCTGCTGGTTCTCTGCTGGTTCTTTGCTGGTTTCTCTGCTGGTTTCTCTGCTGGTTCTTTGCTGGTTCTCTGCTGGTGTCTCCCAGTGTCCCTGGGGTCCGGTCATGTCCTCGGTCTTGGCAGCTTCCTGTGTTTACATGTGGACTTGAACCCAGTTTAACGGAGCGTCTAACATTAGTCCTGCTGTCTTTGTTGTGGCTCACATCTCTAAACTGATACCCCGAGGTCTTGGAGGCTTCAGGGGCCTTCAGGGGCCTTCAGGGGCCTTCAGGGGCCTCGGGGACGGCGGTATTGGGGGACTGCAGGCCTTCCAGCCTCCATATGTTCAGAAATCAAGTCAAACACGAGACTCTTGGCTCATTAAAATGTTCAGCATTTGGCAGCAGACAGCTCAGAGTCCTCCTGACCTATTTTCACTTTCATCATCTCCTCCTCCTCAGCAGAAATCTGGAGACACTCTGGGAAAACAGATCGATCAGATCATTGATAAATCAGATCATAGATCAATCAGTTCGTCTGTGAACCAAGAAAACCACCAAAGCTGTCCTGAGATCCTGATGTTAATCAGAAACAGACACTAGTTTGACACGAGGTTTTTAGGTCACTTTTCTTGTTTTAACAGCAACTGAAAAATACTAAAAAAAAAATGGCTGAAAATGATGAAAAGCAGCGACTAAAAATGACACGAATAAGGATAGAAAACAGCAACACAAAACACAAAACTTAGCAACTGAAAAGAAGAAAAATCTGCAACTAAAAACAGAAAACAGTGAATTAAATCAGCAACAAAACAACAGAGAGCAGTGACTGAAAACAAAAAACTAAAAAGAACATGAATAAAAAATGACAAAAACAGAGAAAACAGTGACTGAAAACAACAAAAATACAAAACTAAAGAGAACAGAGATTTAAAACATCTAAAATTTACAAAAATAGTAGAAATCAGTGACTAAAAACAACAAATATCAACTTCATAGTTAAAATTGCCAAAACTGAAATGTCTTAAAACTAATTTCCATTTTTAATGACAGTTAGTGAAGTTTAATGAATCAACATTTATTATTTTGTCACGTTTTTATTTTATTTTTGCCACTGTTGGGGTTCCACTAGATAAAGGCTTTGAGTTCAGTCGGGGCTTCAGGGGTTAAATTTCAGGTGAAATGTTTCTTATTTAGTTTTTATTTATTTTTTGGCACTGTCTGGGTTCCATATCCTCCTCTAGATAAAGGGTTTTTAGCATTCGGGGCTTCAGAGGTTAAACTTCAGGTGAAATAATGTAAAGATGTTTAAAGTCAATAAGACAAAGAGAAAACAAACAGAGCAGCATTAGAGGAGTCTTTCTGTCCGTCTGCGGCTGATTATTAATATTAATAATCCTCTCTTTTATTAGCCGGCAGCCTTTCTAGGAGATAATCCTGCGATAAATCCTCCTCGGTGCCCTTCACAGTTGTCATCGCGGCGCCATAAACAGCATTTATAACAATCTGGGGGCTGCTTAGCATGCAGAACAGATTAGGATGCTTCCCCCTCCATGCTGACAGACGCTCCACTCCGGGGAAATGTTCTCCAGGAACGAGGCGCTGAGTGGAACCGGATCTCTGCAGGGAGACCATCAGAAACAGCAGAATTTATCACGTTTAGTCCTTATTTAACAGCTCCGTTCTGCTCATAAGATCACAGTTTACATCTGCAGGAAGAGCAGGAGTTTAAAGCTGAAAACATTTATTATGATTCAATAAATCTTTAATTTTTATTTTTGTTGAATTACAGATGACACGTCTAAAAAACCAACAATCCTGTAAATGATATCCTCATTAGAAAACTCATAATTTTAAGCATTTGATTGTAAAATTGCACTTTTTTAACTTTATTTAAATCAGCTAAAATATTCAAATTTTATAAATATTTGCTTCCTAATATTTTATGTCAAAAACAGCAGAATTTATCATATTTATTCATTATTTAGCTCCATAGGAGATGTGAACTACAGATGATATCACAGTTCTGTGGAAATATCAGTATTTTGTACGTGTTTGACAGTTTCTAAACGAAAATTATGAATATTGAGATTTAAAATTGTACATAAATCTTTAACTTAATTTTTTTCCCTGTTTTTGGTAAATTACAAATGATAAGGCTAAAAAAAATTCATTTTCTAAAGCATTTGATTTTAAAAATGCACAGTTTTGTTTTGTTTTTTCTGTATTTAAATCAGCTAAAAATATTAAAGTTTTACAAATATTACCTCATATTATGTTTGGTTAGAAATGTTCAAATACTGCAGTGAAAGTGATAATTCTGCAGGAATCTACTAAATATAAAACCATTTTTTACACGTTAAACAAGTTTGTCCCTTTACAATGTAAAAATAATCTACATTAAATAAATACATTTAACTCTATTGTGTTATTTTAAAGAATTCATTCTTTTACACTTGTCCATAAAATCACACAGCATTTAAATGATATGTATATGATGATATGATATATGGATGGATGGATGGATGGATGGATGGATGGATGGATGGATGGATGGATGGATGGATAGATGGATGGATGGATGGATGAATAGATGGATGGATGGATGAATAGATGGATGGATGGATGGATGGATGGATGGATGGATGGATGAATGGATGGATGGATGGATAGATGGATGGATGGATGGATGAATAGATGGATGGATGATGGATGAATGAATGGATGAATGGATGGATGGATGGATGGATGGATGGATATATGGATGGATGGATGGATGGATGGATGGATGATGGATGGATGGATGGATGAATAGATGGATGGATGATGGATGGATGGATGGATGATGGATGAATGGATGGATGGATGAATAGATGGATGGATGATGGATGGATGGATTGATGAATAGATGGATGGATGGATGGATGGATGAATAGATGGATGATGGATGGATGGATGGATGAATGGATGGATGGATGGATGGATGGATGGATGGATGGATGAATGGATGGATGGATGGATGGATGGATGATGGATGGATGGATGGATGGATGAATAGATGGATGGATGGATGGATGGATGGATGGATGGATGGATGGATGATAGATAGATGGATGGATGGATGAATAGATGATGGATGGATGGATGGATGGATGGATGGATGGATAGATAGATAGATAGATAGATAGATAGATAGATAGATAGATAGATAGATAGATAGATAGATAGATAGATAGATAGATAGATAGATAGATAGATAGATAGATAGATAGATAGATAGATAGATAGATATTTAAGTAGTTCAGTAGAATAAAAAACTGCAAACAATATAAATCTGAGAGAATATGAACTAATGGTGAGAAAAAGGTTCTTATTAATTGATTCAATAAATTTCTTTGGGAGTTTCATTGTTTCCAGTTTTTAGCCTGAATTTGGTGAATTTAATCAGAATTATTATTATTATTATTATTATTATTATTATTATTGGCTCCAGTTTCCACTTTTTCCTGAGAGTCCAGATAAACTGATTTATTGGGTTTAAATCCTGTTTTCTGTCTGTTTTTTTTATCTGTTTGGGGTTAAATGTATTCAAAGCTTCAGTTTGACGTCTGATTTTCTTTATGAATTATTTTCCTCCTGCAGTCTGACGACGTTTCGTTGACGAGGTTCCGACCGAAGGACTCGTCTCTGGAGGTAATTAATCTTAATTAGAGCAGAATGTGACAAACCTTCAGGCTGCAGATTTAAAAACAACAGACGGAGATAATAAAGATCTGAGACCAGTCAGGATTATTTAACCTCCTGAACCCAAAAACCTGATTAAACATCTTTTTAAAATAAAAATCGCTGCTTGTTGTCGATGAATCACTGCTGATGGAGGCAGTTTGTTCTTTTATGACACTCAGTTCTGACGGAAATGCTGATTTTCTACAAAACTACAGGAAATATTTGATCAATAGATAGATAGATAGACTATAGATAGATAGATAGATAGATAGATAGATAGATAGATAGATAGATAGATAGATAGATAGATAGATAGATAGATAGATAGACTATAGATAGAACCTTTATTGATCCCACAGCAGGGAAATTTATCATGTAACAGCAGCAGCAAATGGAACAGAATAAAAGGAGAGCAGCACACAGTGCATAGATATAAATATTTTCTCCTTCTAGAAGAAAAAAATACAATATTTACAGCAAAGTTTCTGTGAAATTGCACAGCATCATTATGTACATGTTTATTGCACAGTTAGTTAGTGGGTGAACTGAACTACTGGGAGCTTGATTGTAAAGTCTGACTGCAGCAGGAAGGAAGGACCTGCAGTATCTCCTTTAGACACCATGGGTGAAGCAGTCTGTCACTGAAGGAGCTTCCAGTGATGATACTGTGTCCTGCAGGGGGTGGGAGGTGTCCTCCATGATAGACAACAGCTTTGTCTTCATCCTCCTCCAGTCTCCCACCACCTCCACAGGATCCAGGGTTCAGTCCAGGACAGTTCTAGCTTTCTTTACCAGTTTGTTGAGTCTCTTCCTGTCTGCAGCCGTGATGCTGCTGCTCCAGCAGACCACTCCATACATGATAGCTGATGCCACCACAGAATCATAGAAGGTCCTCAGAAGTTCTCCCTGCACCCTGAAGGACCTCAGTTTCCTCAGCAGGTGGAGTCTGCTCTGACCTTTCTTATAAAGTGCGTTGGTGTTAGTAGTTCAGTCCAGTTTGTTGTTTAAATGAGCACCCAGGTACCTGTAAGAGTCCACAATCTCAATGTCTGTTCCCTGGATGTTCACTGGTGAAGGAGAAGTGTGTCTGTTCCTGCTAATGAAAGTAAAGTTGAATTATTTGTTTCAGTGTTTAACAGTTAGCTGCGTACCGACATGTGGGTGAAGCACAGCGGCAGCATCATCATGTAGTTTCCAATATAATGTCTGTTATGTGTTAAATTTTCTGTCTGGACAAGTTGGAAAACGATTTTAAACATTAAAATAAATCTGCTGAAGCAGCTATTGCTAACATGCAGCTAATACTAGCATGCAGCTAATGCTAACATCCAGCTAATGCTAACATCCAGCTAATGCTAACAAGCAGCTAATGCTAACATGCAGCTAATGCTAGCATGCAGCCAATGCTTTACATGCAGCTAATTCTAGCATGCAGCTAATGCTAACATCCAGCTAATGCTAGCATGCAGCAAATGCTAACATGCAGCTAATTCTAGCATGCAGCTAATGCTAACGTCCAGCTAATGCTAACAAGCAGCTAATGCTAACATCCAGCTAATGCTAGCATGCAGCTAATGCTAACATGGTATAAATCCCACCATCTTAGTTTCGTATGTTAGCATCATGGCTAAAGCTATTAACTAATTCACAGGAAGTGATCGGTATTTATTTTGATCATCGATTGTTTGGTTGGTTTTAGGCCAAAAAAAATTTGAAATAAAAGAAGTCAAATAAAGTCAGCAAAGAAGTTAAAAATGCTGCTCTGGGTTTTGTTTTTGTCATTTTTTGTGTTGTTTTCCTGTTTTTTGTCTCTTTTTTGGGTCATTTTAAATCCATCATCCATCTTTGGAACAATTTGTGGTATTTTTGTTTTGTTTGTTTACATTTAAAACTCAACTTTTAAACCAATAAGGAACCAAACCAAGCAAGGAAATTTCATTTTAAACCAATTTTGAGTTATTTTAGGCGTATTAGTCACACTGGATGATTTTCTTCTATCATTTTAGACAAATTTCGTGTCATTTACGACTTTTTTTGTATTTTTTGACATTTTCAAATTTTAAGTAAGTTTTGAGTGATCTGCGACAATTTTTAAGTCAATTTGACAAAGTTTAAGTCTTTTTAGATCAGATTTTGTCATTTTTACCTAATTTCAAGTTGATTTCCTCCTGACAAAAGACATCTCTGAGCTCTCTCCTTCTTCATGATGTTCTGGTTCCTCAGAGCTGCAGAACTTTAAATTAAAATGAACCTCAGTGACTGTAAATGAGACTTTGAAACTTGTTAGGTTTGAAGGTGTTTCTGGAGGCAGATTGTTCAGTTAAAGGAGGATTCTGGTCATTTTCATTGGCTGTAATTTAAACAACGTGAATGAAAAGTGTTGTAAGAATCGTCCAGGTGCAGTGGAAGTTGGATCAGAAGCTTTCCGTTCTGATGAAGCTCAGACTCTCTAACTGTTGTGTTTGTTGGATCTACAGAAGTGCAGCCATCAGATTTCCCTGCATTAGTTGAACTAGTTTCCCTCCAATGACTGTCTGCTGACGTCTCTGTAAAGAAAACAAAGGACGAAAAAGCAATTAAGTGGAGTAATAAAAGCCCGAGTACCATAACATGCTACATTAAATATCTATCGGCCTCCATAAATTAGCAGCCAGCAGCTTCTTAAGCACTTTGTCACTGCGAGGTTGTTTACTGGAGGAAACTAATCGGACTTTTCCTGCAGCACAACAGGAAGTGTTGGTTTAGGAAACTCTTACTGTTGGCTCATTTAATGGGTTAGTTCATTAGAAAATAGTGGAATTTGTTGTTTCTAAGCAACTGATTCTTGATTCTATGTTCAGGAAAATTTAGACTCATGATGTGAAGCATGGTGGAGGCAGCATCATTATATGAAGCATGGTGGTGGCAGCATCATGATGTGAAGCACGGTGGTGGCAGCATCATGATGTGAAGCACGGTGGTGGCAGCATCATGATGTGAAGCACGGTGGAGGCAGCATCATGATGTGAAGCATGGTGGAGGCAGCATCATTATATGAAGCACGGTGGAGGCAGCATCATGACGTGAAGCATGGTGGTGGCAGCATCATGACGTGAAGCATGGTGGTGGCAGCATCATGACGTGAAGCATGGTGGTGGCAGCATCATGACGTGAAGCATGGTGGTGGCAGCATCATGACGTGAAGCACGGTGGAGGCAGCATCATGAGGTGAAGCATGGTGGAGGCAGCATCATGATGTGAAGCACGGTGGAGGAAGCATCATGATGTGAAGCACGGTGGAGGCAGCATCATGGTGTGAAGCATGGTGGAGGCAGCATCATGATGTGAAGCATGGTGGAGGCAGCATCATGATGTGAAGCATGGTGGTGGCAGCATCATGATGTAAAGCACGGTGGAGGCAGCATCACGGTGTTCCTCAGCAGCAGGTCCTGGAAGGCTTTTAAAGGTAGAGGGTAAATGAAATCCTGGAGGACAACCTGATGATGAGACGTGGAGAAGATCAGTTTTCCAGGTTTCTTTAGATGTTCCTCGGTGAATCTTCAGCTGGTTCTTTGAAATGTTTTATTTCTTCAGAGTCTTGTGGAGGTGCAGATGTCTGATGGGAGGAAATGTTTGTTTTCAGGATGAGTTTCTGGTTCCTGCTGGCGGTTCTTCCTCAGAGATGACATCCTGATGCATGGTACCTGCTGTGAAGTAGCAGGGGTAGCTAACCAATGGTGATCCAGCACTGCTACCAGGTGAGCCAATCAGAATGAACCTCTCAGTCCACCTGGTTTGTTTACTTCCTCCTATGCATTGGTCCCCACAACTATAGGAGGATCCTTAGCGTTAGCATGCTGTAGGCTAATGTGGACTACTGCTAGCATTAGCTACAACTATGGCAGGATCAATAGGGTTAGCATGCTGTAGGCTAGTGTGGGCTAATGTTAGCATTAGCTCCAACTATGGATCTATTGTGTTAGCATGTTGTAGGCTAATGTGGGCTAATGTTAGCATTAGCTACAGCTATAAGAGGATCCTTAGTGTTAGCATGTTGTAGGCTAATGTGGGCTAATGCTAGCATTAGCTACAACTGTAGGAGGATCCTTAGTGCTAGTGAGCTAATTTTAGCATTCGCTACAACTATAGGAGAATTCTTAGTGTTGGAACATCATGCACCTAATGTGGCTAATATTAGTTTTGATAGTTGTAGTCTTAGCAGTAGTGTGGCTAGTATTAGCTTTGATGGTAGTAGCAGTAGTGTGGCTAATATTAGCTTTGATGGTAGTAGTAGGAATGTTAGCTTTGTTGTTTTCATGTTCAATTTGAACTCAGCTGCTGTTTCCATCTGTTAGCTTTTGTTAGCATCTGTTAGCGTCTCTCCTGCTCTCTGTGCTCATTAAACTGTACTTTAATCCTCTCACTTTTTGAACAAAACAGTTGAGGACAAAATGAAGCTAAAACTCAAAGAAACATCTGGAAACATGAAAGATTTTTATTAATTTGCTAAAACGAGGAATAATATGGGACCTCAGAAATGTCATTAAGGAGTTCATTTGCTAATATTAGCAGTAAAAGTTCCTCCATCGTGGTTCCTCATCGCTGATAAAATCTCTTGTCCTGATTATTTTTTTCATGACGTGTTTAGTCTCAGTGTTGTAGTTTGGCTTGAGGTGTTTGGACCGTCTGTTAGCTCTGTTAGCTCCGTTAGCTCCAGTCATTGTGTTTTATTCTCTCTACTGCTAAAGACTCGCTGCTCTAATTAAAGCTCCTGTTTTCCTCCAGTTCTGAACTTTCTAATGCTGGTCTTTTGGTTCTGGGAGCCATTAAGCAGACCTGAGTCCACCTTAAGGAGCGACTCCATCACCGAGAACAAACAGCTCTTTAGGAAACCTCTGATGGATCTGCCGCCGCGTCCAGACGACCCGTTAGCGCCGCCGCCGTCAGATTAATAAGCTGCTCTGTGGAGCGCTGCGGCGATTCAGCCTCGGGTTAATTAAACATTTACATATAGATGCCCGGCCATCCGTTGTAGCTGCAGATAATTTATACCATCAGCGTCGGCTTTAATCAGCAGCTGCAGGAGGCCGGTGTTAGCGTGTTAGCGTGCTCCGTGCTAATTGGCACCACGCTGGCTGCCGGAGCTCGGAGACAAACCGAGGTTCCTCCGAAATGTTCTGATGGGGTCCTGGTGGCCCCTGGATGAACCAAAACACGCGACTCTACGCCTTAAATGTCCTTAATTTGTTCATTACGTCCGACGAGTCTCCATGAATCAGAGGAAAGGGTCGTAGCCGCCGGTCTGGGATTTATTTATGGAACAGCAGCAGAAAACCGACTTCTGGAGGCTTTTAAGACTTTAGTTTCTGATCAGAGGACTAAAGTTGTTCAGTAGAACGTTTCTGGAACAGTTTGAGTCCTAAATAAACCTGCAGACAGAGAATCTTCTGCTGCAGTTCACAGTTTAAAGGATCAGCATTTTACTGTTATTGAACAAACGATGCTAATTAGCTAATGTTAGCATCAGAGCTACTAAACATCCTAGTGGTGAATTTAGTTTCTATGAGTCTATTTTTCAGATACGTGGTTTATTATGTTGTAGAAATGTTAAAATGTTGTCGTTTGAATGTTTTGTTTTAATTGACCAACAGTTCAACTTGAACCTTTCAAAGAACAAACAGCAGATTCTGGTTCATTTTAATCTAAAGTCCTGCAGCTCTGAGGAGCCAAAACATCATGAAGAAGGAGGGAGAACTCAGAGATGTCTAGAAATCATAAAAAAATAATTCTTTGACTATTTATTTTACAAATTTGGTCAAATATGATTCAAAATTTGTCCAAAATTATTTTAAATTTGTCTGAAACGAGCCAAAAAAATAGTTTAAAATGAGTTAAAATGTGTCCAAAATTACTCAAAATTAGTCTGAAATGAACTACAAATTGTCCTAAATGATTTAAAATTTATCTAAAATGATTTAAAATTTAGCCAGAATGACTCAAAAATTGTCCAAAAGAGCTAAAAATTGTACAAAATGAGTTCAAGTTTCCACAGCTGGTTACCAGCAGCGGAACTAATGTTGTCTCCTCAGACTTCTGTGGAGGTTCTCAGTCATCCAGGTCCTGGAGATGGTTGGAGCTTCAGGAGAAACCAGCTGGAGGTTCTGGAAGATTTTTCAGCTCCGACCATCTCCTCATCCTGATTGTCCTCTCAGTCTGAAGTTGTCCAAAGTAAGGTAGAACTTTACCAAAGTAACAATAAATTGTCAAAAATGGTCCAAAATGACTCAGAACCTGTCTAAATCAAAATGAAAACCACCCAAAATGACTTGAAAGTGATTAAAAATGACTCAAAAATTAGTTCAAAATGGCAATTTTGACCCATTGAATGGTTTTTAGTCCATGTTTGAGTCTCTGCTCCTCATCAGTAGAACATGTTCCTCCATGCTGGATGGATCTCCAGCTCCTAGATCTTCTGTTCTCTGTTTCTGCTGCATTTATTTTATTCATCCTTAGCTTTGGTTTTCATCTGATGATCATTTTTAGACACATTTGAAGTCATTTTGAATCATTTTTGAGTCCTTGTGGATTATTTTATGTTATTTTAGATGAATTTAAGCCAATTTTAAGCAATATTTTGAAAAGTTTTTGGAGGATTTATGTCGTTTTGGACAAATTTTGTGCAATTTTGAAAATTTATCTCCATGTTTCCTCTCCAGACTTTTTCTTTCTACTCATGTTTTTGACGTTTTGTGTCTCATTTTTGTCATTTTCTGTCTCATTTTTGACGTTTTGTGTCTCGTTTTTTCATTTCCGTCTCATTTTTTCCATTTTCTTTATCATTTTTGTCATTTCCTGTCTCATTTTGATGTTTTGTATCTTATTTTTGTCATTTTGTCTCAGTTTTGATGTTTTGTGTCTCGTTTTTGTCATTTTCTGTCAAATTTTTGCAATTTTCTGTCTAATTTTTCAAGTTTTGTGTCTCATTTTTTATGTTTCGTGTCTTGTTTTTGTCATTTTCTGTTCTCTTTCTGGTCGTTTTATCTCCTCATCTTGTAGATGTTTTTCTATTTCCATGTTTCCAGACTTCTCCTCTCTACTCTGGTCCTCAGCAGTAGAAGATGTTTCACCGTGCTGGATGGATCTCCAACAACAGATTTTAAATTTCATTCTATTTTCTGTCATAAAGTCAGTAATCTAGCACACAGTTTAAATTAGAATCCAGCTTCTTGTTGCTGTAAACGACCCTGAAAGGACAAATCTTACTAAAATAAACTCCACAGATTCCCTGGAAGTCGCTGCAGATTTCATCCGTCTCTGGTTGTTCTAATAATAAAAGTGTCTTCTTGATCTCGGGGGTTTTTCTGAAACAGTCTGAGACTGGAAGTCGTCGTGTTTCCTTAAATCACCTTTGAACCGTCAGCGTTGGAACATTAGAGGAGCTGCAGTCGTGTTTATTTGCTCTGTTGTCGGCTGTAATGAACTGACTTTAGCGCTCCCTGTTGTTCCGTCTGTCTGCAGGCTGTAAACACTCTTTAGATTACTGTCGTTAAATATTCATGCCGCTGCTTTGAGAGTCAACAGGGTGTTTGCATTCTGACGCCGGCGACAGGCAAATATTAGAAGCTGCCGTCAGACACATGTTTACCAGGAAAATGGAAAAACATGTTAGTTTCAGGAGGATAAATGTGTAAATGTGGTGATTAGAGGGGAGAATGTGAACTTCGTTATCTCGTTAGGGCTTAATTAACTCATCGGGACGCTAACGAACCGACTGGATCTGGAACTGGAGCTAGAAAACAGAAGATGATGAAAGATAGAAAAACAGATCCACCTGTTCAAATGTGATTAATTTCTTTTCATTTATTTCACCAAGATGTTAAAATCAAACATTTTAATTCAACACTGACAGTTTAATTTGTTAATTCAAGAAAAAAAGAACAAAAAAGCCAAATATTTACAGACTTCTTCATCAAATGTTATTAAATAATAAATGTAATCAGTAATTTCTGTTTTTCTTTGTCCAATATTATTAAAAATGACATTTAATCTTCACTGCTGGGCCTGAAAAAGCCAGAAACTGTAAAAACAGAAAGAATCGTCCAGATTTGAAGCATTGATGATCTTTAAATGCATCATGTTTGACATCACATCTAGAAATTGAATCAAACCTGAGCTGGAAACTGACTGAGAACTTCTTTCTCCTGGTTCTAAATGTATTACCTGATCTTCTCTTCTAGTCTGTTTAAGACGCTTCAACTTCCTCCAGGAGGTTTCTCTGGTTCTGACTGACTATGAGGAGTTCCAGGTTTTTAATCTCATTTATGACTGATGCTCCGTTTATCAACCAAGACTCTGAGCCTCGAGGTAATAGTTTGAAAACTGTCAAGTTCAGAATAGTTCAAGATGTTCATGGTTGTGAAACCGCCTGGTGAGGGATGAATCAAGACATTAACGTTGGATAAACTGCCTGGTGTGGGATGAATCAAGACATTAACGTTGGATAAACTGCCTGGTGAGGGATGAATCAAGACATTAACGTTGGATAAACTGCCTGGTGAGGGATGAATCAAGACATTAACGTTGGATAAACTGCCTGGTGAGGGATGAATCAAGACATTAACGTTGGATAAACTGCCTGGTGAGGGATGAATCAAGACATTAACGTTGGATAAACTGCCTGGTGAGGGATGAATCAAGACATTAACGTTGGATAAACTGCCTGGTGAGGGATGATTTAAGGTGTTAATCTTGGCTATGCTGCACATAGAGGGATAGAAATAGTTGTGAAGGGATGATTTAAAATGTTAACGGTTTCCAAACTACCTGGTGAGGGATGATTTCAGGTTTTAATGTTTACGAAACTATTTGGTGAAGGGTGATTGTTAGTGGTTGGGAAACTGTCTGGTAACGGAGGATTCAAGGTGTTAATATTATATTTGTGAAACTACCTGGTGAGAGATCTCAGGACTGAACTATACGTACCTGGTAAATGTACCACCTGTCTGTTTACAGATTAATGCTCCAGTTTTCAGATGTTCCTGACTGATTCAGTAAATCAGTGTTTCCTGTTTTACAACGACTTCTAAAGTTCCAGATATCTGGACTAAATCTCTGTGGTTTTTCCAGTAAATGTCTGTTTAACATCCGCTTGATATGAAAATGTACCTTTTCTTTTTGCCACCGCCAAGGACTTTAACCATTTAATTTAAAGCTGTAAACGACATGAAAATACAAACAGGAAGTGGTTTCCTGTCTGTTCAGGGTATCAGGTTAAATCAGAACGACACTGATTGATGTAAACATGTTTCTGGGTATTTAAACTCCGTCTGTCTGAGGCGTTAAAACGCTGCAGATCGTGATTTCAGAGCCTCGTTTTCCGTCTGTCTGTCTGCAGGAGCATCCAGACAGACGTGGAATAAATGGAACAGGAAGCGGCGGCGTCCTGCTTCCTGTTGGGAGAAGTGACAGCCCGTCTAATTGGGATTAATCAACTGGCAGCTCGGCTGAGGAGGAACGGCATTGACCCAGAGAGAGAGGTGTGTTCTGCCCCGGGCCGCCGCCATTCATCTCCTCCATCATTATTCCACCACAGAAGAAGAACAAGGAGCCGCTTTAGGATTCCTGGGTCAAGAACGAGAAGAGAAACCGAACTAATCAAAAAGGAAAGGAAAAGAGCAGCACATGACAGTTTTCCAGCGAGCAGCAGCAGCAGCGCCGCTACATTATTCTTTTTTATTCTTCCTCTCGCAGCGTCGCTTTGAATTACAGACGAACGTTTCTACTGAGAGCCGGCGTCGCTGAGGAAAAAATCAAAAATTCATCTAAGAGACTTTCAGGAAGGGAAAGAGGCGAGGAGGAGGAGGAGGAAGAGGAAGGCTTCGGCTGGAACCAACATTTGCAGAAAGTTCCAGCTCCTTGAGCAATTATTAGCGGTGATAGTTTGACATGTTCAAGAGTTGTCAACAACTGGCTTTAAACTAAAGTACAAAGCAGAAATAAACAGAGCCGGCGGTGGAATTAACTTGAGGGACGTGAGGAGGCCATGAATTAAACATGAGCAGCTCCTTCTTCTTCTTCTTCTGCACAGATCCAGAGATCAGGAGGAGGAACGCTGTAAAAACCGACGGGTTCTGGTGTCGGTCGGCTTCAGGACGGAGGAGAGACGACGGGAAACGATCAGAATTAGAATCACTTTAATTAGTATCACAGCAGCTACAGAAGTTAAAACTGAAATCTAAACACATCTAAAGATGGTTTGGTTGTTTTTTAAACCTCTGAGTAACATCACTTAAATGTCTAATCAATCTGTATTCTATCATCTCTTGAATAAGTTCAGAATTTTTCCTTCCAATTTTATAAAAAGACATATTTAAAATCCCGGCTGTAAAGTAGAAACTAAACAGCTGTGATTCCAGTCAGTGTAACTGATGAACATGGTTCTAAATGAGCTGAACAGCAGAACGTTCTCAGTCCTGGACCTATGGACTGGGTCTATCTATGTCTGCATCATGGCTCCACATTGACATCTGAAAAGTGAGACATTCAAAATTAACAAAGAATTTGTGCAAAATGACTCAAAAATAAGTAAAAATGATCAAGAATAATTCAACATGTGACCAAGTGACTTAAAATCCATCCAAAATGACTCGATATCTGTCTGCATCATGGCTCCACAGGGAGAAGAACTGAACAGAGGAAGACAAAAATTTGATGTTTAAAATTGCTCAAAATTAGTCTAAAATGATGTTAGATATGTACCACAAGACTCCAACATTTTTCATATTTGCTCAAAATTTGTCCAAATCGAGTCAAAACTTGTCAAAACCACTGAAACGTTCAGAACAAGTAAACATTACTCAAAAGGACGCGACATGGAAAAGAACTAAACAGAGGAAGAGAAACATCTGACTGAGAGACTCGACAAAGATGGAAAAAGATCCAGGAAGATCAGTGAGCAACTAAAAACCAGTGAAGCACAGAGTCAGCAGGAATCAGGAGGTCTAGAAGGAGTAATAGTACCACTAATCAGGAGGTCTAGAAGGAGTCATAGTACCACTAATCAGGAGGTCTAGAAGGAGTAATAGTACCACTAATCAGGAGGTCTAGAAGGAGTCATTGTGCCACTAATCAGGAGGTATAGAAGGAGTGATAGTTCCACTAATCAGGAGGTCTAGAAGGAGTCATAGTACCACTAATCAGGAGGTATAGAAGGAGTCATAGTTCCACTAATCAGGAGGTCTAGAAGGAGTCATAGTTCCACTAATCAGGTCTAGAAGGAGTCATAGTACCACTAATCAGGAGGTCTAGAAGGAGTCATAGTACCACTAATCAGGAGGTCTAGAAGGAGTCATAGTACCACTAATCAGGAGGTCTAGAAGGAGTCATAGTACCACTAATCAGAGCTCCTAAAATGACTCCACAGACAGTGAACTACTTTCTCCATCCAGCTGTAAAAACAGACAGCAGCTGCTTCAGACTTGGTTCAGGGGTTCTCAATGGAAACCAGAGTTAGTGTGAAGCTCAGACAGTGTGAAGGAACCTTCAGAACATCAACCTCTATGGACGGAGGACCAGAAGTAAACCTGGCTGCTGCTCAGAACTAAACTTCCAGATGAAAGTTTGCTGAAGAACATGAGAAGAAGCCTGATGGATGTTGGAGAACATTCTTTGGTCAGATGAAGATCGATGAGTTGGGTTCAGATGGAGTTCAGATGTTTGGTGAGAACCTGACCAGGACTATCACAGTGGATGAATAGTCCTGACAGTGAGGAGGATTTTGTGTGTCTTTGTTGTTCTTCATCAGTAAATTGACCTCAGGTTGTGTAGAATTTATCTCCTGGTTCTTGTATCTCACTGATAATTAATTTCTTCTTGTATCCTCCAGTGGTTTCCAAGCCGTGGGTCGTGTCCCTGTGAAGGGTCACCAGGTGAACATGGGGGTGGGTCTCTACCTGGTAATGAGCTGCTGTGGTGTTTTAGTGTTTAATGGGGCAGCAGCTGCTTCCTTCGTCCCCTGAGGGCTTTAATCATTTCATTCACTCCCATGTTTCACTCCACAATGTTTTCAAGCTGCTGCGCTAATTAGCAAAGCGCTAAAGACATAAAAGACTCCAGTTTCATCTCTTTAATCTCTGATTCCCTCGTAGTTCCTGGAAATGGAAATAAACATCCGAGTAGATCTTTTATTATTTAAACTGTCATTTTAAATCTTGTTTCTCTGCTTCTGTTGATCAGCAGCGGTTTGGATTCACTGACGTTCTTCTAGTTTATTATTAACGATCAGGTTCGTCTTCCTTCATATTGAACCTTATTACTGAGGAATTAAAAGCAGCTTTAACCCTCGTGTCGTTCTGTAGGTCAAATTCACCCGTTTTAAAGTTTGAAAATGTGGGGGAAAAAATTTTTTACAGTGAAGCTTCTGATGTCCACATTTTCAGCATTTTTGAGAATATTTTTTTGAACATTTATTGGTGGAAAAAAGAAATGTTAAAAATGTTTCTTAATAACATTCACATAAAAATTAACCAAAATCCAGCGAAATTCACTGGATTTCGGTTGATTTTTATGTGAATGTTATTAAAGAAAATATTAATAATAATAGACGTTTTACTGATATGTATGGAATCACTTTAGATATTTTTGGGATTTTTTGGAAGATTTTTACTCATTTTCTGAAAACATTTACAAGAATTTTCTTGCCAAATTTGGGGGATGTTTTTTTTTTTAAAAATAAAACTTTTAAGGGAAACTTTTAAGGAATTCTTGCAATGTTCTTCCTGAGGGTTTTTGCAAGTTTTCAAAAATTTAGGGAATTTTTTTGCTGAATTTTTGGATTTTTTCAGACAAGGAAATAATATTTTTGGTGCCCGTAAATGAGGACAACAGGAGGGTTAATATTTCATATCAGCTCTTCTCTGCTTTTTATCTGGATTCAAACTGACTTGACTAAAATCATCAGAATCATTGATTTCTGTGAAGGAAACTAGAACCAGAATTAATATGAATCCAGTTCAAATTTAGTTAAATTTACACTAAAACCTACAAATTTAGAGATAATTCTCCTTTCATGGTAGAAGAACAACATTCAGTTTCTCTTTGAGATGTTTTATGCTGATTTTCAATCTTTTTGTGGCCGATCTGCATTTTTTCGTGTCTATTTTGACTCTTTTATTGTCTGTATTCTGTCTTCATTGTCGTCCTTTTGATTCGATTTCAATTTTTACAATCAGTTTGTCTTTCTGTGGATCTTTTCATATTTTTTCTGCTTATTTTTTCATCTGTTTGTTGTTCCGTTGCTTTTTTTATGGTCAATTTTTTATTATTTGGTGGTTCTTTTGTGTCTTTTTGTGTTTTTTTTTCTAAAGATTGTGTGGTGGGTTTGCATTATTTTATGGATCTTTGTCATAGTTTTGCATCTTTTGCTTCTTGTTTTGTGTCTTTTTAAAATCTTTTTGTGCTTGTTTTGTGTCTTTGTTGTTCTTTTGCTTCTTCTTCTGGTCGTTTTGTCTCATTTTGGGGTTTTTTCATGTGTTTGTGGTCATTTTTTGCCATTTTATTTCAGATTTGTGTCTTTTATGGTAGTTTTTCTGTCTTTGAAGTTGTTTTGTATCTTTTGGTTGTGAATATTTTTTCGTTCTTTTTGCTTTTCTTCTTTTTGTCGTCTTACATCTCTGTAGTTCTTGTTCATTTCTTTGTCATCATTTTGCATCTTTAGCTGCTGTTGTGTGTCTTTTTGTGTTTTAGTTTTCCATCTTTTAGGTGCTTTGAATCTTTTTGTCTTTGTTGTAATGTTGTGTGGTGGTTTTGTGTCGTTTTGTGGTTGTGTTTTATGTTTTTGTTGTCGTCTTTTGTCTCTGTCTGAATGTTCTCCGTTGATCGATGAGTTCATTTCCGTATCGTCTCCTGTATTATTCCTCTGACTGAAGAACAGACGGATGTTTTTTCCGAGTTCGAGTTTATCTCTGAACAGAAACCAGCTCATCTTTTCTTCCTCTACAGATCTGAAGTGTTTCTTTCCTTGTCTAATCCGCCGGGTCGTCCTGAGGAGGGACGGGTTAATGCAGGAGGCGACGCCGCCGAGCGGAACAATTCGAGATGTACGCCGCCTCGCCGTCCGAGAGTCACATCATTACTGAGATCCGAGCCGAGGCCGATTAATCCGCCTCCGACTAATCCGTCCCTCTGTGATCGGAATCTGGTGATTGGTTCAAACGTCGGATCAGAGCAGCAGGTTGACGGAGACGAGATTTAGACGTCCATGGATGTTCACGTCTCTGAGAGGAAAGATTCTGATTCATGTTTAAATAAAACACTTCAGACATGAAACAGAAAAACAGCAGACACACAACAACACAACAACACAGACTCACACAGCCGGTTTCCGTGTCGCTAACGTGTCACTTCCTGTTTGTTTTGTTCTGATTGTTTCGTGTCTTTGTGGTGAACTTTTGTCTCTTTTTGTCTCATTGTCGCCTTTGTTCTTTTTCATCACCAACTTTATGTCAATTATTGTCTCTTTATCATTGTTTTTTAAATCTTTCTCTAACTTTCTACTTATTCTTCTATTTGTCATCAACTTTTGTCTCTGTCTGGTCATTTTTGTCTCTTTTAGGTCAACTTTTGTGTCTTTGTGGTCATTTTTTGGGTCTATATGATCATGTTTTGGTCTCATGGTGTCCAGTTTTTGTATCTTTAGTGTCCAAAGTGTCTTTTCAGGTCATTTTCTATCTTTTTGCATCTTCTTTAGTCATTTTTGTGTCTTTGTGTGCAACTTGTGTTTCTTTGTAGTCATTTTTGTGGTTGTCTTCCGTCTCATTTTGTGCGTCGCTGTAGTTGGTTTGTGGTCAGTTGTGTTTGCCATTTTTGTCTCTTTTTAGCCAACTTTTGTCTCTTTGTGGTAATTTTTTGTGTCTTTATGATCATGTCTTTGTCTCATGGTGTCCAATTTTTGTGTCTTTTGTGTCCAAAATGTTTTTGTAGTCATTTTTTTGTGGTTACCTTTCGTGTCATTTGTCTCCAGACACTTTGTGTAGTTGGTTTGTGGTTGGTTGTGTAATTCTTTGATCCTTTATTGGACCCACAACTGTCTTTACGTTCGTCCAAACACAAACTAACCGTCCTTAAACTAAACTGACTCCTGGGTCAGTTTTTGGGTTCATTTAGAGTTTTGTTGCGTTTTTACTCCAGTTATGAACATTTAATGGTTAAACATTGGGAATAAAAGTGGACTTTTAATTAGAAACATGAAGGCCGTGAAGGAACTTTGATGAATTCTGAGTTCCAGTCAGAAGACTTTCCATCTTGATGTTTATCTTCAGCCGCTGCAGTTTCCTGATAATTTCCTAAAAATGACAAATAATAATTCCCTCTGGAGGAAAAACAATTAAAGCCGCTGAGACGCTGCAGAACGGAGTGTCAGCCGGTAAATGAATATTTGTGGAAGCAGAAAATAAAGCGGCCGTGAGGAGTTTAGCAGCGTCTCCATCCATCAGCAGCTAATTCAGAAAAACAGCCATAATTTAAGTCGTCCTCTAGAATCCATCAACATGAAGAATCCAGCGGCTCCTCAGCGATCAGCAGCCATGAGTAAACACAGAACGCTGGATCGGCACTTTAGCCGCCGCTATTAAGTGCCAGTTATTTATTTCTCTGTTATTAACGCCGGACGGGATATTATTCTAATTACAACCGACCAATCAGCAGCCGCCGCCGCTGCAGCCTCGTTTCATCAGCGAGACTTTCACACCATGACGCTGATTCAACGAGACACCAGACAGAGGAGCTGCAGAGGTCAGGGAGTCTCCGTCTGGAACCGGCCAATCAGAGGACAGCACCGGCCAATCAGAAGAGACATATACCCAATTAAGGGGCCACATCAACGGTTTCGCAATCTTAGTTTAGCATATTAGCTTGCTAGCATCAGCTAGTTAGACTGTATAATGCTTATTGGTTGCCTGATGTTATTTTAGTGTATTAGCATGTTAGCATCAGCTAATTAGCATGCATAATACTTATCCTGGTCTTCATCAATTTAGTATTATTGGTTTTGCAATCTTAGTTTAGCATATTAGCATGCTAGCATCAGCTAGTTTGACTGTATTAATCTTATTGGTTGCTCAATTTCATTTTAGTGTATTAGCATGCTGGCATCAGCTGATTAGCATGCATAATACTTATCCTGGTCTTCATCTTAATTTAGCACCTTAGCATGCTAGCATCAGCTAATAGGCATGCAGACTGTGTGCTTGATTTTTGTTTGGCATATTAGTACACTAATATCAGCTAATTACACTGTATAATATTTATTGATTTCCCAGTCTTTGTTTAGCATATTAGCATGCTAACATTAATTAGTTAGAATATAATGCTTACTGGCTTCCCAATCTTAGCTTAGCATATTAGCATGTTAACATCCGCTTATGAGCATACAGGACACTTAGCCTGGTCGTCATCTTAAATTTAGCATCTTAGCATGCTAGCATCAGCTAAAATGCATATAGAATGCTTACTGTTTCTTGAACTTAGCTTAGCAAATTAGCAGACTAGCATCAACTAATTTGACTGTATAATATTTATTGGTTTCCCAGTTTTAGTTTAGCATATTAGCTATTAGCATGCTAACATGCGCTAATAAGCATACAGAACGCTTGTATTCCTGATCTTAGTTGGTTTCCCAATTTTAGTTTAACGTATTAGCATGCTAACATCAGCTAATTAGCATGTATGACCCTTATCCTGGTCCTCATCTTAATTTAACATCTTAGCATGCTAGCATCAGCTAATAGGCATACAGTAAGCTTAATATATTCTTGATCTTAGTTTAGCATACTGGCACGCCAACATCAGCTAATTAGCACACATAATGCTTAGTTTAGCATACTAGCACGCTGACATCAGCTAATTAGCATGCATAATGCTTATTCTGTTCCTGGTCAATTTAGCACCTTTGCATGCTAGCATCAGCTAATAAGCATACAGAATGCTTATTGTATTCTCGTTCTTAGTTTAGCATATTAGCATGCTAACATTAGCAAATTAGACTGTAAAATATGTATTGGTTTCCCAATCTTAGTTTAGCGCATTAGCACACTAGCATCAGCTAATTAGACTGTATAATACTTTTTGGTTCCCCAGTCTCAATTTAGCATATTAGCGTGCTAATATTGGCTAATTAGCATAACAGTTTAGGCTAACAGGAAGACAGTTCATCCTCTGGGGAACACAAGCACCTGCAGAAGTTAGTTCATGTTGGCACAAGAGAAAAACTGGACCAGAGTCGGTGGTTTTCATTCTCTGGGGCTCATGAATGAGGAAATGAAATGTTGTGGAGATGATCCAGTAGTTGCTGAACTAAATGTTGTGGAGATGATCCAGTAGTTGTTGACGTATTTTCATATGACTAGCTGCTAACGTGGCAAAAATGAGGCCGTTAGCTTCGGTTTGACGCCTCAAATCTAAACTCATAAAATGAGGATGTTGAGTCGTCATAAGTGCTGTTTGACAGTTTATAGAGAGGAGGAGGAGGAGGAGGAGGAGGTCTGATAATAGGATTTAATTTATCACCTAAAGTGCCCGTCGACCTCTGAACGTCCCGACGCCTCCATCACCTCCTCAGCTGCTCCCGTTAATTGTTGGAGCTCAGAGAGGAAAATGGAAATCAGCCCGAGTCATAATGAATGGAGGGAGGACATCACTCTGCTGCTGCTGATGCAACACACACAGAAATACACACTAAAATACACACATATAGATATATAGCATATAGAAACACACTAGCATACACCACATTAGTACTCGATTACTTTGCAGTTACTGCAGCAGATAAAACTGGAGACTTTGAAGACTTTAAAATATTCATATTTTACATTTTATTATCATTATATATATATATATATATATATATAGATAGATAGATAGATAGATAGATAGATAGATAGATAGATAGATAGATAGATAGATAGATAGATAGATAGATATGATGTTTTCAAAAGTAAATTAAAAAAAAATATTTGCTAGAATTTTGTAATATTTTGTCATATTTTATTATTTAGTGATACAAGATTTTAAACCTATAGTTTTGTCATTTCTAAAAATATATTGGTGGTATTTCTGATATGTTTAGATTTTATTCTGTTTTGACTTTATGTTGATTTTTTTTATATTTTGTCATTTTTAGCAATGTTTTCAAAATCCATCCATCCATTATCTATACACCACTTAATCCTCACTAGGGTCGCGGGGGGGTGGAGCCTATCCCAGCTGACTCGGGCGAAGGCAGGGGACACCCTAGACAGGTCGCCAGTCTGTCGCAGGGCTACATATAGAGACACACAATCACTCTCACATTCACACCTACGGGCAATTTAGAATGATCAATTAACCTCAGCATATTTTTGGACTGTGGGAGGAAGCCGGAGTACCCGGAGAAAACCCACGCATGCACAGGGAGAACATGCAAACTCCATGCAGAAAGATCCCAGGAAAGCCGGGACGCGAACCAGGGATCTTCTAGCTGCAAGGCGAAAGCGCTAACCACTACGCCACTGTGTAGCCCTGTTTTCAAAATATTTAGTAAAAAGATTCAAATGTTTATATGTTTTAATAATTTTATTTATATATGAAAATATAAACAAAATTATCAAAAATGAACTAATGTTTACATATTTTTTGATAATTTAGTTTTTTTAATATATTTTTTTAAATATATATATACATATATATATATATATATATATATATATATATAAAAATAAAAAAAACTTGTATTTTTTAAGGTTTTCTTTTAGAACACCTTGCTCAACATAAAATTTTTTATTTGTGTTTCCATCCAGATGTTTTGATGCACAAATTGAAAATAAGCATAAAAACATCTGGATGGAAACAGCTGCTGACAGAAATAAGAAATAAAAAGGACCCCGAATAGAACCCTGAGGAATTCCACGTATTAATTAACTGTTTATTTATATATTTCTGTCGTGTTAGCTACAGAATTAATGAATTCATGTTTGATTAAAACCATCAGACGCTCTAAAGATCAAGTAAGTTTCAGTTTATTCTATATTCAGGGTCAAACATCACATAAAATCAGATTTATATATAAATATACTTTTCTGTCCATCAGCGTTACAAACTAAATCAGAAGCCTGGTTCCCTCCCTCAGCAGTAATCAGATTACCTGTAATCAGATTACTTCCCTGAGCAGATCGGTGTTCTGTGGTGGGTTTAATGAAGAGCTTCGGCATGTCGCTGTGCTAAAGAGTTCATTACGCCCCGTCATCAATCCTTCCTCCTCCTCAGCTTTACATTCATCAGCAAAATTAAAAAAGTGTCATGTCTGCCCTGATTTGTATTCTTCCATCAAAAACACACACCGGCGGCGCCTCCATTTGCATATTCTCAGGATGTAATAATAAGTCAGTGAGGCCTGGATGGAGACGAGGACGAGATGAGCTCAGCAGGACGATCCTCAGATACATCAACGACTTCACTTCCTGTCTGAGGAGCTGCTGCCGCCTTTGTTTGGTCCAGAGTTGGAATCTGATTAACGACACTTAAAGCTGTTTTATATCACATTATACCAGAATAAACTAGAAATAAAACTGTTCTATTCTATTCTATTCCATTTTATTCTATTCTAAACCTGAATACTGACGGTGGATCAGAAGGAAGGCCCAGAATCTGAATCCGGAACTGTCTTCATGTAATCAACAAAAATATTACCTGACGACTAAAGCTGAATAAAAGCATGAGAACTACGAAGTGACTCGTCGCACCCGTCGTATTTTTAGTAGTATTATTAGTAGCATGATCAGCTTTAACCCTTCGGTTGTAAGTTAATGCTAATGTAGCTAGAAAGCTAAGCTCTCTGGGGAAAGCAATTCATATGTAACAAGCTAGCTGAACAGCTAGCAGTCACTATTAACCGATGTTTAGCAAACATTTACATGATGGTGGTTTCCGGGCTGTGAGCTAAATAACTTATTAACCTAATGGTAATGTAGCTAGCAAGCTAAGTTCTACGGGGAAAGTAATGAATAAGTAGCTAGACACCTAGCAGCTACTAAAATCTTTGACTGTGTTTGAAGCTAGCTACTATATCAGCAGTGATTGGTCCAAAATGTGGTTTGCAGTACGCAGTAGATACTGAATAAATACTAAATACTGTCATCATCAGTGTACATTAGCGTACATGACCGTCACAATGGAGCTAGCTGGGCTACGTGTGTATGCTAACATTATAGCTAGCAAGCTAACAGCACAACCAGCTTATGGATAAAGTAGCTGATAGCTCTTAGCTGGACAGCTAGCAGTTACTAATGACTGAAAGATGATCAGCGCACAGCAAAACAATCACATCAGTTTAAGATGGAAGCTGCTGGGCTACATGAGCTAACGTTGTTTGCAAGTAAATGCTAATATTAAGACTAGAATCTGTAGAGGAGTTAGCATGTAGCTAGCTAGCTAGCTACTCATTGCTGATGATTAGAAAAATACTAATGTAGAGTGACCATGTACAAAATGACATCTGAGCTATGTGAGCTAACACAATTAGCATGCTAATATGATAATCAGCATTTCTCTCCTATTAGCAGGCAGACTAATATAAAAGTGTTTAAATTAAGAATACAACATGCTTTAAATATAAATACAGAATGTAGAAGAGTCTCGATTCTCATACAAAGATTGTTTTGTGTTTATTTTAAATTGTACAATGATAATAATAATAATAATAATAATAATAATAATAATAATATGACAGGATGATAGCAGGAGCTCCAGACCAGCAGACGTGTGGTGATAAATCCTGTGGAGCTGAGGGTGGATGAGGGTTATTGCTGGGTGATCTATGAGCTGTGGAGGAGGACCAGCTGACTGAGTCCATCTCTTTGACGTCTTCGTTAATCTGTCAGATGATCTTCAGTTCTAGACCTCCTCCACAGTTTAGCAGCTGAGATGTTCCTCCTGGATGATCACTGAGGTGGAATCTGCCACCAGAGCAGCAGATCAAATCCTCGTTCCTGATTCACTGAATCCATTAAACCTGCTCTGAAGACGAGACGCTGCAGCCGCTAACAAGACGCCTTGTTTCATAATCCATGAAGAAGAATGGAGGACGGCCTTCAGGGCGAACGGTTAAAATACTGCTTCGAAATCCAGAAATTTACGTTTTCACTCGGTTCACACATTCAGGGAAGCATCGACCCTCTGAACACACCAATAAAATAAATGCAGCAGAAACAGAGAACTGAGGAGCAAGTTATGGAGATCCATCCAGCATGGAGGAACATCTACAGATGATGAGCAGAGTAGAGAGGAGACATGGAGATAGAAAAACATCTACAGAATGAGGAGATGGTAGAAGCTTCAGGAGAACCCAACTGGAGGTTCTGGAAGACGTTTTTAGAACCATCACCAGGACCTGGATGACTGAGAACCTCCACAGAAGTCTGAGGAGACAACATTAGTTCCAGTGCTGGTAACCAGTTCAAGAAACTTGAACTCATTTTGGATGATTTTTAGCTCATTTCAAACAAATTTTGAGTCATTTAAGAAAATTTTAACTCATTCTGGACAAATTTTAAATAATTTTGGACAAATCTGAACCCATTTTGAACAATTTTTTAGCTTGTTTCAGACAAATTTTTAGTAATTTTGGACGATTTTTTAGTTGTTTTGCAAAAACTTGAGTCATTTAGGGCAATTTTTAGCTAATTTCAGATAAAGTTTGAGTCATTTTGGACACATTTTAACTCAGACAAATTTGAAATCTTTCTGGATAATTTTTACCTTGTTTCAGACAAATTTGAAAATTCATTTTGGACAAATTTTAAATAATTTTCGACAATTTTGAGCAATGTCAGACAATTTAAATTATTTATTTATTTTTTTAGCAATTTTGGACAATTTTGGGTCGTTTTGGAAAAACTTGAGTCATTTTGGATAATTCATATCTTGTATCAGACAATTTTTTAATTCATTTTGGACAATTTTTAGCTAATTTCAGATAAATTTTGGATCATTTTGGACTAATTTTGTAAAATAAATAGTCAAAGAAATGTATATTTTTTCTGATTTGAAGACATCTCTGAGTTCTCTCTCCTTCTTCCACAGAGCTGCAGGACTTTAGACTAAAATGATCCACAGTGAGGAAAAACGTGAACATATTTTTAATTTTTCATTTATTTTGGACAATTTTTGAGTCATTTTAGGTAAATTTGGAGTCATTTTGGAGACATTTTTAAGTAATAGTGGACAAGTTTCAGACAATTTTGGACAGAATACGTCACTCTGGAAAAATCTGGGACAAGTTATGAATCATTTTTGTTTCATTTTATAAAATAAATAATCAAAGAATTGTTTATTTTTTCTAGTCATCTCTGAGTTTTCTCTCCTTCATGTTGTTCTGGTTCCACATTAGATTATAAATGAACCTCAGTGAGTTAAGCTGAGACAGAAGCTGTTTGGAGTTCAGGTTGAAGCTGAAACGTCCTGCGGTCAGTGAACTCACCACAGTTCTGGATGTTCTGCTTCTGTTCTCTGTGGTTTTCAGTGTTTTTAGTTTCTGTGATTCTGCTGCTCTAATCGTCTCCTCGTCCTGCAGTTTGTTTTGAAGTGTGATCGTCGCCGGCGGCTGAAGCTGCTCAAACCCTCGGCTCCCCGTTAATGAAGCTCTTCCTCCTTCAGTGAAGTCTTCCTCAGTGGGCCGAGCGTCTTTGAAATCACATGCGAGTGTATATTTCATTTAGCCGCTGCAGGCGCTGGCAGGAGGAACTAATTGGCTCCTCGTTCTGATGCTCCTCAGGATCCTGCTTCGTTATCGGAGCACAAGTTGCTGTGAGTTTTCTGAACTACTTACCTGAAAGTTTCTTGACTTTCTCCCACTTGTCAGAACTGGGAGCGTCAGCAGGGAGCCGCTAAACCCATCTCCATCTAGAATGTAAATAAGTTGCTGTGAGATAAATAATACGGAGGAGAATCTGCTGTCGCTTTGGCCTCGGAATCAAACTCTGCTCTCTTTGCTCCCAAATATGTTCAATAAAAGATTCCACAAAGGCGACATGTGTTTGGCAGTGTCTCCGTCTCTGTGTGTTAACGGGACTAAAGCACACGTTACAAAGGTTCGGCGCTTTGCGGCAGCTTTCAGTCGGATCCGGTGTGGCGGAAACAGATGAAATATTTATGCTAATTGTTGCAAAACTTCCCACAAAAGATGACAAGCGGTGGTGATGAGGAGCTGTCAGCGGAGACGAGCTCCAATCAAAGGCGGCGTTCGAGTCCCGCAGAAGGTCGGAGCCCCTTGAACAGCGATGCTAATGACGGTTAGCATCAGGAGCACGTCAGCACCCATTAGCATCAGCAGCCCTGCAGGCGGGTGCTGCCTCCACCTGATCTCCATCTCTGTCAGCGCCGCCGTCAACATGAAAGTCAGGTTGCAGCTGATCGGCTTTAAATATTCCCCAGAACAGGAACAGTAGCATAAATAAAACCCAAAGCTGCGGCTTCATTTGCATGTTGTGTCTCTGCAGCTCCAGGCCTCCCACCGTTTCCCCACAAACACGTGTTTTGGGTTCGTAATGATGATTCAACAAGCTGCTGCTTTCAAAGACCCGAGATATTTGTTGTTTTCTGTTTTCCTGACGGTTTTCAGTGTTAATCTGCGTTTACGCCTCGTATCTGCAGGGAAGTTCTCCAACGTCGGACCATAAATGACTGACAGCTGCAAACAGGAAGTACATGCCAATACTTCTTCCTGAAACAAACACCGGCCGCACCTGATTGGATGAACGCTTCGCTGGTGGATTTCAAACTGGACCAAGATGGTGGCTTTTACTAGTGTTCAAAAGTTTGGGGTCACCCAGACTTTTCTTGTGCCTTCAAGATGAGTTTGTCTGTAGATCCTAAGTTCAGACTAGTAGACTAGTAGTACATATCTACACCACCGTTCAAAAGTTTTGGGTTCTTCCTGTTTAATCCTGTAGAGACCAGAGGAGGCGCCACTCAGACTTCAGTTAAAGCAGAGAGCATTGTGGGAGTTTAGCAGCAGTGGGCACCATGACAATGACTAATGTGGTGGTCAATGACCTCCAACCAGAAATCAGATGTTTGAGACAAACTAGAAACAACAGAGTTCCTTTAGGACAGAAACAGATCTGACTGAAGAACAAACCACGTTTCTGTGAACTGAAACAACCTGATCTCAGGACAAACTGTGATTAATGTGTTTTAATTAATTAAAAATAGTTAAGTAATGAAAATTATTGATTCAGAAACATAAGCAGAAAATCTCCATGACTTTGTTGTAAACAGAAGATCAGTCTGAGGTTCATGACATCTTCATTTAATGAGTTCTGGAGGCTCTGATTGGCTGCTGGATGCCCTGATTTGTATAAAGACGCCTCAACTTCAGCGTTATGCTAATGAGCAGGAGGCCCAGTGACCCCCCTGATGCTCCCAGAATGCTTTGCTGCTGACAGACGTTGTCTCATGTTGAGGTGAATCCTGGACGTTGATGGTTCAACAAACTGATCTGATGGTTCTGATCCTGCTGCTTCCAGTTTTGTCATTAATCTTTGTTCAGCCTGAGGCGTGTTGTCGTGGCGATGCTCGGTCGTCGCCCCGGGCGTCGCTTTGATCTGGGCCGGGTGGAAACCGTCCTGGAGGAACAGAGGAGCTGATCTCTGAGCTTAATTAGAGACGTTCCCACTAATTGTTGGTTTTTACATGTGAGATGATCGGAACTGAGAGCCTCTAAATGCTCCTCTGATCTGAATTATTCATGAAGCCTTCGTCTTCTCGTCTCTAAATCTGCTCTAATTGTTTCTTCCTGTGAATATCAACAGCTGGGAGAAGAATCAGGTGATGCTGTTTTCATTCAGACGAATATTCTCTCAGTTTTTTATGTAAATCTGTGTTTGTGAACTTTTTCTGGCTCCTGCTTTCAGCTCCAGATGTGTTGGAGGACGAGGCGGTGAAAATGCGACGGCTGACATTTGGTTCATGTTGGAGTGGTTGTCGTGGTGATTTGAGCGAGCAGAGGGACTGATGGGATGGGAAGGAGGCCGGCGGTGGGATTAGAGGAGCGTGACGATCCGGGATTAGCTGAGCTTTAAACAAATAAGAGTCGCAGGTCGTCTGATGGACTCTGAGGCTGAGAGCTGCTTCATTAACATGAACCTGATCTGATCCGTCAGAGGAACCACAGAGGCTGTTTATGAAGGAAACCAGTTATTGTTCTGTAATGAAGTTAGCTGGTTGAAGGATCAGATGATTTAATCTGTTCTTCACCATAAAACCATGAAAAGGTCTTTATTGATGCTGTTCTGATTCTCCTGTGGATGAACCAACGTTTCCAGATGAATTTTCTCTGCAGGTTTCAGACGAAATGTTCATCAAAGAATCTCTAAAACTTTACAAGAACAGAAATAAAACACGGATTAATTTAACGTTTAAAGGCTGTTTATCCTCAATCATTTTTACCGTTTGAGTGATTTTGTCTCATGTTGTTTTTGCTAATATTTTGCTACTAGCCTTGTGATGCTAGTGACTTGTTGTTGGAAAGCTGGCTACTGTCTTGGAATGCTAGTAGCTACCCTGCGTATTTTAGTGGTTAGTCCAGGGATGCAGATGAGTAGTATTAGCCAAGATATGCTAGCTGCTAGCGTATGGGTGCCCAGATTAGCCCAGAAATGCTATCTGTTACTAGAAGTAAGGTAGTTTCTAGCCAAGGGATGCTAGTGCCTATTTGCTGCTCTTAGAAAGCTAGCTGCTACTCAACAGATGCTAATCTGTAGCCTAGAGATGCTATCACTAACCTAGCAATTCTCATGACAAATGTAGGTATACTAATAGTCAGCTGAAGTATGCCAATGTCTAGAAATTCTAGTCACTAGTCTTGGAATGCTAGTTGCTAAATGAGGTCTGCTGGCTGTTAGTCTAGTAATGCTAGTGACTAGCCTTGTAATACTAGTGACTTGTTGTTGGAAAGCTGGCTACTGTCTAGGGTCGCCGAGGAGCAACACAAAAACAGGTGGTATATTCCACCCAACATCCTTGAACATAAACTTAAAAAGTTCGTTCAAAGGAATATTCCACCCAAAATCCTTCAATGTACTCAGCACTCAAACACCCACAGACAGGCGGCCGGCCGGGCCGACAGCGAATTTTTTAACATTGAATTTTTTGATGGCGAATTTTGAACATTGAATTTTTTGATGGTGAATTTTGAACACATCGAATTTTTTTGATGGCGAATTTTGAAGACATTGAATTTTTAACTGGTTTTCAGAATTTTGATGAGCTAAATTCAGGCATAAAAAATTCATATACGTAATTTTGATGCAAAAAAATTCAAAGTAAGAAATTCAGCAGCTTTAAAAATTCTGAATCTGATGAGTCTGATTTGCTTCCATAGGATTTGCTACTAAAATAAAGAAAATAAAACCTTTAATGTGTATTTTTATGTTGTTTAATCAGAAACACTTCGGTGAATCCAGCTTTATTTTCACAATGACGAGTTCAGCAGCGATCCAAGGTTCAAACCTTTAATCCTGTTATGTTCACCGCTCTTCTTTTTCTTCTTCTGCTCCTTCTTCTTCTTTTCTTCTTCTTTTCTTCTTCTTCTTCTTGGAGTGTAAACAGCAGACGGCTTCTTCTGCTGCAGAATGTAAATCAGTGAGTGTAGCTGGAGGTAAAATTAGCATCTTTAATTAAAAAATTAGCAGCAAACCAAACAACAGAAAATCTACGAACGATTAAAGAAAAATATCCCGAAGCAGCAGTAGAATCTTTCTGGACTTAACGATCAAACAGCTCACAGTCTGCTGGGGACAAATTAATAACCAATATTTTCACATCAAATACTGACTTTGATCCTACAAACATGATCCTCAGAGAACGGAGAGTTTCATCGTCAGCCGGCGTTAAATCCTCCAGAACATTATCAACCTGTTTGTTTGTGACCGACTCAAACTACAAAACAACAACAAAGTCACAGTAAACCTGATTTATTCTTCAGTCTGAGGCTCACTGAGAGTAAAAGGACCTTCACAGGTAATCTCACCTGAATATTTATAGCTGATGTGGCTCTGTGGGTCAGGTTAGCTTAGCATCGCTTAGCATAGCTGAGGACACCCGTGACCAGTCGAGACATATTACTGAACAGCAGAGGAATGCTATTAACTAGTCCAGGGATGCTAGTTGCTAACCCAGACATATTACTGATTAGCCTAGGGATGCTAGTAAGTAGCCAAAGGATGTTAGCACCTAGCCAAGGAATGCTAGTTGCTAATCGACATTATTAAGTAACCTAAGAATGTGAGTAAGTAGCCTAAAGTTTGTAGTCACTGCCATAGAGATAATATTGAGTAGCTTAGGGATGCTATCAACTAGTGTAGAGATGCTAGTCATTAGCTGTATGAAAAATGTGTTATTGAGAAGCTTAACCTAGACATGGTTAACCTAGACATATTGTTCAGAAGGCTAACAACATCAGTGAATAGCCTGGGGATGATGGTAACTAGCTTAGGAATGCTAGTTGCTACTCCAGGGTTGCTAACATCGAGTTAAAGGATGCTAATCACTAACTTAGATGTATCATTGAGTAGCTGAGGGACACTAATAACTGGCTTAAAGATGCTAGTGACATACCTAGGGATGCTAATGACAAATTTGAGGAGGCTAGGATGCTAGTAACAAGCCTAAAGGTGCTATTAATTAGCATAATGATGCTAGTAGCTAGTGTAGGATTGCTAGTTGCTAAGATAAATATATTACTAAGTAGCTTAGGGAAGCTAACAATTACTTCAGGGAAGTTAGTGACAAACTTTTGGGATGCTAATAACTAACATAGACATATTGACTAGCCCAGGGATGCTAATGACTTACCTAGGTAGGCTAGTCACCAACTGATAGATAAGCTAGTAACTAGCCTAGAGATGCTATTAACTAGTGTAGGGAGCGTAGATGCTAGTGGAGAGGCCTAGGGATGTTAGTCGCTAGCGTAGGAGGCTAGTGACAAGCCAAAGATATTACTGAGTTGAAGCTAGTAACTAATTTAGTGAGATTAATGAAAAGCCTAGGAATGCTAGTCGCTAACAGACATACTCAGTAGTCTAGGGATGCTAGTGGCTAACAGAGGTACTCAGTAGTCTGGGGATGCTAGTGGCTAACATAGAGATACTCAGTAGTCTAGGGATGCTAGTGGCTAACATAGAGATACTCAGTAGTCTAGGGATGCTAGTGGCTAACTTAGAGATACTCAGTAGTCTAGGGATGCTAATGACTAGCTTCTTTAATTATTTCTTCATGTTGTCACCTCTTAGTATTAAAGTCCTGAGTTATTTATTTTCATACAGTTAAAATGATTCCCAGCCATATGAATAATTAATTTTTTCACCATATTTGAGTTCATAGTGAACATCAGATATTAGCTTATTTTGTTTTTCTTAATCTTGACTTTGCTTTCATTAGTTCAATTTCTCTGACATTTATCTTTCACTCTATTATTCAATTAATATTCTGAAATAAGTTTTGTACCATTTTGTATTTAATCTATTATTATTTTTTAATTTATTTCCTCTTCTGTTTCTATTTTCAGTCCTTATTTACCTTCCTGTTCATCACCTGTCCTGTATGAACGGTGAGTTTAAATAAAGTTAGACTGACGGATGATCTCCAGTGTGTGTGTGTGTGTGTGTGTGTGTGTGTGTGTGTGTGTGTGTGTGTGTGTGTGTGTGTGTGTGTGTGTGTGTATTGTATGTATGTATTTCTGCATGTATTGTGATGCTGCAGCTGTGAGTCTCTGCTGCCACCTGCTGTTCATTCAGTCAAACACACAAACATTCAAACTGTTTTATTTTGCTTCCAGTCTGAATCTGTTCAGGCAGACGTGACATTAGTTTTACAGTAATACTGACAGGAGGTCAGCTGATGCTTCCACCCAGCGGCCTTCTGGGAAACCGAGTCCAGACGGTTTCAGTCGTCACCTCCACACAGACTGAGCAGAGCTTTCTGGTAGTCGCCTTTAGTGTGCTCCTGAAATACAAGAATATTAATAATAATAATCATATAAAAGACAGAAATGTTTTGTAAAACAATATTCTAAAACTAAAAAATAATTACAATTCATTCTGCACAGCAATATATTATTATTATTATTAACTAATATCTAATTTATATAATAATAAACCACAGCAAAAACATAATAATAATAATAATAATAATAATAATAATAATAATGCAGTTAATATTATGAATAATTTTTTTTAATTTTTACGAATTTTTATCTCTGTTTTGAGGCATGAAGATGTTTCTAAATAATTGTCGCTGTTAATTAATATGTAGGAATCAATAGTTTGGTTTATAAAATAATCATAGTATGGGTCTAAAACTGATCATATATTTGGCAAATTTGTATTTAAAAACAATTTTATGAATAAGTCTCAGTTTAATCTGCATGAAAGTTTGATTACTGAACACTGTCACTGTAAAAAAATAAATAAATAAAATATAATATAGATAAAATAATGTATTATTTTATTCATGTCACTTAAAGTTCCTAAAATATTTTATCTAATATTTTAAATGTTTCCTCTGATGTCTGACACACAGAGATAACCAGATGTTTTTCTAATTTTATGTAGTTATTGTTGTTCTATGAATAAACTGTATGTTTGTCCCTGTGGTGCGTTCAAGGTCTGAGCCAGTGTGGGGCGTTGCAGCCACTCACAGCGATGGTCTGGTACAGAGACTTCTTGTGTTCCCTCTTAAACTCTGTTCTGATCCTCATCAGGTCGACCTCACAGCGAGACACCATGATCCTGGTCACCACCTTCTCCTTCGCTCCTTTACTCTGAAAGCAGACACAACTTCAGCAGAGCGGCAGGAAGACGGAGGACGGACGCTTTTAAATGCCGCACGTTACCTTCATGGCCTCGTGGAGTCGGTTAGCGAAGTACAGCTGCCTGTTCTCGAAACACTCGACTGGAGAGAAGAAGATCAGAGAAGAAGATTCGTTCAAATGTTCTGACGTCTGAAAGAACAATTACAATCTTTATTCCTGCCTCTGTAGCGCTAACTAGCATAGCAGCAGGATTATACAAAAACTACCAGACTGAGTTTAATGGATGATGGTGAAGCAGGAGAGCTTTTGTCTCTGCAACGCCACCAACAGGTCGGAGCTGGAGGTGAGTTTATACAGAAAACATGAACTAGATGTTCCTAACTTCCTCTGTTAATGGAGATCAATCAGAGCTCAAAGCTACGATTTAAACTTCTGTCATTTTGGATCATGTTATATAGAAGTTTTTGTACGAACCCAGAGTGAGGAAGGATTTCTCCAGATCTCCTTTGACCTCCTTCCTGATGCTCTCCTTCATGTCGTAGGGACTGTAGCTCTTATACCTCTCAAACACTGCAACACAACAGATGAAAAAACATAGAAACGGCTTCAGTTCAGCAGAAAAACATGTATTAAATGTAAATTACCAGGTAAAACGGTGACACTGAAGGATGTGCTGGATGCAAGTTAAACATTAAAAATGGAATGAGAAGTAAACTGGTTGTCATTTTAAGTAAACAGTTTGTGTTCTTTCTTGTCTAATGAAGACATTAAACCTCCTGTTGTCTTCATTTACAGGCACCAAAAAATATTGTTTCCTTGTCTGAAAAAAAATCCAAAAATTCTGCAAAAAAAATCCCCAAATTTCTGAAAATTTGCAAAACCTTCAGGAAGAAAATTCCAATAATTCTTTAAAAGTTTCCCTTAAAAGTTTTATTTTAAAAAATCCCACAAATTTGGCAAGAAAATTCTAGTAAATATTTTCAAAAAATGAGTAAAAATCTTTCAAAAAATGCTAAAAATATCTAAAGTGATTCCATCTATATCAGTAAAACTTCTAATATTTTCTTTAAGAACATTTTTAACATTTATTTTTTTCCACCAAAAATTTTTTCAAAGATTTCCCAAAAATGTTGAAAATGTGGACATCAGAAGTTTCACTGTGAAAATATGTTTTTTCCACATTTTCAAACTTTAAAACTGGTCAATTCTGACCTGCAGGACGACACGAGGGTTAATCTGTAGACATGCAGCTGTGAGGCTTTTATTTTGTAGTATTCAGGAAGCAGCTCACCTTTCTGCAGGTGAGGGACGCTCCTCTGGGACATGATGGAGATCCAGGCGGCCACGTCGGTTCCCTTCCTCTGGACTCCGGCTTCATACAGCAGCTGAGAGGTTCAGAAGGTTCGAATCAATCAGATTATTGATGGTCGATCAACTATCGATCAATACATCAGGAAACAAACTCCAACCAGAGGATCTAAAACTTTCCCTTCAGAGAACAAACTTTCTATGAACATGATGAGACTCACTCTGGCATCTTCATCAATCTTCTGATAGTCGACAACGTTGGAGGGTTCGTCTCGTCTCGTCTGTAGATTAAAAATAAATAAAAGTCGGAGTTAAAAATGAAAAATTAATCTTCTAATTCCTGCTCTTTTCCTAGAATTAAAATTAGGCTGAGAAAATGCCTCATTCTGTCACATATTAATTATAAAGTGGATACCTGCAGACCGTTAACTAAGAAAGTAACATTTTACAGTTTATAATGAACAAAAACTGAATAAATTATCATCAAACATGATTAAATATCACCTTCTGGTCTTCGTTCTGTTCAGAAGAATCTAAATAAGCTGCAATAACATTTCCTAAATTCTATAAAACTGAATTTCTATGAGTTTCAGGACTTTAAATAGCGATTAAATATTTATTGTGTTAAAGGTAAATGTATAGAAATGTATTAATGTTAGGAGTGTTTTCAGAATAAAAGCCTGTGGTTTACCTGAACCAGAGCCAGCAGCAGTTTAGCGAAGTTTCCTGATGTGTCTCCGGCGACGTCTTTGTCCAACTCCTTCTTAAACACTGACACAATAAAAAACAAAGTTAGCTATGTTAGCGATGTTAGCTATATTAGCGACGTACTGACGTTTAGTTCAAATGTTCTGACGTCTGAAAGAACAATTACAATCTTTATTTTTAGCTCATGTCCATCTCTGTAGCAATAACTAGCATAGCAGCGCGAATGACAAGTATGGGGAGTGGCTAACACAAAGATATTGAGTACCTAAAGATGCTACCCAATAAATATGGGATGCTAACGATAGCCCCAAGGAGGCCAGTTGCTAGCATAGAGATATTACTGTGTAGGCAATGAATGCTGTCTATTAGCATATGGATGCTAGTAATGACATTAGTTACGTTAGTGACGTTAGCTTCACTGCTGCTGTAGATGACAATAAATAGAATAAAGAGCTGCAGCTTTTCAACTTTTCTTAATTTTTAAGTTGTTTACTGGAGGTATAAGTTGTGTTTTTTTGTTGTATGAATTGTTGAAAAAAAGTGAAAATTTCATCATTTTCCAATGACGCCTTTAATTTAGCATCATCCCATCCATTATCTTTACACCGCTTAATCCTCATTAGGGTCGCGGGGGGCCTTTAATTTAGATTTTTTGTAATTTGTTCTGACATTTACGTCCCAAACATTCAATTATTTAAATTTTCTTGTCATAGAAGTCAAATCTCAGATAAAAGAAGCTGAAACTGGAGAAATCTTTGCTTTTGTTTTCCAGTTAGGATTAATTTTGTGACAGATTAACCAGTTGTTTTTTTTTTACCATATTATGGCAGCCTACATGTACATTTATTTAAGTTTACCATGTCAAAATAATTCTATTTTTTTGTGTAATAAATTTAAAATAAAATAAGATCAAATAAAAAAATAAAGTGAAACAAGATAAAGTGAAATAAAATAAAATATGATAAAGCAAAACAAAATAATACTATATAAAATTAAAGAGTGATAAAAATATATAAAATCTAAGCTAGAAAAAAATCAAACAGAATATACAGAGTGACAGATGTGCAAAATGTGTAAATGACATGAGAAGGTAGGATAAAGACAAGCTTACAGATATAATGAAAGAAGTTTAGAATGTAAAGTGGTTTAAATGTTGGTACTAAATAACAAAGATTTAATCGACATATTTAATGTCAGTTATTTGAACTTCACTCACTTTCTTTGTAAACCTTCTTGATCTCCATCAGCTCCTCATTGTTTCTGGAACAAACCAACTCGATCAGCGTCTCCTCGTCGGTCCCGAGTCCCTGAAAGCCAGAATGCACAAACCAGGAGAGACATAAACAAACCAGGAGAGACATAAACAAACCAGGAGAGACATAAATAAACCAGGAGAGACATAAATAAACCAGGAGAGATGTAAACAAACCAGGAGAGACGTAAACAAACTAGGAGAGATGTAAACAAACCAGGAGAGACGTAAATAAACCAGGAGAGACATAAACAAACCAGGAGAGATGTAAACAAACCAGGAGAGATGTAAACAAACCAGGAGAGATGTAAACAAACCAGGAGAGACATAAACAAACCAGGAGAGATGTAAACAAACCAGGCGAGATGTAAACAAACCAGGAGAGACGTAAATAAACCAGGAGAGATGTAAACAAACCAGGAAAGGCGTAAATAAACCAAATGAGATGTAAACAAACCAGGAGAGACATAAACAAACCAGGAGAGACATAAACAAACCAGGAGAGACGTAAACAAACCAGGAAAGATGTAAATAAACCAAATGAGATGTAAACAAACCAGGAGAGACGTAAACAAAGCAGGAGAGACGTAAATAAACCAAATGAGATGTAAACAAACCAGGTGTAAAATATCATCTACACAGCTAAAGTTAGCAGAAGAAGCTAACTACTCAGAGTGCTATACTAGCTAGCTGCTAACATAGCCACGCATGAGCCACATATTCCATGTAATTAAATGAGGCAGCTAATCAGCTAGCCTCATGCTAACAGTAGCTAGGAGCTTATTTCATGAGACTTGGTAGTTAATTACCTTTAAACTGCACATTTACACGTGTCAAATTGTATACATCATATAAATATGTATTATTATATATTATATGAAAATATATATAATATATATTTATTTATGTATTATATATTATAAATATATATTATTTATATAAATTATATAAATATAAATTATTTATTATATAAATAAATACAACATGAAGACAGAAATAACAGCACTGAACCAGAAATGATATAAATATGATTTTTTTTTTAAACAGTAGCTAATAATGTTATTATTTGACTTTCTGCACATAGAATTCAGTCTTATTTTAAAGACTTCCATTCAAACCTTTACAGTCGTTAATGTTGCTTTGGTTCCCTAAAAGGTGTAAATCCAAACTTTAATTAATGCTTTTGTTGTTTGGTGTTTAGGCCTTCAGCTGGACTTCTACTGGGAGGTTCTGGACCTCATCTAGAACATCCTCAGTTCTGACCTTGATAGAGGCTCTGAGTTCGGAGGCGTCGTACTGAGACGTGGACTTCATCAAACCCAACATGAGAGACTCCAGAGAGCCGGACAGCGCCCCCTTCAGGGCCGTCGGCAGGTCCTGGAAATAAGAACGGAAAGAGGTGAAACGACTGATTTAAGATCAGAATTCAGCAGCAAGTCATAAAGCTGGCTTCTAGAAGGGAAGATAAAACTGAAAATGGACAAAATATCTACATTTTTGGTGTTTATTTAATTGTTTTACTAATTTTTCCATATTATTTGTACTGTCTATTTTATTCTATACACCGAATTTGCTCTGTAGTTCATAGTTTGCTGATTTGTTTTGCTAAATTGCTTCATTTTTTCTGCATATTTAGTGATTCGCACTCAGAAAAACTCACAAAAGTTAGTATTTATCTCTAAAATAAATCCTATCAGGCTAAAAAAAGATTATTTAGTCATCAGTAGATGTTCAGGTGTTTTATTCTAATAATAATAATAATAATAATAATAATAATAATAAATGTTTGGTCTATTTGTATATCATAAAAAAACAGCCTTTATTCCTGTCTGATGCTGTTTTCTAGTTTAAAAAAATAACAAAAATTTAGCAATGAGTCACATAAAAAGCTAAAAACTCTGTTTCTTCATCAGATCTGAGCAGAAAATAAACATAAAGTTTTATTTCTAGTTAATTAAAGACCTTCTTGGCGATTCGTTCGTATTCGAAGGCAATGTCTCGGCGCTGCTCGTAGCTCCGTCTGGTCAGAATGTCGATGATCGTCTGTTCGTCCACACCTGAGGAGAAAAACACTTTTAATTTAGGATTAAAAACACTTAATTTAGGATTAAAATACTTTTAATTTATGATTTTAACTCCAGATGCAACACGAGGAACTTGAACTCCAGTTTTTGATGTTTCTAATGAAAGAAAACAATCTGAGTTTGAGTTTTCTGCAGGTTTGTTTTTTAAGTTATGATTAGACGTAAATACAGAATAAAAACATGGATTAGAAACTAAATTCAGCTCCAGGATCATTAACAGAGTTGATGAAAAGTCTTTTATTGTGAAAGGTTTGGACCAGGACCAGGTTTTTATAGTTTTCCTGAACTCTGGTTCCTCTGAGGAGGGAAATCCTCCGACAGGAAGCTGCTGAATTCTGCAGACCTCAACTTCCTGTTTATTAGAAACCTGACGTCTGATTGGCTGAAGGTCTCAGAGTGACGCCTCCTATAGGCTGCAGTGGTAATGACATCATCAGACCAGAGCTGGGAGATGCATCAAATCATTTATTGATCTAAAACCAATCAGGCGGTATTGATCTGAATATTGGACCTCTGATGGTTTAATGGGAGTTTCTGGTTCTGGTTCTAGTTCTGGTTCTGGTTCTAGTTCTACTTCAGGTTCTGGTCCAGGTCTTCTCCTCACCTTTAGTCTTGATGGCCGTCTCCAGTCTGGCAGCATCCTTTGCCGGGTCGAACTCTCGGACTGGAACCACAGTGGGAAACCTGGGCTCAGCTTCCTACAGAGAACAGAACGTTAGGAACTACAGGAGGAACTACAGGAGGAACCACAGGAAGAACTACAGGAGGAACCACAGGAAGAACTACAGGAGGAACCACAGGAAGAACTACAGGAGGAACTACAGGAGGAACTACAGGAGGAACCACAGGAAGAACTACAGGAGGAACTACAGGAGGAACTACAGGAGGAACCACAGGAAGAACTACAGGAGGAACTACAGGAGGAACTACAGGAGGAACTACAGGAGGAACCACAGGAAGAACTACAGGAGGAACCACAGGAAGAACCACAGGAGGAACTACAGGAGGAACCACAGGAAGAACCACAGGAGGAACTACAGGAGGAACTACAGGAGGAACTACAGGAGGAACTACAGGAGGAACTACAGGAAGAACTACAGGAGGAACTACAGGAGGAAGCACAGGAAGAACTACAGGAGGAACTACAGGAGGAACTACAGGAGGAACTACAGGAAGAACTACAGGAGGAACTACAGGAAGAACTACAGGAGGAACCACAGGAAGAACTACAGGAGGAACTACAGGAGGAACTACAGGAGGAACTACAGGAGGAACTACAGGAGGAACTACAGGAGGAACTACAGGAAGAACTACAGGAGGAACTACAGGAGGAACCACAGGAAGAACTACAGGAGGAACCACAGGAAGAACTACAGGAGGAACTACAGGAGGAACTACAGGAAGAACTACAGGAGGAACTACAGGAGGAACTACAGGAGGAACTACAGGAGGAACTACAGGAGGAACTACAGGAGGAACCACAGGAAGAACTACAGGAGAAAACTTCTGGTTTCCTGAGTGACTCATTCAGACTCTGAATATTTCCAGAGGACGTCTGATTGATCATTGATCGGTTATCAGCTGTCTGGTTGTGCAGGTGAACTGTGGGCGGGGCCTCAGAAACTCACCTTTACCTGCTTTAGGAGGCAGTAAAACTCCGTCAGGTTGTAAAAACGCAGTAAAGTTTGTAAAGCTACATAATAAAGAAGATTAAAGCTTCAGTAGAATATTTAGAGAGTTTAATAACAGCCAGATTGAAGTTTAAAAATACGTTTAATTTATTGTCAGTCATCAGGTCCTGGTGATGGTAGGAGCTTCTGGAAGATGTTTCTAGAAACATCTCCTCATGTTAGAGATGTTTTGTCTTTTTCTTGTCATTTTGTGTCTCGTTTTTGTCATTTTGTGTCTCGTTTTTGTCATTTTGTGTCTTGTTTTTGCCGTTTGTGTCTCGTTTTGGTAATTTCTGATCTTGCTTTCGATGTTTTAGGTCCTGTTTTGTCATTTTGTGTCTTTTTTTGTTGTTGTTTTGTGTCTCTTTCTGGTGGTTTTATCTCCTCATCCTGGAGATGTTTTTCTATGTCCATGATTCCTCTCTACTCTGCTCATAATCTGTAGAAAGATGTTTCACCATGCTGGATGGATCTCCAACAACTTGAATTATAATAAAAATAAACTTGAAAAATTTGTTCAAGTTTGCCCCCCCCCCCCCAAAAAAAGTGCCTGATACACACCAAAAGTTGTCCAAAATGAATGAAAAATGTTAGATATGTCCATGTTTTTCTTCACTGTGGTTCATTTTGATCTAAAGTCCTGCAGCTCTGTGGATCCAGAACATCATGAAGAAGGAGAGAGAACTCAGAGACGTTGTCTATCAGTCGTTAGAATGATGGAATAATAGAAAAAACATTTCCTTTATTATTTATTCTATAAAACTATAAGATTGTGTCACCAACTCTTACTGCAGATATTTAACTGTTTACATTTTTACAGACTCATTTGTGTTTGGTTTGTGTTTTTTCTGTCATTTTCTGTTTTTTTGAGAAGATTTCCTCTCAGTATTTACTCATATTCTCTGTTCCAGACTCACCCCTCCATAGGACAGAGTCAGCTGACTCAGAAACTCCGACACCAGAGCCATGATGGATTCACCTGGAAACAAACCACAGGTGAGTTTCACACTTTAATGCTGTTTAACTCACGTTTATGCATGTTTTATTCATTATTCCACAAAAAAACAGAGAAACAGAACAACAGCGACCTGTCAGGTGAGATTATAAAAACCTTTAAAGAAGAAACTTTACTTAAAACCACAAAACTAGAAATCCTAAAAATATCTAAAGTGATTACATATAGTAAAACTGTAAAACTTCTAATATTTTCTTAAGAACATCCACATAAAAATCAACCAAAATCCAGCGAAATTCGCTGGATTTTGGTTGATTTTTATGTGGATGTTCTTAGGAAACATTTTTAACGTTTCTTTTTTTCCACCAAAAAATGTTCAAAGATTTCCCAAAAATGTTGAAAATGTGGACATCAGAAGTTTCAGTGTGAAAATATATTTTTTTCTCCACATTCTCAAACTTTAAAACGGGTCAATTTGACCCACAGGACGACATGAGGATTAAGAACATTCACATGATTTGACTGTTAGCCTGTTAGCTAACAGTTAGCTAACTGTTAGCTAACTGTTAGCCTGTTAGCTAACAGTTAGCTAACTGTTAGCTAACTGTTAGCTCAGTTTGGTCTCTCCATCGCCGCAGAAGTTCAAAGTTTTGGACAAACTGAAGCTGATTCCAGACTGGATGAAATGAAAGCGTTTTTAGAACATCACAGAACTTCTCTTTGGGATTAGTTCTGGTTGATTTGAACACAGAACTAAAGAGGAAACGAGTTCAAACAACAAACGGATGGATTTTGTTTGTTAAAGTGGGTTCCAGCTGCGTTTAGCTGCTCATGTTCTGATTCCTGAGGAGCTGTAGTGAAATAAAGTTAAAGTTTATCGATGTTTCAAACTCTGAAGGAAACGGAGACGTGTGATGAGTTCCATCCGGAACAAAGAGCAGAGAAACGTTGGATTTCCTCCTCGGATCTCTAAAAACAACCCAACAATGATCCTCCAGTAAACGCTCCGAGGTGTGTTTGATTTATTGGCCAGGCGAGGCGACTGATAAGGACGATGACTCACAAACCAAACAGTCGTTGTGTAACAGCAGCGTTATTAAAGTCCGACCGTCCGGCTGTAAAGTCTTCAATCATTACCGAGACCCTCCACCTTCGACCTGCTGACAGGAAGTTACATCACCTAGCAACGGCAGCAACAAAACAGCTCCAGGATCACTTTAGACTGTTTGAAATAAAGTAATCTGATTACATAAAACACGAGAAGATCCCAGAATTAAAACCGTCTGTTCCACAAACCTATTTTTTAAAGGAAAACGCCTAAAATCCAGTTTTACTAGGAAAAATTTCTGGTTTTCTGTCATTAAAACTCAACATACTTCAATTTTTCACCGTCGTTCAGATCAAATAAATGAAATATAAAAATCCATCCTTGTCAGTTTGTTTTTTTTCAGTCTTTTCTGCCTTTTTCCAAACCAAACAATCAGTTGATTCATAAAGATAACCGGCAGACATATTGATTAAGCTGCACATTTATACGTTTCAAATAATAAATGAATACAACATAAAGACAGAAATAATAGCAATGAACCAGAAATTATATTAAAATGATAAAAATCGCAGCTAATTATGTTATTATTCAACTTTCTGCACATAAAATTTAGTCTTATTTTAAAGACTTTCACCCAAAACTTTAGTTCATAGTCGTAAACGTTCCCTAAAATGTCTAAATTAATTAATGCTTTTCTTCATTAATGTTTGGTTCAGACACAACATTTAAACACAAACCAACAAAAGCATTAATTAAACTTTGCACATTTTGCAAATGAGACGGCGGCTCCTAGCTACTGTTAGCATGAGGCTAGCTAATTAGCTGCTGCCTCGTTTAATTACTTGGAATTAACTAAATAATCAAAATGTTGCCTCATTAAATGGATATTTAGTTTTACAGATAAAATAAACAGGAGAAAAGCAACAACTAAATGTAGTTTTAACTAAAGGCTAGGCGTGGCTATGTTAGCAGCTAGCTAATATAGCGCTCTGAGCAGCTAACTTCTTCCACTAACTTTAGCCGTGTAGATGACATTTTTGTGTTACTCTGGTTGTGTAATTAGTACTCATATTATAAATACTCAGACATGATGAAAATTCAGTTATTGCACTCCAGATGGTTAAAGCTCTTGGTTAGCTTTAGCTAAAGCTAATCTGGCACTTTTTCAGTAGCTATGAGACAGCAGCTCTGAGCTACTGTTAGCATAAGGCTAGCTGATTAGCTCTTGCCTTGTTTAATTATGTGGAAAAAAGTAAATAAAATGTTGCCTCATTAAATGTATATTTTGTTTTAAAGATTAATATAAAAACAGGAGAAAAGCAACAACTAAACATAGTTTTAGCTAAAGGCTAGGTGTGGCTATGTTAGCAACTAGCTTCTTCCGCTAACTTCAGCCATGTTGATAAAAGTTTTATATTACTCTGGTTGTGTAACTAGTATCATATTATAAATACTGAGACGTGATGAAAATCTCACAAGTAAAATTCAGTTATTACACTCCAGATGGTTAAAGCTCGTGGTTAGCCATAGCTAAAGCTAATTTGGTACTTTTTCTTGTTTTCTGACTTTTGAAAACTCTGTTGATGCTCTAACATTTTAGCAAATCTGTTCTGCAACATAAATATGACAAAAACTAAGTTTTATATCTTAATGAAAACAAGCAGCATCAGATAAAGTAGCTCTGCTAAAAGCTAACTAGCTTAGCAGAGGGATGCTAGCTACCATCTCCAGGGGAATTCATATTTTTTTAGCTTTATATCAAAATTCTGAATGAATATTGCATGTTTAAAGACAAATTTATTAATAATCTACACAAAAGAGCACATTTTGTTTTAATATGTCAGCAGTAAATTAAATGTAAAGCTTATTGTTAGCCGTAGCTGAAGCTAATCTGGTACTTTTTCTTGTTTTCTGACTTTTGAAAAGAAAAACTCAATAAAATAGGAATACTTTGAAAGGAAATTTGGTTTGTTCCAGCAGAAAGAGTGCTTTTCCTGCCGCCGTAGATGCAGATAAATGAGCAAAAACGTGCCGTAAATAAAAATAAATGATTTCTGCCCGTAAAATTCAGTCTTATTTTGAAGGGTTTCACTCAAAGCTTTAGTTTAAAGTCATAAATGTTGCTCATGTTCACTGAAATCTGCAAACTTTAATTAATGCTTTTATTTGTTAGTGTTTAATCCTTCAACTGGACAGTTGACGGAGGAGAACATTTCCAGAACCTCCCAGTAGAAGTCCAGTTGGTTTCTATTAAAGCTCCTTCAAAATAAAACCCTTCAGTGAAGAAACTCGCCTTGTTCCACTTTGTTTTTCCTGATTTCCTGCAGCTAAAGCAGCAGAAACACTAGAACCCGTGTGTGTTGTAGAAGTTCTGCAGAGTTCTTACCTCGGAGCGGCAGCAGTTCTGGTCCAGGACCGTCTGGGTGTGGCGTTTAAATACCAGCTGACTCACCCACTCTGCTATCTGGAGCTCTGACTCAAACTTTTACACATCAGGATGAAGCAGAAATTCCTCAGCGAGGCTCGGGTCGATGCCGGGCTCTGATTGGCTGCCTGAAGTGGAGGTTTTTTGTTAAACAGAAGTTTTAACTCCTTCATGCAACAGTTTGATCAATAAAACCAAATAAAGCAACCGTGGAAGTAATAATAACTGAAAACTTTATTGGTATAAATGTCTGAACAGTAGCTCAAAGTATGCAAAAAAAAACTTTACAAGAAAAAAAATCTAGTTTGCTGATGAGCTAAATGTAAATAGAATAAAATAGTAAAATAATAAAATAATAAATAAAAATAAAATAAAATAAATAATAAAATAAAATAGTCTAATGGCTGCTGCTTTTTATTCAATTAGCTTAATAAATCTACCTTTAAATATGCTATATTCATTTAATTTATATCCATTTCATTAGTTTTTGTCATATTTATGTTAGAACAACCCGATTTATTGAAATGTTGGCGCATCAGCAGAGTTTTCAGAAGTCACAAAACAAGGAAAGTACCAGATTAGCTTTAGCTATGGCTAACCACAAGCTTTAACTTTAATTTACTGCTGATATATTAAAACAAAATGTGCCTTTTGCATTCTGTTTAAGTTAGCTTAATAAATCTATCTTTAAATACGCTGTACTCATTAGAAATGTGGATTTAAAGCTAAAAAAATGTGAATTCCATGAGAGATGGTAGCTAGCGTCCCTCTGCTAAGCTAGTTAGCTTTTGGCAGAACTTGTTTTCATTAAGATGTTACACTTAGCTTTTGTCATATTTATGTTGTAGAGCAAACAGATTTGATAAAATGTTGGAGCATCAACAGAGATTTTAAAAGTCAGAAAACAAGAAAAAGTACCAGATTAGCTTTAGCTAAGGCTAGCCACGAGCTTTAACCATCTGGAGTGTAATAACTGAATTTTACTTGTGAGATTTTCATTAAACATGTCTCAGTATTTATGAGTACTAATTACACAACCAGAGCAATAGAAAAATGTCATCTACACGGCTAAAGTTAGCAGAAGAAGTTAGCTGCTAACATAGCCACAGCTAGCCTTTAGTTAAATCTGCATTTGTTGCTTTTGTCCATTTTTTATCTTTTAAACAAAATATCCATTTAATGAGGCGACATTTTCATTATTTAGTTAATCCCACATAATTAAACCAAGGCAGCAACTAATCAGCTAGCCTCATGCTAACAGTAGCTAGCAGCTATTGTCTCCTAGCTACTGAAAAAGTACCAGATTAGCTTTAGCTAAAGCTAGCCACGAGCTTTAACTAGCTGGAGTGTAATAACTGAATTTTACTAGCGAGATTTTCATTACACGTCTCAGTATTTATGAGTACTAATCACACAAGAGTAAACAGAAAAATGTTATCTAGATGGCTAATGTTAGCTAACTACTCAGACTGCTATATTAGCCAGCTGCTAACATTGCCACGCCTAGCCTTTAGCTGAAACTACATTTAGTTGTTGCTTTTCTTCAATTTCTTTTTATCTTTAAAACAAAATATCCATTTTAATGAGGCAACATTTTGATTATTTAGTTAATTCCACATAATTAAATGAGGCACTGAGGCATGCTAACACTAGCTAGGAGCTGCTGTCTCCTAGTTACTTAAAAAGTACCAGATTAGCTTTAACTAAGGCTAACCATGAGCTTTAACTAGCTTGAGTCTAATACCTGACTTGTGAGATTTTCATCACATCTCAGTATTTATAATATGAGTACTAATTACACAACCAGAGTAATGTAAAAATGTTTTCTGCACCGCTAAAGTTAGCAGAAATCGCTAGCTGCTCAGAGCGCTATATTACCTAGCTGCTAACATAGCCACGCCTAGCCTTTACTTAAAACTACGTTTAGTTGTTGATTTTCTCCCGTTTTTTTTAATCTATAAAACAAAATATCCATTTTAATGAGGCGATATATTGATTATTTAATTTATTCCACATAATCAAACGAGGCAGCAGCTAATTAGCTAACCTCATGCTAACAGTAGCTAGGAGCTGCTGTCTTATTTTTTCACTTTTTTCATGAGACTTGGTGGTTAATTGAAGCTAAGCTTTTTTTTGTTAAAGAGAACAAAAGTTTGAACTCCTTCATGCAATAATTTGATCAATAAAACAAACGGAATCTCTGCTTCAAGTCAATAATGGTGATAATAATGAAAACGGTCTGAACAGCAGCTCAAAGTATAGAAATAAAAACCTGAGTATGAAATAAAGATATTAAAATACATTTATGTGGCTTTTGGTCAGAAGGAAAACATTTATTTCTGTTTATCTCATTAATTAGCAGCCATTTGGAAAACTTTACGGACACACGAGGGCGCAAACGGTTTTTCTTCTTGTTCTGATCATAAATTCATGTTATTTTGAGTTTGAATATGATCTTTAATGCTGGAAACAAACAGCAGCTCTATTAAGTTCAAATTTCACATATTTTTAGTTTTATGCTAATAATTCATCTGTTTGGTTGATTGTGGTTCTGGGAGGATTGTGGAGGTGATGAACTCTGGCTTTCTGTTCTGATCCAGAGAAGATGAAAGTTCACGCCTGATTTCCTGCTAATACTGATTTTTACCTTCAGTCTCAGAGACACTGGGAGGTTTTACTGAGCTAGTATTTATCTGTGCTGGAGATAATGAAGGAGTGGCACCGTAGACGAATAGTTTTATGGATGTTAATGAGGTAAGGAGAAGTTTCAACTCCACCCGGTGGTATTCATTAAATGATTCACAGAAATTCTCCAATTTTAATCATCAGAGCAAATAATTGACTTCTGCTCGACAAAACACATTATTCTGTGACAAAAACATCAAGGTAAAAGACTAAAATTCTATTTTAACAAACTTAAAAACTAATTTTCTCTGTTTTTTTTACACTTAGTTTTTTTTTAAAATAAAATAAATTATAGACTAATAACAGACTACTGAGCTGTTTTTAAAGTGAACCTTGTTGCTGATGCACACAGACAAGCTAGCTGTTTCCTTTTCTTTCCAGCCTTCATGCTAAGCTAAGCTAACTAGCTGCTAATATGTTACTAATAATGTCATTTAGAAAAACATCAGCACACAGCGAGCCCAACTATGTCAGCTAATGTAATTAGCAAGATAACATTATAGCCTACAAGCTAATGCCATGGCTAGCAAGTTAGAAGTGCATCCAGTCTACGGCAAAAAGTAGCTGACACATAGCTAGCTAGTTGAACAGTTAGCAGCTACTATTTGTTGTTGTCTAGAAAATGATCAGCGTACAGCTTATTAAATAACAGATTTAGAAGTGTTTGTAAGTGGATTTTGTTGTACACAGACAAGCTAGCTGTTTCTTTTTCTTTCCAGCCTTCATGCTAAGCTAAGCTAACTAGCTGCTGGCTGTAGCATCATGCTTACAATGCAGACATACATTTTAAATTTATTTTTTTAACAACTTAGCTTGTATTTTGAACCTAATTAGCAAGTTGCTGTTAATGTTGTAGCTAGCAAGCTAAGAGCACAATCAAAACTGGGGAAAGTAGTGGATATGCAGCTGACTAGCTAGACAGCCAGTGGTTACTAATAGTTGTTTAGAAAAGATCAGCACACAGCAAGCACTGCTATGTAAGCTAATGTAATTAGCAAGATAACATTATAGCTTACAAGCTAATGTCATAGCTAGTAAGTTAAAAGTTCAGCCAGTCTATGGAGAAAAGTAGCTGACATGTAGCTAGCTAGTTGAACAGTTAGCAGCTACTATCTGTTGTCTAGATGCTTTAGATGTATTTGTAAGTGGATTATGTTGCACAGAGCCAAGCTAGCTGTTTTTCCTTGTTTCCGATCTTTATGCTAAGCTAAGCTAACAAGCTACTGACTGTAGCTTTGTACTTACTGTGTAGAAGTGCAGTTTTTTCACCAAGCTAACTTTAAGACTAATTTAATTAGTAAGGGAATGTTAAGGCTAAAGCGAGTAAGATAGAAATCAGTTTATGATTAAAAGATACCACAAGCTACACAAGCAAAGCTAATCAGCAAGATAATACAAATGGTATAGCTAGCAAACTAGCTGTTTATCCTTGCTTTCAGGGATTATGTGTGGTTAGATGCTTCATATTACTGCATGAACATACAGCTTTTTCAGGCTAACTTTGTGTTTTGAACTTAATTTGCGGGTTTATGCTGATGTAGCAGTTAGGAAGCTGAGCATAGCCGTAGCTGACATGATTTCAGCTAGGTAAACCACTAGCAGCTGCTAATCATTGATGCTAACAGTCAGAAATAGTCGAGGTGGCAGCAGCTGAACTATGTGAGGTAACTTAATTAGAAAAGATTTATGCTATAGCTAGCAAGCTAAGAATGCAACAATCTGTAAGGAAAAAATGCTTATATGTAGCTAGCTACCTGCACAGCTAGCTCATTATAGATAGCGTCCATGACTGTTAAGACGGCAGCAGCTGATTGGTCAGATTCCACTTCTGTCCAGTAGGAGGACGTGTGGGCCATCTTTGTTTACAGTTTATTCTCAGCAGGTTTGTTTTATATTTTTATGAGATTCATGTTTTTTTTATCGCTATTAAGTCGTTCAACCAAACAACCAGCTGCTCTGCAAACCTCTAATGTTGTTGATTTAATTTGACTGAATGTTTGGCCTGTAATTAATTTTATAAACTCTGTGAAATGCTGCTATCAACAATATGGTCCTAATAATTAATAAGCCATAAAGTTTCTACCCACGGTGCCATGCTGCTGTTCTGTCGGCAGGTTTCCTAATCTAATAACAAAATGCGAATGTTTGAAGGCTCATTGAGACTTTCTGACATGAATCCTGTCTTCTATCTGCTCCCTGTTGCTGTAACCCAGAGGAATGTGAGTTCAGACTGTCCTCGCTGGAACACAACACTGCGTTTCCACGGCAACACAATCACAGTCAGATAAGAGGCGATAAACTCTGAGCTCAGTGAAAGTCCAGAGACGTGAACACAACATTCAGGAAGACAAACGGAGGATCTCAGGAGTTTCCTTCCTGATGAACCTGGACCAGATCCATCAGCTGCAGTTCACAGATCAGCCACCAGAGGGCAGCAGCAGCTCACGTGGACACTGATAGATGGTTCATTTAATGACAAAACACACATTTATAAAACTAAAGAAGAACTGGGTTATTTTAAATAAATACAGAAATTATTTTTAATGTCAGAAGGAAGCAGGATGAAGGATTTTAAAACCAACCAATAAATCTCCAGAGTTCCAGGTCCTTGAAGTCCATAGAGGTGGGTCCAGATTTATCACTTTTTAATGGACTTTTTCCATCATTTCTGAGCCTCAGAACTTCATCAGTCCAGCAGATAGAACCATGACATTTAGGAGGAAAACACATCTGAGTTCTGGGAAAAACTGCAACTAAAAGAACTAAAAAAAAAAAAACAAAAAAAAAACGCTGGGAAATCACCACAAAAATGGCCCATATTACCACAAAAAGACACAAAATCACCACAAAAAGGACCAAAAGGACCACAAAACAGGTGAAATTTTGACAAAAACTCAAATTTGGCACAAAAAACATGCAAAATCACCACAAGCACAGCCAAAATTACTACAAAAAGACATAATCACCACAAAAAGAGCCAAAACTACCTTGAAAGGTTCAAATATGCCAGCAAAAACATGGAAAAATCACCACAAAAAGGACCAACGCTACCACAAAACAGGTGAAATTGGGACAAAAACTCAAATTTGGCACAAAAAAATCAACCAAAAAGGACTAAGGTTCCTCCCAAACCTCCTCCTACTCTAGAACTTTCTCCAGTTGTCAGTAGGTCTACTCTAGAACTTTCTCCAGGGGACGTTCTCCTCTATGGACTTGAAGACCTGGAACTCTGGAAATATTCACAGTATGAAGGTAGAACTCTGATCATTAAATAAACTAAATAATCAGATGGTTCTGGGGAGGTTTTGAGGGAACTTGGTTCAGATTTGTTTGGTTTTATGTGGACAGACTCTGAAGATAAAGATGATAATATGAAGACACTGAACGCAGACTGTAGAGGCAGAACAAGCAGAGAGGGAACGATGAACTTCAGGGTGACCCAGTGAACCAGAACCTGGTCTAAAGTGTTCTCTGGATGTGGTTCAGGTAGCTGCAGCTCCAATCCTCTGTTTCGCTGACGCAGGAATTAACCTTGTGAGCAGCTAATCCTGGTTGGGGCATCGTTAACAGCTTTAACCTGATGCCGCCGCCACAATATGCTGCAGACAAACACACCAGAACCGGCTTTAAGACAGTTAAACCAAACTATTTTCACAACAGAATCATCTCAGAGACCTCAGCTGCTGGTGTTTCATCAGAACACCTTCAGTTCAGACTTTACTTCAAGTTCAAGGTTCCTCAAAATGAAATCTGTTGGAAGAAACACCTGAATGTTCTCCTTAAGGCTTCCTTAAGATGTTCTTTCAGGTATTTCAGGTTGTCTGAGACTTAAAGTTTGTTGAAATGATGAAAAACCCTTCAGGTTCCTCAGATTCTGTCTGAACCACAACATGACTGAGTTTATTGAGATAAATGTAAGAAATAAACTGATCCAGATGTCTGGAACTAACTTCTGTTATCATTTAGTTCCACATTCATGGTTTTCTGGATCAAATTCAATTTTTACTTTGTGTTGTTTTTTTTGTTTTGTTTTTTTGGCCATAATTTTCTTTTTTACCTCCTTTTACCTGTTTGTTTTGTCTTTTCTTCTTTAAAAACCTTGAACACTACGTTTACCCTCTAATACTACATTTACCCTATAATAGATGCAGAGCTGCAGTTTTATAGTTTTTTATTGTCCTTAAAGTGTGTATTGTCAAAGACATCTTTAGTTTCAGTAATAAATGTGTGAAGTATTTCGAAATAGATCATGTCTCTGTTGCTCCACCTCCAGATCAGACTAAGATCTTTCTTCAAACTCATCTAAACTCTATTTCAGACGTTGAATCTTGGGTTTATAGCGAGTCAGAGACACTGATGTGTTTCTAAAAACTCTCTGCATCCATTTTATTCTGATCAGAAGCAGGATGTTCTACACTGGGTGTTCTTCAAATCAGTTTCAAACAGCAGGAAGTCGTCTGCATAGAGACAGACACTGATATGGAGCTTTTTAAAAGACCTCCATGTGTCCTGAACATAAACACCTGCTGGACGTTTCTCTGCAGCTGGTGGACAGAAGTGAAACTGATATTTATCTGACGGGCAGTAAGAGGATTTCTCTAAATGTTCTCTCCATCTTCTTGCCTCGTCTGGTTTTGGTTCTGTTCAGCCCGAGGACGGAGGTTTGGTTCTGCAGAGGGTCCCTCCACGTTCCAGCGTCTGACGGTGTAATCTGAGGTCCGGTTCGTCCCGCTCTGTCCCGCTCTGCCCTTCACTCCCTCAGTAATCCTGTTAGCAGAGCTCGTCAGTAATCCTCCCAGATCCCTGCAGGGCTCCACGGCTTCTTCAACGCAGCTCTGTGGGATGCTGCTGGACCTGACTGAACACTGAGGTAGGACCAGAACCCACACAAACACAGCAAGACACCAACATAAAGCCCAACAACACACCGAGATATCAACACAACGACACAATGACACCAACACACCAAGAAACCATGATACCAACAAAACAACACTAACACAAAGACCAACACAACAAGACAAAGACCGCCAACATAACAACATCAACACAACCACACACCACCTCCATACTGCCCGAGAGGAGCCAGATTCTGGTTCTGGAGTCGACTATTTTGGGACAGCTCCTGCATTAGTTTGGCGTTTGGGTGAAAGCGTGAATACTACCTAGTTGTGTTTTCAGTTAAAGTCTGGTGAGTCTGAGAAGATGTATCATGTTTATCAGAGAGGACTTCAGGATGTTGCGAAGGTCCAACAGAACCAGAAACCAACAGAACACTCAGTATGTTCAGTTCTTTAAAGGTGTTTTAGACATTCTCGGGTCTGTAGGAAAGAAGTGACTTCAGTTGTCGGAGAACTTCCTCTGATCCTCTGAGCTGCTCAGAACCAGAATGTTTGGACAAATGACTGTTTCTGGAAACTCTCAGAACTGACGGTCTGAAGACTCATCGACTCTGAAACCCTTAAACCTGAGGTTCTGGAGTAACGAGCTGGTTTACTACCTGGTTAAATACTGACTGATGTCCTGAACAGCTGGATAACTGATTCATTCACTGACCTGTTAACTGAGTAGTTCAACAACTAGTTAATTTGGATTTCTTGACTAAACTTCTCGTTAGCTGACTCACTTGAGTAACTTACTGACTCTTAACACCACAAACTGGTAACCAGAAGGACCTGTTTTAATTCTGATATTACATCTTATAGATCTACCAGGGTTTACCTGGTTAACTGTCTGACTGGTTATTGCACAGGATTCTGTTATTGTCCAACTTGCATGTTAACTAATTAGCCGATTAACTAGGTGACCATTAACTACTGAATTCTTTAACTACTGTATCTGATAAACTGTCTAGTTTCTTGGCTAACCGGCTAAACTAGCAGCTTCTGTCACTAACTCATTATCTAGTTCACTAAGTCGAGTCACTAACATGTAAACAACAACAGACGATCACTCAGAGTGTTTTCAGTACACAAACTGGATTATCTTCACCTGGCTAACGAGGAGATCATTACCTGGTGGACTAGTTATCTGCTCTACTGGCCTGTGATGATGTCACTGTCCGACTCACTAACTAGTTACCAGACGAGCTTAGGTTAGTTTTACGTTTACAGCAGCAGATGTTTACTAGAAGTCTTTCCAGTAGGACACATTTACTGACTAACTGTGTGATCACTAACTGGTGAACTTGTTACCTGGACTACCTGGTCATAACCAGGTAGTCCAGGTAACCAACCAACTAAAACCAACCAACTAAAACAAGTCACTTATATTTAAACAGAACCTTTAAAACAACACATTTTCACCCAAAGCAGAGAAATGAGATCATCTTCACAGATTTAACTAACTAGCTGTTTACTGACCATTAAACTGAACTACCTAGTTACCTAGCAACCAGTTAAACCATCAGATTCTGTCACTGTGACCTCACTAACTGCCCACATGTTGGATTATTAACCTGGTTACTGGATGATGGTCCAACTGGACAACCAAACGACTAACGACTCCACCACTGGTGAACTGGTGAATTATTTACTGTAAAGTGTGAGTGGTTAGCTGGTTAACTGGTTAAAGTGTGAGTGGAGAAGTGTTACTAGTTAACAGCTGTGGTGTTCATGTGGAGGATTAGGGTCGGCGTCCGTCAGCAGTAATTGAAGCCGACGTTCAGCCAGACGTGATCTAAACAGCGATGAGGACAGCAGGTCGGTCAGCAGGCCATCGGTTATTACCCGACTCTACCCGCTTAACGGAAAATAAAATCACTTTTATTCACTATTTAAACCTTTTCAACTCGTCAGTTCGGTCACAGAATCATACAAACTCCCAGGAGTTTATTTTAAAAAACCAAATGTTTTCAGAATGTGAAATATTCAGACATACTTGGTGATGTGGTACAGCCGTAAGGGACTCTGATGGATATTTTATTTGGTTTCGCTAAAACGAAGAAAACAACACACAAAATAAAACTTTTTTCCTGAGAGAACTGAGTTCATTCAGCTGTCAGATAAATTCAAAACTTCCCATTCCTGCTTCTAATGAGAGTAAAAGTCTAAACATCCAGTTTGTGGAAGAAATCCTCACAGATTGATTGAAAGAAACTAATTATTAGCAGCTTATAGGAGACAGAAATGTTTATAAGCTGCTGTTGTTTTGTAAATAAAAAAACATTAATATCTTCCACCCTCCGTTCTGTTTTAAATCCAGCTTCATGTAGATAAAATAAACTAGAATGTTAAATTAGAGGTTTATATTTCAGGTTTTATTAGGTTCAATGTGAAACAGAACAGAAAAATAAATGAACTTTAGCCAAAGAAAACTGTGCAAAATAATAATAATAATAATAATAATAATAATAATAATAATAATAATAATAATAAGTGATTTAAAGTAATAATTTTCTGTATATAAATTTAACAGAATGCCTGCTGTGTTTAAATGAGAACACATTAAACATTAAACATTTGTGTTTGTTTGTTTGTTTGTGTGCCTGTGTCTGTTTCTGTGTGTTTTTGTTTGCGTGTTTTTGTTTGTTTATGTCTCTGTTTGTTTTTACACTTCTATATGTGTTTGTCTGTTTCTGTGTTTGCTTTTCTGATTGTTTTTGTATCTCTTTGTTTGTTTGTTTGTTTGTTCCTGCAGGATGTTGAGCTGGGTGGTCAAAGTTGTTCCTCAGCCTCCAGAACCTCCACCCAAAAAGGCTGAAGATCAGAAGGAAGTGAAACCAGAGGCTCCTCCCACAGCCCCGCCTCCTGTTGTAAGCCACGCCCCTTATTTATTAGGATTTTAGTGCCAAAGTCAATATATATATATATATATATATTGAATTCTAAGTCAAGTTGTATTTTTTTTATGACATTGTACACAAAGTGATTGTTTGGTATTAAAGGTGTTACAGTTAAAAATGACATCGTCTTTGTTTCCAACAGGAGAAGAAAGTGAAGTTTCAAGACGAGTGTAAACCTGAAGGTGAGCTCAGACAACATGACGTGGTTCCGTCTGGTTCTGTTGTTCTTTCACTCAACACACATCAATGTTCTACCAACAGCTCCTAAAGCCGACAACCCGAAGCCGGAGGTCCAGGCAGCGCCGGAGAACGGGTGAGTTCCACCAACATCAATCAATCAATCAATCCATCAGTCAATCAGTCAATCAATCAATCAATCAGTCAATCAATCAATCACATGGAACCAAACAAAACTCAGTCCACTACAATATCAACACATCTGTAAACAGATGTTGAGTAGTTTACAATTATTCTAGAAAAGTTCCTGATATGTTCCTAAAATAATCTGGCATATAGCTGCAAACTATATTTGGTATCATAAAGGTCACTTTACAAATAATTTTTCACAAGTTTTTTATCTTCCAAACCTAAATATTACAAACAAGAATTTAATAAATCTGTCAGAATCAGTGACAGTAGTGATGTCATCATCATTTGAAATTCCATTATTCTTCAAAACAAAACTCTAAACCAAATAAAAAACAGAAAACAAATTAATCAGCTAAATGAATTTAATCAGACAGTATTTTGTTTTAAAAACTGTAAAACCAGAAGTAATAACAGTAGCTGCTAACACTGTTAGCAACAGCAACCTCACATTATGAGCTACTGTCCCTTCAATGTTATCAGCAGCCAAAACAAGACATTAGCATGTACATTAGCCTAAACAAGCACCTATAATCGCTATGTTTATATCAAAAAATATTAGCCGCTATATTAGCCTAAACTAGCTTCAACAAATATTGTTTGCCATGTTAACAAGATCACATTAGCTACTACATTAGCCCTAGCAAGATAACATTAGCTACAACATTAGCCCTAGCAAGATAACATTAGCTACTACACTAGCCCCAGCAAGATAATACTAGCTACTACGTTAGCCCTAGCAACATAACATTAGCTACTACGTTAGCCCCAGCAAGATAACACTAACTACTACGTTAGCCCTAGCAAGATAACATTAGCTACTACGTTAGCCCCAGCAAGATAACACTAGCTACTACGTTAGCCCTAGCAACATAACATTAACTACTACGTTAGCCCCAGCAAGATAACACTAGCTACTACATTAACCCTAGCAAGCTAACATTAGCTGTTACATTAGTCTAGACAAGTATTATTAGTTACTACATTAGCCTGAACAAGCTAGTATTAGGCACTGCAATGGCCAGAATGAGATAACCGTTGCCACCACATTAGCTTGAGTAAGATTAAATTAGTCTCTGCATTAGCCTAAACAAAGCAATTTTAGCTGCTACATTAGCTTCAGCAAGAAGTTTAGTTATCTCACATAAGATAACGTTACTCAGGATATTAGCCTAAACAAGTTATGTTAGCTGTTATATTAGCAAAACAAGTTTAGCTTAATAGCTTTGTTAGCCTAAAGAGGACAACATTAGCCACTACATTAGCCTAAATAAATGGCTTTTGCCACTAGGTTAGTGTAAATAAGCAATATTAGCCACTGTATTAGCCTATACTGGTTAAAACAAATATTGTTTGCCACGATTAACTGAAACAAGATAACATTAGCTGTTACACTAATCTAAACAAGGATTATTATTAGAGAAACGAGTTAAACTTAATATCTACAAAGCCTACAAAAGACAACATTAGCCACTACGTTAGCCTTAATAAATTACTTTTGCCACCATTTTAGTGTAAATAAGAAACATTAGCCACTATATTAGCCTGAAAAAGTAATTTGCCACAATGCTACCTTAAATAGAGATAAACTAGCTGCTACATTATTTAGCTTGCTTCTCTCCATCCTCAGCCCGCTGCCTGGTTCTCAGGCCGGCGTCCTGACGTGGATCAGCAGTGCGTTGCCTCAACCTGCCCTCTCACCAAAACTGAGCCGAGCTAGCTCCACGGCCTCGGTAAGAACCAGAACGACTGACCCAGGATCAGATTCTGTAGCAGGATCCAGGAGCAGCAGCTGAACGATGAGATGAACAGCTGCTGATCCTGGATCCTACAGGCCTACCTGTTCTCAGGTGTCTCCATAACGTTCGTCTGTTTTATCCATCATGTCTGCTCACAGGAGGAAGCTGCACCTGCCAGGTAAACACACCTGTACCACCCTCTACAACCACGACTTATAAACAACACTACTTTATTAGATTCTACAAAACAGATGTGTTGAATCAGCAGTTCCCAACTGATAAATAAAAAGGATTCACAGGAATGTTCTTCTAATGTTTGTGCTTCTGTTTTATTATTTAATGTTTAATTTTATCTAACTGTAAAAGAAGAAAACTGTTAAAGATGTAAAGGTTGGGAGCTGCGGATTGATTCTGATGTTCCTCTGTTGTCCCCGACAGTAAACCTGAAGATGAGTGAGTAAAGACATGCCAGATAGTGAGCTGCTTTAAAAACCCATCAGCAGGCAGGACGCCAAATACTGAGCCATTCTCAAACCCATTAACAGGCACCATGCCAAATAGTGAGCCGCTTCATAATCCCCTCCACCGTCAGGATACCAGATACTGAGCTGCTTTATGACCCGTCTCTGAGCTCTGCAGCGCCCCCTGGTGTCGACTGATCACTGATAATCCACCACGGTGTTCCCTCCACAGGAAGGGGATGATCGCCTGGATCTCTCAGGGTTTGGAGAAAGTCGTTCCTCAGCCGGACCTGAAGGCCAAAGAGACGCCCGCAGCCGAGCAGCCGGCCGAGGTAAAGGTAAAGATTTCAGAGAGAACGTTCACGTAACAGATTAATTTATTTTTATTTTGTTTTATTCATGGTTCTCTGAGAGTTCTGATATTCAACTCCATGTGGGCATGAGAAAAACATAAACGTTTAGCCAAAGTCTGCTATTAAACTTAATAACTGGATAAAATTTGAAGTGAAAAAACGTATTTGATTCAGATATTACTCCATATCATACTACATGGAAGCAGTAATAGTACTCTCTAACAGGACAGCAGCAGCAGTGCTTGTTGATGCACCAATCTACAGTCTTCTATCGACCCCGATAGAAGACTGTAGATTCTTGGTAAAGTTCAGGATAGTAGACTATAGATTCTTAGTAAAGTTCAGGATAGTAGACTGTAGATTCTTAGTAAAGTTCAGGATAGTAGACTGTAGATTCTTGGTAAAGTTCAGGATAGTAGACTGTAGATTCTTGGTAAAGTTCAAGATAGTAGACTGTAGATTCTTAGTAAAGTTCAGGATAGTAGACTGTAGATTCTTGGTAAAGTTCAGGATAGTAGACTGTAGATTCTTGGTAAAGTTCAAGATAGTAGACTGTAGATTCTTGGTAAAGTTCAGGATAGTAGATTCTTGGTAAAGTTCAGGATACTAGACTTTAGATTCTTGGTATAGTTCAGGATAGTAGTCTATAGATTCTTGGTAAAGTTCAGGATAGTAGACTGTAGATTTTTAGTAAAGTTCAGGATAGTAGACTGTAGATTCTTAGTAAAGTTCAGGATAGTAGACTGTAGATTCTTGGTAAAGTTCAGGATAGTAGACTGTAGATTCTTGGTAAAGTTCAGGATAGTAGACTGTAGATTCTTGGTAAAGTTCAGGATAGTAGACTGTAGATTCTTAGTAAAGTTCAGGATAGTAGACTGTAGATTCTTGGTAAAGTTCAGGATAGTAGACTGTAGATTCTTGGTAAAGTTCAAGATAGTAGACTGTAGATTCTTGGTAAAGTTCAGGATAGTAGATTCTTGGTAAAGTTCAGGATACTAGACTTTAGATTCTTGGTATAGTTCAGGATAGTAGTCTATAGATTCTTGGTAAAGTTCAGGATAGTAGATGTTCCAGGATAGTAGACTGCCAAACACTCTTTCGAGTGTTTTGCAGCCCTGAACATTACTAAAAATCTACAATCTACATATCTACACTAGTTCAGAAAGATAATCCCAAATAATCTCAAGCCAATTAACATTATGATCTGAAATATTTCATTTTTCTGAATTATTCTTGACTTTTAAGAGTTCAGTAAAACCTTAAACCTAAAAGAAGTTTGAGTTCCGTGTTTTCCACAAACCTGCAGATGTTTGGATCTTTAAATATATTTTTAAAATTTGCTGTATTTTATTTTCAACACATTAAAAAAAGATATCACTTCCTACATTTCCCATGATGCTGCAGCCCAGATGCTACTGTTGTGTTCTCCTCTCCTGCTGGTCATGTGACTGACCAGGTGTTTGTTTCTCCTCAGGTGTGTCAGAAGGCAGCAGCTCCAGGTGAGACCAGCTCTGAATGTTCCTGCAGACTCAGATCAGGTTTGATCTGCTGCTCACATCTTCTTCATCATCTTCTCCTTCTTCAGTTCCAGCTGCAGAGCCTCAGATCATCGTGGTGGAGGTGGAGTCGGACCAGGAGGACAGCAGACCTGTTCAACCCAGGTAGGTGCAGATAAACGGCATTATTTCATATTGAAGTCCACAACAACATCTCACACAGAAATAAACTGTTAAAATAAATGAAGAATATCAGTAATCAGTCATGAAATAAGAGACAGAAGTGCATTAATCCAGAATCTATTGACAAATAGTTCTTTTCTCTATTTTTGAAAACACAAAGTTTTTATTTTCCATATTAAACTTCTCAAAGGCACCAAGAAATATATTTTTTCTCTATTCTGAGCTCTTCACAACCCAACAAAATCTCTGTTTTTAATGACGTGAACAGCAGAAACCATTCGTCTACCGGAAATCCAGGTTTGTGTGACGGAGCTGTGAAGGAGGAGGATAAACATCTGGATGTTTTGAGCTCAGTAGAGTCGCTTTATTGGTTAAATCGTGTGTTTGTGACGTTTACAGTATGATGGAGTGGATCAAACATGGAATCGAGAAGGTCGTTCCTCAGCCAGAGATCCTCGTTCGCTCAAAGACAGATGGAAACCAGAAAACCGAGGCTGCAGCTGCAGCTAAAGGTCCCAAACATCACTACAGATATTTAACTTTTAACCTTAACCAGGAAGGTCTGTGTAGCTTTACATGTTCTGGTTTAGGTACTTTATTATCTAGCAATCTGAAACCAAGACATGTTTGTTTTCTCAACTGGATTCACAACCAGGAAACCAAATCATGACATGAGGGGTTTAGAAGCAGAGTGGTCAGAAAACATCCAAACTGAGTTTTATATCATTTCTGTAATATTTTCTGGCCTAGATTTTAGTGACAGAGTGGTCGAACCCACAACCCAGATACAGCGTTACAGTGAATGTTAGAACATTCTGGAAAACACTAAACTTTGAACCCATTTTTCTCCAGAACTACAGGAAGTGGATCAGACCTCTCTGCTTCTAACCCTCCAGTTTAATGTGACTTTCTGAAGTCCATCTCTAGAATAAATCATTTCTTCCTTCTTCTTCCAGCTGAAGCTCCAGCAGCTCCTGCAGCCTCCAAACCAAACTCAGAAACAGAGAAGTGAGTCGACTCTTAGTGTCGTCATGTTGAAAATTACAGCTGCCAGACATTTAAATAAGACAGAGTTCTAACCAGTATCTGATGTTCTGACATCTTCTGCTGCTACATAGAAAATATTCAGTAACTAAACAAAATAGTAAAGAACCTAAAAGTTAATTTATCAGAATGTAAGATAACTCCCACATGAAGAAGGTTTAAGGACCAAGACACTGCAGTCCTTTATAGTTTATTATTGATTAAAGTCTGTGGACGTTCTCTGGTCTCTTACCAATGAGATCTTCTCCTACTCACCTGTTGACAAGAAACTGCAGGTGTGTTGGAGCCTTTTCTGTCAAATCTATCAAACTATAAAATGTTCCATTTAATTCAATTCAATTCAATTTTATTTATATTGCGCCAATTACAGTCAAATTGTCTCAAGACGCTTTACAGAACCCATATGCCTGAATCCCCAGAGCAGCCCTAAGGAGACAGTGGCAGGAAAATACCCTTTAACAGGGAAAAAAACCTCGAGCAGAACCCGGCTCTAATGTGGGGAACCCATCTGCTGCTGGAAGGAGGGTTGAGAGGGACAGAAGAGGTAGAGAGGTAGAGATAGAGGGATAGAGATAGAGGTAGAGGGGTAGAGGTAGAGGGATAGAGGTAGAGGTAGAGGGGTGGAGGTAGAGGGGTAGAGGTAGAGGGGTGGAGGTGGAGAGGAAGAGGTAGAGGGGTAGAGGTAGAGGGATAGAGGTAGAGGGTTAGAGGTAGAGGGATAGAGGTAGAGGGATAGAGGTAGAGAGGAAGAGGTAGAGGGATAGAGGTGGAGGGATAGAGGTGGAGGTAGAGGGGTGGAGGTGGAGAGGAAGAGGTAGAGGGATAGAGGTGGAGGGGTAGAGGTGGAGGTAGAGGGGTGGAGGTGGAGAGGAAGAGGTAGAGGGGTAGAGGTAGAGGGGTAGAGGTGGAGGTAGAGGGGTGGAGGTGGAGAGGAAGAGGTAGAAGGGTAGAGGGGTAGAGGGTGAGTTGCACTTTTCATGTATCGTCTGTCTTATCGTGCATGTATCAAATTGTGTGTTTTATGGTCCTTGCCCCCCACCCCTCTACCTCCACCCCTCTACCCCTCTACCTCCACCCCTCTACCCCTCTACCTCCACCTCTAACCCCTCTACCTCTATTCCTCTATCTCTACCTCACTACCTCTTCTGTCCCTCTCAACCTGTCCAGCCAGATGGGTCCCCCCACATTAGAGCCGGGTTCTGCTTGAGGTTTTTTCCCTGTTAAAAGGGTGTTTTCCTTGCCACTGTCACCTTAGGGCTGCTCTGGGGTTCAGGCATATGGGTTCTGTAAAGCGTCTTGAGACAATTTGACTGTAATTGGCACTATATAAATAAAACTGAATTGAATTGAACTACACAGAAGTAATACAATCACAACTAACAACACAGCTAAAGTCATTGAAAAGAAGCTAGCAACATAGCTAAAATCTTAGTAAACTACACAGATAAAATCATAGGAAAGTAGCTAACAACACAGCTAAAGTCACTGATAAGAAGCTAGCAACACAGCTAAAGTCATAGGATGACACTAACTACACAGCTAAAGTCATAGAAAAGAAGCTATGTACAGAGATAAAATCATAGGAAAGCAGCTAACAACACAACTAAAGTCATAGAAACATGGCTGACAACACAGCTAAAGTTATAGGATGATGCTAACTACACAGCTAAAGTCTTACAAATGCAGCTAACATCACAGCTAAACTCATAGAAAGAAGCTAACTACACAGCTAAAATTGTAGAAAGCAGTTTTCTCCTCAGCCAAAGCCATAGAAACATGGCTAACTACACAGCTAATGTCACAGAAAGAGGCTAACTTCAAAGCTAAAGTTGTAGAAACATGCTAACTATGCAGCTAAATCAAGGAACACGTCAAGAGAAAGTCGAGGTTAGGATTACCTAAAACTAAAACTACATTTAGTCATTTATTTTCTCCTGGTTTTCATCTGTAAATGAAATGTCCATGAAATTAAGTTTTGGTTTTTCAGTTCTACCTAAATAAGACAGCAGCACATTCACTTCATGATGTAGAAAACAGAAACAACTAAACTTGTGCTAAAGGTAACTAGCTTAGCCAAACTTATGGTTTGACTCCAGTGAATTTTATGGTATTTTGTGGAATTAAACACATTTTCTTGTGTCTTCCAGGTCGACCAAAGAAGCAGAGCAGCCACCCAAGTAAGTCAAATTAGCATGTGGGTTTTACAAAATCAACCAAAAATGTGGACATCAGAAGTTTCAGTGTGAAAATATTTTTTTTCTCAACATTTTCAAACTTTAAAACGGGTCAATTTGACCTTCAGGACGACACGAGGGTTAAATTTCTATGATTGTCATTCTGGATCAAACCCAGCAGGGTTTTATGTCTAATATCTATTTGTTAACTTCATGCTACCTTCAAGCAGCCGTAAAGATATAGTGAATGCTGCTTCCTGCTAATATAATCATATACGAATGTCAAAGTTTGCGAACAGAAGGTGCTAGGATGCACTAAGATGTTCACTTTAGTCAAACATGTTGTTGTTGTGTTTAGTATGATGGGATGGATCGTCAATGGGATCGGTCGCATGTTGCCTCAACCTGTACAGAAACCGGTGAGTCACTCTTGTACGAATTAATCCAAGCTACAAGTCCAAACAAGTTGGGTTAGCCGAGCATAACTGAATATGTCACTGCCATCTTTGTTTACCTCATACAGGAAACAGGAAGTGACGACGTACCGACAAGTAAGTAGAATCTTTACAAATCTCACTGTAACACAACAACACAAGAATCCAACCAGAATCACATCACACTGAGCTGTCGGTACACAACAGGAGTGAGTACATCAATGTGAACTATCAGCTCAATGCCAAAGAATTCTAAATTAAACTATTATTTCTAAACTGAACAGATTATATATGAAAAATCCAGGCCCCAAAGTAGAAACTCTAAACAACCAAAGTGAGTCCAGCTGTGATTCCAATCAGTCTAACTGATGAACATGGTTCTAAATGAGCTGAGGACAGCAGAACGTTCTCAGTCCTGGACCTATGGACTGGGTCTATCTATGTCTGCATCATGGCTCCACATGGAGAAGAACTAAACAGAGGAAGAGAAACATCTGACTGAGAGACTCGACAAAGATGGAAAAAGATCCAGGAAGATCAGTGAGCAACTACAAGGAATCATAGAAGCACTGATCAGGAGGTCTAGAAGGAGTCATAGTACCACTAATCAGGAGGTCTAGAAGGAGTCATAGTACCACTAATCAGGAGGTCTAGAAGGAGTCATAGTTCCACTGTTCAGGAGGTCTAGAAGGAGTCATAGAACCACTAATCAGGAGGTCTAAAAGGAGTCATAGTACCACTAATCAGGAGGTCTAGAAGGAGTCATAGTTCCACTAATCAGGAGGTCTAGAAGGAGTCATAGAACCACTAATCAGGAGGTCTAGAAGGAGTCATAGTACCACTAATCAGGAGGTCTAGAAGGAGTCATAGTACCACTAATCAGAGCTCCTAAAATGACTCCACAGACAGTAAACTACTTTCTCCATCCAGCTGTAAAAACAGACGGCAGCTGCTTCAGACTTGGTTCAGGGGTTCTCAATGGAAACCAGAGTTAGTGTGAAGCTCAGACAGTGTGAAGGAACCTTCAGAACATCAACCTCTATGGACGGAGGACCAGAACTAAACTTGGTTGCTGCTCAGAACTAAACTTCCAGATGAAAGTTTGCTGAAGAACATGAGAAGAAGCCTGATGGATGTTGGAGAACATTCTTTGGTCAGATGAAGATCAATGAGTTGGGCTCAGATGGAGTCCAGATGTTTGGTAAGAACCTGACCAGGACTACCACAGTGGATGCATAGTCCTGACAGATGACACTTGTAGATGAAGATAAATCAAAATACTGGCTGACCAGGAGCTGAAAGATGAGGAATATTCCAGCAGGAGAACATCCAAAGAACAACAAGAGCTTCTCCACTAGAACTGAGTGCAACCAGGACCTGGACAGTGAGAATCCCGACCTGAACCCAACAGAACATCTTCATGCTAGAAGTTCTACGAAATACTGAAGAAATCAGATTTTAGGATCTCAGTACTAAAAGGTGGACTGAGTGTTGAGTTCCTGCTGTGGGGCCTGAATATTAATATCTGAAATCTAAACTGGTAGTTTTTCAGAGCAAATACTCTCCTGCTCTACCTAGAAGTAATCTGATTACTGTGAGGTGATACAAGTAATATTAATCAGGACTGTACTCACTGCTGTTGTGTATCAGAGGTGATTCCCAAATAGGATTCAGAGTTTAGAGATCCTGTAAATGAGGATTTTACATTATTTAAATCTATGTTTCCTCAGTTGAGTTTATTCAGTTTTCGGTCTACCTTAATCTAACGATCTGATTGGTCGGTTGGTGGGTTTACCTCGGCAGGGTTTGGTGTCGGTGTGGAGGCGACTCTAACCGGGCTGCTCTTCTCCTTCTGTTTCAGGGGGGAAAGGAGGCCAGAGCCCCTTAAAATAAAAGGAGAAGGAGGCAGGAAGAGTTGCTCCACAAGCTGCTTTCACTGTTTGCACAGCCGCAATGCATTTAATTTACCTACACTTTATCTAACCGTAACGCCCTGCGACATTCAGACCTCTTTCTGGAGGCATCAGTCATGTTTCACTTTTCAAACTGACAAACCAAAACACAGAAATCAGTCTTTCTTTGAGACGTCTGTTTACACCAACAACATGATTGGATGAGTTTACATGTTTGCCCTGATTTTCCTAATCAGCTCTGACCTGCCACTAAGTCTTTAACGCGCTGCCTTGTTCAGTAAATAGTCCGCTACATTAAAATAAACTCAGACAAACTGATCCCAGTCCAGCTTCAGCAGCAGCAGAAGCTCAGACAGCTTTTCCTCTTCAGGTTTTTAAAGGTTTCCACTGATGTAAAGGCAGCTAACTCAGTGCAAACAATTCACTTTTTTTGCTGAATATTCATGAAAATAAAGTCTTCATTTGGAAAGAAATTGTTGAGTATTTTTGTTGTGAACCCACCAACCAAACATTCATTAAATGACAGAACACTTTAATAGAGTTTGTTGTTTTTAACCCTCCTGCTGTCCTCATTTACGGGAACCAAAAAATGTTGTTTCCTTGTCTGATAAAAATCCAAAAATTCAGAGAAAAAATTCCCCAAATTTCTGAAAATTTGCAAAACCTTCAGGAAGAAAATTCCAATAATTACTTAAAAGTTTCCCTTAAAAATTTTATTTAAAAAAAATAAAATAAAATAAAATCCCCCAAATTTGGCAAGAAAATTCTTGTAAATATTTTCAAAAAATAAGTAAAAATCTTTCAAAAAATTCCTAAAAATATCTAAAGTGATTCCATATATATCAGTAAAGCTTCTAATATTTTCTTTAAGAACATTCACATAAAAATCTACCAAAATCCAGCGAAATTCGCTGGATTTTGGTTGATTTTTTGTGAATGTTCTTGAAAAACATTTTTAACATTTCTTTTTTTCCACCAAAAAATGTTCAAAGATTTCCCAAAAATGTTGAAAATGTGGACATCAGAAGTTTCACTGGGAAAATATTTTTTTTCCACATTTTCAAACTTTAAAACGGGTCAAGTTTGACCTGCAGGACGACACGAGGGTTAATAGAGTTTATTGTTTTTAACATTCAAAAATCCTGTTTTCTGCATTACAACACTTAATTATATTTAATATAAACAAAGGTAGATACGGCAGATTTTACAGGATCTCCTAACAGATTCTTTGATAAGAACCCCTTATATCCTTGTTCACATATCATCATGTTATATTCAGGGTTTTAATGGCATCCACCTCAGTAGTAAAGGCTACCACAGCATCCCATAATGTTAACACATACAACCTTATCTTCCTGCTGTGTGGCGTCCAGTCAGCGTCGCCCAGAAGAAGAGCGACCTGGTTCTGGAGGACGTGGAGGACGAGGAGGCCAAGAAGCAGAACAAAGAGAAGAAGGAGGTGAGGCTGAAACCGCTTTTATTCTCTTCAACCTAAAGTCCTGCAGCTCTGTGGAAACAGAACATCATGAAGGAGAGAGAACTCAGAAATGTCTCCATGTCAGATTAAAAAAAAAAGTAAACATTTTGTTGATTATTTTTCAAAATTAATCCAAAATGATTCACGACATTTTTCCAAAATACCTCAAAATGCCTCCAGACCAACTTATTCTGTCCATAATTACTTAAAAGTTGTTTTAAATGACTCTAAATTTACCTAAAGAGACTCAGAATTTGTCCAAAATAAATGAAAACTGTAAAATATGTCCTCTATGTTCTAGTTTAGCTAGCTGTAATAAAAAGAACTAAGGATCGATAAGGCTAACTATTAGCTAGCTCCCTGTTTTTTACTGCCTTAGTTTAGCAAATGAAGAAAATGAAACTATTTATGTAGATAAAATGTCTTCTGATGTAGTGAACTACTTTAGCCATGCTATTGTAGATTAGCTTGCTATATTTCTCTGGGAGTAGCTTCATTGTAGTGAAGTTACTTCTAGTTATTAGTAGAGGGATGCTAGATGCTAGTCAAGGGATGCTATGGGTTTGTCAAGGAATATTAGTGACTGGTGACTAGCCTTGGGATGCTAGCTGCTACAATTGGGATGTTAGCCACTAGCTCAGGCAGGATTTAGCCAATAGCTATAGTGACTAAAAATGCTAATGACTTGTAGCTAGCCCATGGGTGTTAGCAGCCTTGGAATAGTGAATATTCATCTAATGTAGAGCAATTAATAGCTTAGCTTGCTACTCATTTTACGCATCATGTCCAGTGCTGCTGGTTCATAGCCTAGGAATGTTAGTGACCAGCTAGGGGTGCAGGTGGTTAGCCTAGGGATGCTAGCTACTTGCACGGGGATGCTACTGACAAACTTCAGAATGCTAGTGGCTACAATAGGTATACTAGTGACTAGCTTAGTGATGCTAGCTGCTTCTCTAGAGATGCTGTTTTGAGGTCTTCGGCCAAAATGACAACATGAGGCCATGGTAGTAATTTTCTAGATAAGAAACCATTTCACTTTCAGCATCACCGTTTTTCTGTAGTTCTTCAGCACCACTATCTTAGAGCCAGACGTCCCATCGAAGGAAGGGTTCTGTGGTGGTTCCAGAGCAGACGCCACAAGACTTCATCTGTGATTCAGAGCTGAATATAATCAGGTTTCTCTAGTTGCAGAAAGAAGATGCAGAAACACAGATGGATGAGCTAACTCCACTGATGGAAAGCATCAAGAAGGAGGCTGGAGAGGCTGTTCTGGCTCATATGGAGGAACGGTGGGTTTGTTCCACATGTACTATGAGGATAAAAAACAGTTGTTCTGTCTGTTTAACCTCAGAGACTAGAGGCGTTTGGTATCTGTGCGATGAATGTGAAGCTAGCAGGACATTAGGGTGGTTTAAGTATCATCTCCTGAGGCTGCTGTTAAGATTTCTATGTCTCCAAGAGTCCATGTGACGTAAATTTTGTCATCTTCCCAAATCCACAAGGTCTTTAACAGTAAATTAAGAGGTTTACCTTCAGGCTCAGAGGAGGAAGTAGATCTGCAGAAAGTCTCCACTAATCTGGTTCCATTTTTAAACCATAACTTCTGTGTTTACACCAAGCATCTGCTTTACTTCCCAGCTTTCGGACCCCAAAACTGACACTTCCTGTCCCGGTTTTAGATTGAAAACTCCTGGATGGTGTTTTAGTCTGGACAGGCAGAGACAGTTTGTGAAAGTGATGAAGTTTATTTCATGTCGACCCTCACAAACTTAGAAACTATAACATCGGCCTCATAACAGGAACGTGTCGCTTGGTGGTTTTATCTCTAGAGAACAACTGAGGCTTTAAACTTTGTGAGTTTCAGACTTCTTCCTGTTTCAGACTTCAACAGGAGCGACTAGAGGCGGCTCGTGTGGCCGAAGAAATGGCCAGGAAAGCTGCAGAGGAGGCAGTCCGACAACTGGAGGTGGAACATTCGGCCAAGATCGTCATCGAAACGCTGCCAGAGTCCAACGAACAGTGAGTTAAACAAACCAACCTGTATCTGTGAACAGGAGTTCACCAGAAAAGATATTTGTAGTATCTCACTGTATCTGGCACAAGCAGTTTTTAAGAGAGTTTTATGAAAAGTTTATACATTAAAGTTTGACCTGAGACCTCCACTTCCTGTTTGTCCTCCACAGACTCCCCAATATCCAGGAGGAGGAGAACGAAGACGATCCAGAGTAAGTCCATATTGCTGTTAGCTGCTAGTTGCTAATGCTGCTGCAGCTTCTGGTCAGATACATCAGTGACACCAGATCCAAGCTCCTCCAACATCTGGATCGACTCAGTTACCCAGAGGAGAATCTTTTCTGTAGTTTATTCATCAGTGTTGGACAGTAGCATCCCTACATGCAGCAGCGTTACTCGTTAACTCCATTTCTCATTAACGCGGTGGTGACAGCACTGTTTTCTCAATCAAACAGCTGTTCAGTAGGTTTTATTGATCCAGCTGTGCAACAGGTTGTGTCCGAACAAGCTACATTTTCATGAACATTTTTAATAAAAAGAACTAAGCATCAGTACCGCTAACTACTAGCTAGCTACCTGTTTTTTACTGCCTCTGGGTAGTAAATGAAGAAAATGAAACTAATTATGTTGGTAAATTATCTTCTGATGTAGTGAACTACTTCAGCCATGCTATTGTAGATTAGCTTGCTGTATTTCTCTGGTAGTAGCTTCACTGTAGTCAAGTTACTTCTCGTTATTAGCAGAGGGATGCTAGATGCTAGTCAAGGGATGCTATGGGTTTGTCAAGGAATATTAGCGACTAGCCCTGGGATGCTAGTGACTAGTCTTGGAATGCTAGCTGCTATACTTGGGTTGTTAGCCACTAGCTCAGGCAGGATTTAGCCTACAGATATAGTGACTAAAGATGCTAATGACTTGTAGGTAGCCCGTGGGTGTTAGCAACCTTGCAATAGTGAATCTTCATCTAATGTAGAGCAACTATTAGCTTAGCTTGCTACTCAGTATAAGCGTCATGTCCAATGCTGCTGGTTAGTAACCTTGGAATGTTAGGGACAAGCTAACGGATGCAGGTGGCTAGCCTAGCGATGCTAGCTACTTTCACAGGGATGCTACTGACAAACTTCAGAATACTAGTGGCTACAATAGGTATACTAGTGACTAGCTTAGCTACTTTCACAGGGATGCTACTGACAAACTTCAGAATGCTAGTGGCTACAATAGGTATGCTAGTGACTAGCTTAGTGACGCTAGCTGCTACTCTAGAGATGCTGTTATGAGGTCTTCTCTGAACATGAGGCCTCCAAGTGTTTAATCATTGCTAAACTCAGTGATCCTCCACAACAAACAACCCCTGACTGAACTTTATTATCTACTGTCTGAGCAGCTTCTGCTGGCAAAGTTTTGGTTGGTGTCCACAGGATCCATTACTTCTATACTTCTAATCTAGTAGTGCCTCTCTGAGAAATGCTGAGTCATGTTAACTGCTCCTAGTCAGCATAAACTTTGGGTTGAGGCGACTTTCTGTAAATCACAGATGTCCAGTATGACATACCGCATCTGAAAACACCATGAAAACTTTTAACTGTTGTTATTCTTCATTTGAGATATTGAAAATTTCCAAATGAGTTTTCATGTTGATTCAGAAGCAGATTGCCCATGAAAGAAGCATTCGTCCAATCAGAAGCAGTCCTCACATCCAAAAACTCCCCTGTGGACACAAACCATGGCAGCTCTGGACCATCTTTTAGCTGCTGTCTGCTTGGTTCGAACGCCGCCGCCTTTAGCAGCTCATTTCTCTCTGACTCTAGTAGAACCGTCTGACAGGGAATCTCCGTCTCGTTTGCTGTTCAGGTTACAAAACCTGCAGGAGGACAGCGAAGACAATATGGGTCCTGAGGAAAATAAAGTAACAGAGGAAAATAAGAAAAGCACTGTTGAGGAGGAGAAAATACCCAATCAGTAAGTTCAGCTGTGATTAGAAGGAGGCTTGAACCTGCAGTTAGATGGAGAGACGCTGCCCTGTAATCTGGTTCAGGATGGGATGAAGACATCTAAGAGTTGGTTTGATCTGATCTACTGAGCTTTAGACCTCATGGGGCTTTTTACAGTGAGCTGAAGTCCTGCCTTCATACCGACCCGTCTTCATCCCCGACCTTAAAAACCGTCCCACAGAGTTTAGTAGTTCTTGGCTGTTGTTAGGTCAGGTGATAAGAGGATGACCAATCAGAGAAGGACATGCAATGACAATGGAGACCCAAAGTGAACATGGCGTCCAAAGATCTCAGTTTCTCTCAGTCCAGACTCCAACACAAACTTAATGTCCATCGTCCAAGTATGTGGAAGGTAGAAACTAGCAGGTGAGGGGGTTAGAAGCAGAGTGGTCCAACGCAGAAAAAAACTGAGTTTTCTATTGTTTCTGTAATACTTTATGGTCTAGATTTTAGTGTCAGAGTGGTCTGACCCACAACCCAGATACAGCTTTACAGAAACACTGGAAAACACGGAACTCTGAACACATTTTTCTCCAAAACTACAGAAAGTGGGTCAGACCACTCTGCTCCCAAACCCTTATTGTCCAAGATAATTCAGCAATGATCCAAAATGATTCAAAATGTGTCTGAAATGATCCAGACTTACAGAAAATGTTTCAGAAATTATCTATAATGATGAAAATTATTTCAGAATGATATGAAAATAGTTGAAATGACTGGAAAAATGATCCAAAATCAGTCAGAATTTCTCGCAAATGATTAAAAATTATCCAGAATGACTGAAAATTTGCAGAATAACACTTAATCTGTCCAAGTGCTTTAAAAATGATGCAAAATTACTCAAAAATTTGTCTAAAATGACTTGAAAATGATCCAAAATTGCAGAAAATTTGTCCAGAATCACACAAAATTTGTCAGAAATGACAAAAATCTTCCCAAAATTACTCAAAAAGTGACCAAAATTATTTCAAAATGTACAAAATGACTCAAAATTTGACTAAAAGGATTACAAAATGATGCAAAATTATTTGTAAATGATCCAAAATTGCAGAAAATTTGTCCAAAAATCTTCCCAAAATGAGTCAGATTTGTTCAAAATTACTTAAATCTGTTCAGAATGAGCTGAAAATGATTGAAAATGACTGAAAACTTGCAGAATGACACGAGGGGGTTAGAGTCAGAGTGGTCGAACCCACAACCCAGATACAGTGTTACAATGGAATGTTAGAACATTCTGGAAAACACTAAACTTTGAACACATTTTTCTGCAGAACTACAGATAGTGGGTCAGACCTCTCTGCTTCCAAACCCTCCAGATGTTTAGTAATAAACTAGTGTTTCTGTGGCTGTTGCCTCGGTGACCTCTGCTAAAGAGACAGAAAGACTTCCTCTAAGTCTTGTAGCCCTGCTGCCCCCTCACAGGTTGAAAACAGACTGAGCCTGAAGGTAAACTTCTTAATTTACCACTAAATCCGTTTCAGCCTTCCTCTGTGCTTTAAAGCTCTTTGTTGGGACAGAAGTAATGAGATGAAGGATTTAACTGGCAGTCTTTTCTCTGTGGAGGTGTATCAGGACCGTCCAGCTGACCCCAGGTCAGGTCCAGAGGGAGGATTCATTGAATCTTGTTTAGATTCAAAATTAGCCAGGAATCCCTCAGCGTTAAGGTAACCCGTTTAAATGCTCAGATGTTGGCTCAACATGGCGTCTGACCGACTGACAACAACACAGTGAAGACATCTCCAACGTTAAACATCGTCTGGACGTCTCTCAGCTGTTAACGGTGGAGAGTTCAGGGGAATAATTTGGCCTGTTGTTAGCAGAAAACAATGAAAGAAGCTTCCAAATGTGGACAGAAACTTCTTTCATTGTATTTTTTTTAAAGCTGAAATACATTTTGGTGTTTCCAGCTGATGATCTAAGACAGATCCAGATGTTATAGTGGTCTGGATGGGCCTCTAAAACATCCAACATGCCTGGTTGTTGTAACCGTTACAGCCTCGTAACTGCTGGCAGATTCCAGAACAATCAGCTGGTTCCTGACATCAGCAAACCCAAAGACCTGCGGAACCCCCATGAGTCTCAGCAGTCATTAGAGGACCAGACGTGGTTCTCAGGGAGGTCCAATCTTCAGGATCTAAACCATGTTCTGTTGTCCATGTTTCTTGGCAGAGCTTCTTTAGCCTACAGTTAGCTGGAACGCTAATGGAACTTCGCTTCTAAATAGTTCTTTAGGCCCAAACAGATGATGGTCTGCTTCTGCAAAGCTTCACTCTCTGCTGACTTCAGCCTCTCTGGAGACTAAACTTGACTTTATTCTGCTTTTTTTCTCCTGTGAATCAGGACAGATCTCAGAAGGTAGGTCGGTGTTTTTACTGACAAAATATTGAACTTTTAGGTTTAGTTAATCCCATTTGAACCAACGAGTTGCTAAAGTTCCTTCACATGGTGACTTAAGTCTGGTTCGGGAGAGACTCTCTGACTTTCCTCATTTTCAAACCACTGCTTTAAACTCCACCGTATAAACCTGTTTACTGGGTATCATATGAAATCAATGAACCTTCATAAACTGATATATTTTCAGCCATAGTAGAGTAGGGCCGATGAACATCACCTTTATTTGGTTGTTTAGTTGCTCCAGAGTGAAAATATCTTGACAAATATACACTGAAATGTGCTGAAGACCCAAGAAAACCAAACCCACTGACCTTTATTATAGTTTGAGTTACCATCTGATCCTAGTAACTGTCCAGATTTTTCATTTATCCTCTGAACTGGTGTCCAGATGATGTTTAGATTTGAAGACATCTTCAATGTGTTGTTCATTAGAACCTATCTTGAGCCTACATACTCTATGGTCATTTGGGGTAAACGGGTTAACTTAAGTTCATTTTTTGTTGACTTTGTATGCATATGCACTTTTGAACCTGAAGCTTAGTAAACTCGACCCAAGATGGATGGAGTGACTCATCTTGTTACTCACTGATTCGAATTTCGTTATTTTATTTTCGTGCCTCCTGAACACTGGCTAGTTTACTGGAAACACTGACTGGTCCACACGTTAGCCAGCGCTAGCTACTTTAGCTACACTATGCAAGTATCATACCTGAGTAGAAACTTTCCAAAATACTGCTGACAGTATTCAGGTTAGGGACATAACTCCAGGAAACAGAGCAACGTAGGTTTGCTAAGCTAATGAGCTTATTTGGTAAATTTGACATTGTTGATGGTGATGTTAGCGACGAGAAGAAGCTATTGGACGAGAACATCAAGAGGGAAGATGTCCTCTATGGGTTCACCCAATCATCAAGCCTTGCTCAGCATGTTTTCAGTGCTACTAAGAAGTAGCAAGGCTGAAGTTGGTACGTTTTTTTGAAAGAACTTCTACAGAGATGGTTCAGGTCGCACTACGATAGTCCACATGTTCCAGTGATTAAAAAAAAAAAAAAAAACAGTAAAATAACAGATTAAAAACCATTCATTCTAAAACCAGTCATTTTCCTGAACCTTGTATGTTCCAGTAGAACCTCTTTCTGGTCCGTTCTCCTCCTAAACCGCCATGAAAACCTGCTGTGGTTTTAATGCTGATTGGTTCAACTCAGAGACAACAACAAATGTCTTTTTCGGTGGCAATCTTCTCCTCTAACATCACCATCAACAACAGAAGTTCACCACACAGGCTACCATAACTAATCTGTACTGTCGTGCTTCTTATGTACGTTCAGATTCTACTATCTGTCATCCAGTCTGGGTGAACTCTGAGTTATCTTTGCAGTTGAAGCTGTTGGATCCTTCCTGTTTGACTTCCAACAGTAGAAGGACGGTTAATATTTCTTGAGAACTTTTTGAAAGGGAGTAAGTTTAATCCAGCATCTAGTGCTAGTCAGTGGTGTTGCTTCAGTTCTTGCCTCTTGTTGTGGACGATCATCAGGTCAGACAGGGATCCAATCATGTGATTTATCTTCTGCCTTCCTTCACCAGGTGCCTGCTAGACGTCTGTCCGACTGAAGCTGAGGAACAGCAGGAGGAACTGACCAAAGCTCCGTCTCCACCTGCTGAGAACGTCACTCCTTCTTCCACCGATGTTGAACCAGCGTCAGAGAGACGAGACCTGGACAGTCCGGCCTCCCAACAAATCACCCAACAACCAGAGGCACAACCTGCAGAAGCTCCGCCCACCACGGACCAGGTAAACATCTATGAAACACTAAACACGTCTGCTGGTTTTATTCCGATTCAGACTGATCTTTAGTAGATAGAGTAAATATTGTTGATTGTCTGGTGAAACATGTGAAGGACTGTAAAGTATCAAACACTTTGACCACCAATCTCAGCTTGATGGAACAGAAACCTTACCAATGTTGTGATGGTGTAACTGCAGAGCGACACAGAAGAGCAAATGTTCACAATAATGTAGATCCAGCCGTGAGTTTAAACCAAGCGGAACCTTTAAATTGTTCTTCATTAACAGTACTGTTCCAGAGGGGTGTTTTAACATGAGATGTATCGCAGGTTGGTAGATCGGTCAGTAGGTGGTTTCTGATAGATGAGGACAGGAACCTTCCTTCATTGGAAATCAGTCCTGTAGAGATGTTGGACCAACATGGTGACTGTCTCTCAACTTCCTCTTTAATTACGAAAACATTTTTCCTAAAATTTTGTTAGACGTACAACCTCCACTCGACGCTCTCGATTTAGCCGAGACCTCAACTTTATTCAAATGAGGAGCCGGAAACGCAACGCCCAGAGAGCACTGAAGGTGTTTGACTTGGACAATGGATGGAAAATGTTGAAGTGATGAATCTTGTGGACACGAACTGTAACTTTTTAAGATGTTTGTTGTTGTGTTTCTTCTCAGAGTTCTGCAGCAGAAGAAGCAGGAAGTGGAGGTGAGACAAGAACAGTTTTAGTTTCTGACTTGTTTTGTCTCTGCTGATGTTTTAAAGTGTGTTTGCCCTCTACTGGTCTCAGTCTAATCAAACCCTTGCAAAGTTCTCACCTCGTCATGATGTTTCTCCGTCCAGTTCCCGACGTTTGTTCTCCGATAAAGAGCTTTCTGCTTTGGTTTCCTCTCGCTGCTGAGTGTCTGGAGAGCTGCAGGAAGCTGGTCCATGATGCTAACCTCAGTCCCTCCCGGCTGTCCGTCAACCCGCCACCCCAGCTCGCCCAGCTGACCCAGGACCTGCAGCAGCTTCCCAAACAGGCCCAGCAGTGCTGCATGAGTGTCTTCAGCCGCCTCCGAAGCCTTAGCTCCGACTCCCAGCAGCCTTAAGCCCCGCCCCTTCCTGTAGACCTCTAGAGAACCTCATAGACGCCTCATGGTGTGTAGATGGAAACCTTTAAAGTGCCAGAACAACCTTAAGGTTCCCCTGACGTCCTCCTCCACATCCTCCCATCATGCTCTGGAGCTCTGCTACACCGGCTACATGCTAACAGGTGACTACAGGTGGACGTTTGTGCTGCTTCAGGCTTCACTTTGCTTCGCTGTCGGCAGAACTGAAGGAACATTTGAACCTCATGACTCAGTCCAGGTCTCTCAGGTTTACTGTGTATTATTCAGGTCTATGTTTGTCCCAAAAACACTCCAGTTTCACACATTTGTAGCTCATAAGCTGCTAGTAATTCAGATTATCCTGGACTTTACTATGGGTAGATGGGAAACAAACTGCTGGCGTCTTCTTTGTCGTGCTGTTTGTGTTTCGTGTCCGACAGTTTTTCTGATCTGGTCCTCAGAAACTCACAGGAAAGGTTCGGCTCTGAAGGTGGAAGATGCTGGAAAAGGCCTGAACATCCCCCAGATCATCACGACTCCAGAACCAGAAGGTCCGAGTCTGGTGGTTCCTGAGATCAGGTAAGAGACAAAAGCAGCCTGAGGGGGGCGCTGTCATTTCCAAACCTTCATAAATTATTTGTCCACTTTTGGGGCTTTTGAAACTCTGCTAGAAACTTTCTTTCCACTGATAATCCAGTTAAGAATCCAGGTTCAGTGGTTTGAGATCTAGAACTGGTCAGACGTGGTTTAGACAGAGGAAAACTACCATATCACCTCATTTTGAAGGTTTCTATGTCTGGTATGTATGGTATCTGGAGCAGAGTTTTAACCAGATATGGAGGTCAAGTTAAACATCTAGTCCAAGTTTAGAGAGTAAATGTGGTTCAGATCTAGAATTTGTCTTCTGTGGTTTAGATCAAGACAAACTGTGAAATCACATTTTGCTTTTTTAAATCCAGTAATTAAGGTTTCAGAAATCTGAAAATGTTTTTAAAACAGACTGAGAGGTGATCCTACTAGCCTTAAATGTTAAGCGAGCATTTAAGGAAAACTTAGGTTTCCCTTAAATGTTCCCTTAACTTCTGAACCAGGAAGTAACCTGAATGTTCAGTTCAGTGAAGACTTTGGAGTTTTTATCTGGTCTGTGGTTTCACTGTTCATGTCCTCATATGTCTTCATGTGTTTTCATGTCTTCATATGTCATCATGTCTTCATATGTCTTCATATGTCTTCATATGTCTCCATATGTCTTCATGTCGTCATATGTCTTCATATGTCTCCATATGTCTTCATGTTGTCATAAGTCTTCATATGTTCATATCTTCATATGTCCACGTCTTCATATGTCCACATGTCTTCATATGTTCATGACTTCATATGTCCACATGTCTTCATATGTCTTCAGATATGCATGTCTTTACATGTCCATGTCTTGCTGTCTCCAGTCCTGGAGGAGATCTGTCTGCAGATGAGGACGATGAAGAGCTGCTGAAGGTCGGTCTGAAGACCTGGTCCAGTCAAGGAGACCTTCTGACTGCAGACGATGAGTGAGTCAAACCAAACCCTGAACCTCTCTGAGTTTAGTTCCGCCTCCGTCCATCCTCCATGTTGACCATCCTGCTGTGTCCTGTAGGGGGCGTCCTCTATCGGCGGCCAGTGTGGGCAGCGTGGTGATCCAGGACCGCCTCAACGATCTGGTGAAGCTGTTTAAAGGTCGGACGGAGCGTCAGAAGGACCGGCTGGTCGACCCGGACGAGTCGGAGGAGGAGAGTCCGTCCGCCTGTACGTAGAAAAAGTACTACAACACGGCTTAGAAATACTCTGAAAGGAGTATTTATGAGGTCTGATCTCAAAATACTGAAGAAAAGTTTAGAGAATTACAACATGTAGAACCTGCATGTGAGAATTTTATTTTGGAAGATTGAAAAGAAAAGATCTCATAAAGGTTAATGAAGTTCTTTCATCATAAAAGTTGGAACATTTGAAGATACGAAACAGGAAGTTACCTGAGAGTCATCAGGATTTTAGGGTTTATAGAGGAGTAAAATACCAAAACACAGCTTTAGAATACTGCCTTCAAAACTTTACTTGAGTAAAACTAGAAACGTGTCCTCGAAGCGTCGGTCATCATTCATGACTTTATTAGACTCCCAATACCTCGTCTCATCTGAGATCTTTAATATTTAGTATCTTCTGGAACCAAATGAAACCATTCTCCTGATAAAATAACTTCAGAGTCATGATGTTCTGCAGATCAGAATCATACATTCATGTTTTTACAAATCAGAGTCGATACGAACCTGAACCCAATTCTTTGTTTTCATTCGCTGCCTCAAAGGGTTTCTATGTTTCAGTGATGTACCTCATATATACAGGAGTCAATCAAAGATGAATTAATTAATAACACAAATTCAACATACCTTTAGTGACTGATGTTCTACCAGAATACACACTTCATGTCCTCATAAATACACATTCTGAGGTGATTCATGAGTTCTGGCTGGATGTCATTATCAACCCCAGGAGGCTTTGTCACAGTGCCCCTTTACTGTTTACATCCACCAGTGATGATTGGTTTGACTGAACTGAGTAAGGGGGTAACCATAGCAACAGAAACACCTTATGTCATAAATACAGCGTTTGTGTTGCTCCTGTCACTGCCAGCGGGGGGCGACAAGCTCCTCACTCTGGGTTTAAACTCACATTTAACGGTAATATTGAATGTTCACCATCAGACATCGGAGTAAAACCATGAAAATAACGTTTAAATAATGCTTCTGCTCTACCTGCAGTGCCGTCCAAAGCCCCGCCTCCCCCTCCTCCCCCGCCTCCCCCAGGTGAGGAGAAGAAGGACGAGGCACCGCCAGCAGAGAAAGAAGAAGAAGAAGAAGAACCGGTGTTCCAGTTCGAGCTCCTCGGACATCCGGTGAAGTTCTACGCTCCGACCAACCTGCCTCCGCTGCCCAGCTGGCTCCGGTCCATCCTGGAGTACCGCTTCCCCTCCAGCATCGACCCGTTCACCGGTGAGCAGAACCACGGCTGTAGCAGAACGTTAGACCAGGAACCAAACAAGAACCCTAGACAGAAGTTCTGCTGGTTAAAACTGTAGTCTGGTATCTGGATTTGTTGTGTGATTCTGTACAGCAGGGATGTCAGAATCATCCTAGTCCAGGTTCCACATCCAGTCCAGTCTGATCTCCACCAGTAAAACCAGTAAAACCAGTAAATCCACAGCATAATAACCTAGAAATAACTACAACTCTTAATGGTTCCTTTGTTTTAGTGCAGAAATGTTCACATTTAAGGAATTATCTTTTTACTAAACATCATGAACAACCTCAAATTTATGAAGAAAAATAAATTCAGTTTCATCAACATTCAGCTTCAGTTTATCATTTCCACATTACAACTTCCAGATCACAGAGTGTCGACAAAAGAACACAACATTTAGTCACCTGGAACTGAACCAGGGAGGATTTACTGAAGGATCAAAACCACAAAAGTCAGACAAAAAAAAAGACGAAAAACAACAAAAACAAGACCGAATATTACAAAAATGAGACAAACGACACAAAACAAAAAAATGAGACAAAATATGACAAAAATGAAACACACAAAACAAAACAGAAAAGAGACAAAAAACTGGGAAACCGACAAAAACGAGACAAAAAAAATGAAAAAAGCGAGAAACAAAACGACCAAAAATAGACTAACAACACACTAGTGAGACAAAGTGAAACAAAAAAACCCCGCAAAATGACAAAAATTGTACACAAAAGAACGAGTAAAGCAAAACACAAAATGACAAAAATAACACAAAAAACACAAGCGAGACAAAAAGGAAACACAAAATGACAAAAAGGAGAAACAAAATGGGAAAAGTCAGACAACAAAAACAATAAAAATATGACAAAATATTACAAAATATTACAAAAATGAGACGTGACACGACACAAAACAAAAATTAGACAAAAAAGTTACAAAGTGACAAAAAATGGACAATAACAAGACAAAAAATTATACAAACAAGACGAAAAATGACAAAAAGAAACAAAACAACAAAAAAATAGACAATAACAAAACACATAAGACAAAAAACACAAAATGACAAAAACGCTACACAAAACAATAAAGCAAAACACAAAATGACAAAAATAAGACAAAAACACAAGTGAGACAAAAAGGAAACATAAAACGGCAAAAGTCTGATTTTAAAAAAAAGAAAGTATTACAAAAATGAGTCACAAAACGACAGAAGAACAAAGAACAATCTACTATTTTACTTTATGATCAAAACAACTTGTCATGGTCTAGAAATGATTTTAAATTTATAGTTTTACTAATTTACAATCTGCAGTTAATGTCTTCTCTGGAATTTTTACACTTTGAGGACCAGATTGGGCCCTCTGGAGGACCGCTGCTGGCCCACGGGCCGCATGTTGGACACCCCTGCTGTACAGTATTAACAAGTTTTAATTCGTGTAAGGAGGTTTTTGTGTAAATTCTAGATTTCTACTGATTTTTCTGCGTGATAAACCCTTTACTGCTTATATCCAGCAGTGATGGTTGGTTTGGGAGTAAATCTCATGATGTTTCTTCTCTTCTAACAGTTTCTGCTGATAAATTCTGTTCTTTAAAGGACAGTCTTCCTTTCAGACCAGGTTCTGGGGTTTTCCATGATTTCTCCAGCAGGTGGCGCTGCAGTCAGACCATCCTGATAAACCTGTCCTGTAATGTCTTCCTACAGATCTGATCTACGTTCTCTGGCTGTTCCTGGTGGTGGCTGCCTGGAACTGGAACGTCTGGCTGATCCCGGTGCGCTGGGCGTTCCCCTACCAGACACCTGAGAACATCCACCTGTGGCTGCTGGCCGACTACACCTGCGACCTGATCTACGTCCTGGACATCCTGGTGTTCCAGCCCCGCCTGCAGTTCGTCCGAGGAGGAGACATCGTGGTCGGTAGAGAATAAAAACAGCATGAAAACATCTCTAAACGTCGAGTTTAATCTGCTCTAATGGGAAGCTTCTGTTTTACAGTGTGATAAAAAAGACATGAGAGAGAATTATATGAGCACCGAGAGGTTCAAGGTGAGAAAAAACACAATAAGACACATTTTATTAAAGTTTAGAGCTCATTATTCATTTATGTTCATGTATTTATTAACAGTTCTAATGCTGTAATGACTGACCACATATAATTATATATAAAATATAATAATACAGACATGCTGTACACTGACACTCAGCAAACACACTTTTATCTGTCATTAACGACGGTTGGACAACATTTATTAAACGTTTGTGTACTATATCATATTCAGCATATAGTGTGATTATTATTATTATTATTATTATTATTATTATTATTATTATTATTATCATTATTATACATTAAATAATTTCCCTCTGAATTTAAAAACTTCACATTTTTTAAAATCGCTACCATCCTAAATATGTTTGTGTCAATGTTTAAAGCAGTTTTCTGTCATTTTTACTGTTTTAGTAAAATCAGAAACACACATTTACATGTTAATTAGATATAAAACTATAAATAAAATCAAAAATCTCTACTTGTCTAAACTGTAATTTATTTATGTTGTTTATTAGCGACATTAGGCTGTAAAATTATAAAATATAAATTAACCAAAAAGGATTCTTGTTTTTTCTAAAAATGCCATTAATAAAGAGAAAAATTATGCATATTAAGGATTGAAAAATTTAACAAAATTTAACTAATTTAAACTGTTTAGATAAAATCTAATAAAATCACAGATAAAAACAGGCCCAAACTGTGAATAATGAACACATCAAAAATCTGTATTTTTCTAAACTGTAATTTATGTATTTTTTGTTTATTAGCAACATTTGGCTGTAAATATAGCGTTGTTTTGTCATTTTAATTTTTTTTTACTATTTAAATGAAACTAAAAATTTTAAACCAAAAATTATTATTTACATTTTTTGTCATTAATAAAAATAAAAATTGTATATATTAAGGACTGAAAAATTTAACTACATTAAACTGTTTTGTTTGCGTGTTTTTTAACTGTATTTAAATTAACCAAAAATTTGTATTATTTACATTTTTTTGCCATTAATGAAAAGAAAAACGATGCATTTTAAAGATTGAAAAATTAAACTAAATTTAACAGTTTTGCTAAAATCTGGTAAAATCACAGAAAAAAAAATCTGGCCCACACTGTGAATAACGTTCACGTCTAGAACAGTATTTTTTCTTAGCTTCCAGTTTTTAACAGTTAATTTACTGATTTTTTTTTCAGTGTAATTCTCAACATTATTTCTCTAAACTCTCTGCAGCTCCACATCTGGATCCTCAGCTGCTCCAGATGTTTGTTTTTCTGTTAAAATCTGATGACTCGTTCTGTTTCCACTGAGGAGCAAACGTCCTCCAGACGTTCTCCAGACATTCTCCAGACATTCTCCAGACGTTCTGCTTTGGTTTTCCGCTGATGAAGTTTCTCTGTTTTCTCCACAGATGGATGTCATCAGCCTGTTTCCCATGGAGATCTTCTATTATTTCACCGGAGTGAATTCTCTGCTCCGGTTTCCTCGTCTGCTGAAGGTCTGAATGTTTCTTCATCCTCCACTTCCTGCTGCAGATTTTCAGAATAAAAGAGCTGACTGTGGCTTTTCTCCCTCAGTACTCGGCTTTCTTTGAGTTCAACGACAGGATAGAGGCTGTGATGAAGAAGGCCTACATCTACAGGTGAGGATGTCCAAACACACCAACAGGTGGTGCTGTTTCAGGTCTGGTAGGGGAGATTATTCTGAAATGTATATATTGTATTTATCTATTTAATGACTCATAAAATATTCAAAACCATCAGTGAAGTCAAGATTAACTTTTTTTGTCCTATAAAAGAAACAGTTCTAGTCAACAACAAAGAAGATGAGATGAGATAAAATAAGATAAGATGAGATGAGATAATATGAAAGTACGATAAGATGAGATGAAACGAGATAAGATAAAATGAGGTAAAGTAAGAAAGGATGAGATGAGGTAAAATAAGATGAAATGATTTAAGATATAATGAGATGAGATAAGATGAGATAAAGTAAGACAAGATAAAATTAGATGAGATAAAAAAATGAGATGAGAAAATTAGATGAGATGAAATAAGATGAGAAGAGATAAAATAAGATGGGATGAGATGATGAGATAAAATAAGAGGATGAGATAACATTAGAAATAGAAGCGATAAGAAGATGTAAGATATGATAAGATGAGATACGATAAAAAAATAAGATGAGATGAATGGGGTAAGATGAGCTAAAGTAAGAAAAGATGAAATTAGATGAGATAAGATAAAATGAGATGAGATAAAAGAATATGATATGAAATGAGATGAGAAGAGAAGATATAAGATGTGATAAAATGAGACAATATAATATGAGATAGGATGAGATGAGATAAGAGAACGTATGATAACATATGATAAGATGAGATAAGATAAAATAAGATGAAAAGAGATAAGATAAGTTGAGATAAACGAGATAGAATAACATGAGGTAAAGTAAGATAAGATGAGATTAGATGAGATAAAAAAGGTGAGATGAAATAAGATAAGACTAGATGAAATAAGATAAATTGAGATAATATAAAATAAGATAAGATGAGATGCGATGTTATAAGAAAGAGAAGGTAAGACATGATAAGATAAAATAAAATGAGATGAGATAAAGTAAGATGAGATGAGATAAAATAAGCCTCTATTAATCCCACAGTGGGGAAATTTGCAAACACGTCAGACAATAAAAAAACCTATAAAAGTACAACAACATAAAAATGAACATAAAGCTAACAGCATAGAAACATTCATTTACATAACCAAGAGTATAAAAACTAAAAAACATAAAAATATTAGGGGACAAAACATCAAATAAGAAAATAGCAATATAATAAATTAACATTCAAATATAAATAATAATAATATTGATATAAACTCAGCAACATAAAAATGATCAAATATAAAACCAACACTTTAAAAAATGTAAAACACAAAAAGCAACAAAATAAAAGCATGAAATATTAAAGGAATATCAAGAAAAACGTAAAATATAAAGGAATAACATAAAAATATTAATAAAACAACAAAAATTATGAAATATGAACATAAAAGCAGAAACTTAAAAATGTAAAACATTAAAACCAACAACATTATAAACATAAAATATAAAACATAAAACTAACGAGATTAAGAAAGCATGAAATATACACACAGTGACATAAAAAACATCCAAAAAATAAGCAGCAAAATAAAACTGATTTAAAAAAAAAAAAAACTACTTAAAGAATGTAAAACTACAAAACCAACATTTAAAAAGTCGAGGCTCCAGAGTCGAACCCTGAGGAACTCCGTGTGTTTTTTTATTTAGTAAATGTTTGATTACATGTTTACCTGTTGTTGTTGTTGTCATCATCGTCAGGGTGATCCGGACCTCCACCTACCTGCTGTATTCTCTTCACATCAACGCCTGTTTGTTCTACTGGGGCTCCGACTATGAAGGACTCGGATCCACCAAATGGGTCTACAACGGAAAAGGATTCGCGTAAGAACCAGAAACTCTCCGTTGGTGTTTTAAGAAACGTTCAGGTTGTTTCTGCAGCGACTGTAGACATAAAAGCTGTCGTTTGTTGCTAAAATATGAACTGTGGAAGCCCCAAACCAAGAAGGTTCATCAAACATTTCTGATAAATTATGAATAAAAGTTTCAACTGTAGAGACTTTGATGATCTTCTAGTGTTCTGGTCTGAATCTGAACACTAGAAGATCATCAAAGTCTCTACAGGTAGAGCTGTATGGTTTCCCGGAGATAAACCAGTTCTGCGTGGTTTCCTGAAGATAAACCGTTTCTGCATGGTTTCCTGAAGATAAACTGGTTCTTCTGGTTCCACAGCTACATCCGCTGCTACTACTTTGCCGTGAAGACGTTGATCACCATCGGAGGTCTTCCGGATCCCACCACCGTCTTTGAGATCTGCTTCCAGCTCATCAACTACTTTGTTGGCGTCTTCGCGTTCTCCATCATGATTGGTCAGGTGGGTTCTCAGCAGAATTCCTTCAGGAAGTCCAGATCTGGATCTGTGGACTGACCCGGCTCCGTCTGGTCTCTGGTGTTTCAGATGAGGGACGTGGTCGGAGCAGCGACAGCCGGAGAGAACTACTACCGGGCCTGTATGGACTCCACTGTCAAGTACATGAACTCCTACAACATCCCCAAAGAGGTCCAGAACCGCATCAAGACCTGGTATGACTACACCTGGAAGAGCCAAGGCATGCTGGGTAAGGACAGATGAAAGGTCTCTGAGACGTCCTGGTCCCTGAACGCCTCGTGGTGCCTTCACTGACTGTTAACTCTCTGCAGATGAACAGGAGCTCCTGGTGCAGCTTCCTGCTAAGATGAGGTTGGACATCGCTGTGGACGTCAACTACGCCATCGTCAGTAAAGTCGCCTTGTTCCAGGTCAGAAATACTCAAATACTCTGAGTACTCGGATACTTCCTGCTCTGCTGATGAGTAAAATAAAACTGATAGTAAAAATGAACGTGTGTTCAGGGCTGCGACCGACAGATGGTGTTCGACATGCTGACTAGGCTGAAGTCCGTTGTCTACCTGCCCGGAGACTTCGTCTGTAAGAAGGTAAGAAGCACCTGAACAGGTAGAAAACTCCTGAACAGGTAGACAACACCTGAAGAGGAGCTGAACCTGAGCTGACAGTGTTTAAACGAGTCCAGGTCTGATTAAACACATTAATAAGACGTCAACACAACCAACAAACATCCCATGACAGGAAAATCTAATCCAGAAAGTTTCATTTTCAACAGAGGAAAGTCTGTCAACAGCTCAGTAAAGAAACAGTGAGAATAAATAAAAGTAGAAAAGCCCTCAGAGAGCTCAGTCCTCCTCCAATGCTGCTCATTCCCCCATATGTCAGAAATGCGGCATTTATTTGTTATTGATGATCAAAAATCACCGCTCCATTTAATTTAGATGTTCCCACAAACATAATGACCTGGTGCTGAGCACAGGCGTGTGTTCTGCATGTGTATGTTATGTACGGATACTGAATCACGTGACCTAAATATGTAGCAGGCGGCGGGAATTGATGGGACTCAGAAACAGCCCCACAATTTAATCAGTCGTTCCTTGGATCATTTCTGATGGATGAGTCCTGATAAGTCCTCATCGGTGGATTTGTAGTAGGATCACAATCATGTGATCATCAGAAGGCAGCTGATGTAGTGTTCATTGGTTGTCATGGTTACAGTGACACTGTGCCGCTATCTGGCAATGATACAGAAATCTTTAATAAATCCGTGGATCCAGAATATATCTGGCATCACTGCCAGAATCTAATCACTTGGTCCTTGTGTCATTTCTGACCTTCACTGGTAATTTCATCCAAATCCATTGGTCTGCTTTTGGGTAATGTTGCTGACAGACAGACAGACAGGCTTACTCCGATTGTCACCAAATTCCACGGTGTTCCTTGGCGAAGTTAGAAACCCGAAGTAGAACTAGAGTTCAGCTCCTCAGACTCTGAGACCAACAAAACTTTCAGCTTCAGAGGATGAAATCTCCAAAACATCTAAAAACTCACGATTTCCATCTACAGACGGATCGCAGACAGAAGTTCATCCTAAAGACCCGATAGTTCAGAATGATCTAGAAAACATAACCAGTCCTGATTTTAGTAAACTGTTTATTAGTGGTGGGACACGATTATAAAAATGTATCTAAATAATTAGAGGCTTTGTAATTAATTAATCGCGATTACTTGAATTTCCCTCACGATTAATAAAGTATCTATCTATCTATCTATCTATCTATCTATCTATCTATCTATCTATCTATCTATCTATCTATCTATCTATCTATCTATCTATCTATCTATCTATCTATGTATAGTCTATCTATCTATCTATCTATCTATCTATCTATCTATCTATCTATCTATCTATCTATCTATCTATCTATCTATCTATCTATGTATAGTCTATCTATCTATCTATCTATCTATCTATCTATCTATCTATCTATCTATCTATCTATCTATCTATCTATCTATCTATCTATCTATCTATCTATCTATCTATGTATAGTCTATCTATCTATCGTCTATCTATCTATCTATCTATCTATCTATCTATCTATCTATCTATCTATCTATCTATCTATCTATCTATCTATCTATCTATCTATCTATAGTCTATCTATCTATCTATCTATCTATGTATAGTCTATCTATCTATCTATCGTCTATCTATCTATCTATCTATCTATCTATCGTCTATCTATCTATCTATCTATAGTCTATCTATCTCTCTATCTATAGTCTATCTATCTATCTATCTATCTATCTATCTATCTATCTATCTATCTATCTATCTATCTATCTATCTATCTATCTATCTATCTATCTATAGTCTATCTCTCTCTCTATCTATCTATCTATCTATAGTCTATCTATCTCTCTATCTATCTATCTATAGTCTATCTATCTATCTATCTATCTATCTATCTATCTATCTATCTATCTATCTATCTATCTATCTATCTATCTATCTATCTATCTATCTATTGAGACTGAATGGGTGAATTGACATATACGTGAACTTAAACAACTAAAATGTTTGTTTCATTTCTATTTATCTGCATTTTTCATCTGTCTGCTACATTCCCAGATTACTGCAAACTCAAAATGACATTATAGCGATTATATTCAAAATTTTAAAACTTTTTGTAAACTCAAGTGGTCTATTATGGGATGGCTACACCGTTAGCCGGTACCAGGAGTGACCTATCTAACGTATGGTGCGTCGCCCCGGAGCATAAAGCGGTTTCTTTCATGCTAATTGAGGAGCGGGGAGCGGAGGTTCAACGCATCGAAATACTTTGTTTAACGTCTAAACCAGACGTCGTTGAACTAAACCAGGAGAGATTCACAGATTATTTATCGCCTCAGATGCTTTCAGAAATATTTTTTGCTGAACTGGCTTCATAATAAAAGAGAAAGTTTGCGACCAAGCCGCCATGTTGGTCAGACGTTGTACATCTTCACGGCTGGAAAACAGGGTTTAGGTTCATTAGCGCCACCTGCTGGGCTGGAGTGTTCATCAGTATTACCTGTGTGTCAGAAATTAGGGAAAAGTGTGATTAAATGTGGGTTTTTTTTGTTTGTTTTTTTAACGCGTTATTTTTTCTGTAATTAATTAATCACAATTAATGCCTTAAAGTCCCAGCCCTAGTGTTTATGTGTGTTTATGTTTGTGTTTATATGTGTTTATGTTTATGTTTGTGTCCAGGGGGAAATCGGCAGGGAGATGTACATCATCAAACAGGGGGAGGTCCAGGTGGTTGGAGGTCCAGACCTGCAGACGGTGTTCGTCACCATCAGAGCCGGATCAGTGTTTGGAGAGATCAGGTCAGTGATCCTTTCAGCCAATCAGAGAGCTGGAAGACCGAAGACAGATGAGAGATCACATGACTCACGGAGAAACAAGGGTGTTTGTGATCAACAGTGGGGATAACAGGTAGTTTATTAAAGCAAGGATCACAGTTATGACCAAAATGGACGAAAGTGAACTATATATCTGGTAAAGTAAACCCAACCCCGTAAAGATTAAAGATGGTACTGGAATATGCACAGATACCTGATATTATCATGGTAGTGTCTCTTAATGTCTGCCCAGTAGAATGTCCTTTTGTCTTGTTTAGTTTAGTTTGAATTATTTAAAAAACATTAAAACAGCTTTGATGTCTTCAGTCGGACAACAAAGTTATCAATAATTTACCAAAGAAGGGTCATGTTTTGTGTCTGTTTGAGATCTAGTGAGTATAAAGTCCATATTTTACCTGATAATGACCCAATTAATACCCGAATTACACAAACTGCTCATCATGCAACTCAAACAGGAAGTAGTATTTTGGGCAGCAGAGTTCAGGCGCACACCTTTGAGACTCTTGTTTGTCTCGACAGCGCCCCCTACCAACGTGGATGACAGTTAAAGTTCATGTCTTAGAGTTTTAAAAGTTGATTCCACCCAAAATACGACTTTCTGCCCAACTTATTATAGTTTTAAAGGTTTGCTCTACTCAAAGTTTGACTTTTTGTCCAAGTCTTAAAGGTGTATTCCATCCTAATTGTACCTTCTAGCTGCCAAGTTATGGATTTAAAGATTAAGTCCAGTAAAATCTGTAGGAGGTCCATTTTTTCTAGTTTATGGACAAGAAAAATCTGCTTCCCTTTTGGTAAATAAGTGAAGTTAATGAAAAACAAGGGTCCTAGAACCGTCCTGAAACTGCTCCGTCTAAGAACAGTAAAAGAATCTCTTTAGTTTGCTGTTTTGTTTGTGATAGTAACTGAAGATAAATTCTGACAGCTCTCTCTGCTCTCTGATTGGTCAGTCTGCTGGCGGGCGGCGGAGGAAACCGACGTACCGCCAACGTGAAGGCACACGGATTCGCCAACCTGTTCATCCTGGACAAGAAGGACCTGGCAGAGATCCTGGTCCACTACCCCGAGTCCCAGAAACTCCTCCGCAAGAAGGCCAAGTAAGATCCTGGTCTGAGCTGGATCCAGGTCTGTTAGAATCCAGTTTATCTCATCCTGGTCCAGACTGATAGACCTCACCTTTAAACACAACCATCCATCTTTAGTAAGAGATAGAACTCATCGGTACCATGAGGTCTTTTAAAAAGGTCTCAGTCCAACACCAACGGAGACTCAGAGGTTTCTACTTTCCATCTGAACCTGTCTGATCTGGTATTCAGGTACTGACCACTGACTGTAGATCGTACACAGTAGATGAAGTCTAAACCCTCCTTAACGTCATCTGAAGGTTTCCTGTCGAATGTTTTGGAGCTCAGAAACATCTCCAGGTTCTGAACTGTAATTTTACTCAAAGCGACCCTTAATTCTGCAGAACTTCAAGCCTTGACACAGTTTAAAAAGTGAGTTTCCCACCAGACAGTTTTCATGAAAGGAGAAAATAGTTGTAGAGACCAAAACCAGCCCCAAACCAAGTCCAAACCAAATGTGAAACTTGACCTTAACCAAGTCCAGACCCAGAACTAAACCAAGTCTGAAACCTGAACAAAACCAAGAACAAGGTAAGTCCCAGACAAGCACCAAAACCAGTCCAAAATTAAATCTAAAATAAGTCCAAAACCTGTAAACACACACTTCAAGCACTGATATCACTGATTATACACAACATTCGGCCTTAATATAATAATTTTTTATTGTTTTATCTTTATTTTTTAGCCCTGTTTATGTAATTCTTGTACTTCTTTCTGCCTCATCTGTATCTAACTGGTGAGGGATCAATAAAGTTTTCTTATCTTAATATTCTTTCATTGGCAGAGTTCTATAAACATTCACCTTCCAGATATAATGAACAAGAAATTAACTGCAGAGACCAAAACTGTTCTGTGATTCAGGCTGTAAACATTTTTATTTCTGCTAGAAAGTTGAACATTTTAATATGGAGTTCTGTGGGGACCGACTTGTTTTCGGAGCCTCCAGTGGCCATCGGAGGAACTGCAGGACGTGTTTCCATCAGTCGTAGTTCAACAGACCAGCAGGGTTAAAGGATAGCATTAATTTTGATTTAAACAAAGACTTTTTATAAACAAACCAAGTCGAGGTTAAAAATCAACACGTTTTAACGACCAACAGCATGAAAGTTGGTGTCCTTAAAGAAATATTCTGGGATGTACATGAATATATCAAACAGATGAATTAGAAGGATCCTTCCTGACCAGCAGATGGATCTATTTAGTCCTTCGAAACAAAACGTCAACATTGAGAGCTCAAAGAGGATGATGGGAGGTGGAGTCATGATGGACCTCCCCCAGCTTCTAATGCTAATGTTAGCCGTGTTACGACTGCGGTCGTTTATATGGTTTTTTGTGCTGCGTGTGTTCTTTTTATGTCCCATCGCCTACGCAAATAGGGCTGCGCCGCACCACGGCCACGGTTGGTCGCCAGGATGAGAGCTCGGCACTGGATTGGTTGGCTGTACCAGGAAGCCCGCAATATAAAGGCGGAACCGTGACGTCGTCTCCGGGTCAGAGGGTCAGAGGGCGTGGTTACATCCTACCCTGCTTCCAACCTACACGCCAGCACACTTGGGTTCCAGTGATCAGCTGTGATTTAGAGATTTAATATTGAGTAATCGCAGTGAGCAGCCACCTTTTGTTTAACCGGCTTTTTCTCATGTTTAAGTTAGGATAGGGAGGTTAGACTTTGCTGTTCTTTTTACCTATTGTTTGTGGCAGATCAGTTTTGGGTTAATAGCTTAGCAGCGTTTTGTTTGTTGTTTTTTGGTTTTGCTCACTGTCGCTTTCAGTTACCAGTCCCCATTGTTTCAGTTCTTAAAATTTGTTGAGTAATAAATACCTAATCTTTTTGTGAAAACATGTGTTGGAAATGCTTGGGAACAGGGGAAGGATGCCTCTTCGTGTTACGCACGGTGACCCCTAGGCTGGGCGTAACAGCCGTCAGACGCCACGGAGGTTCCGTCTCTCCGTCGCCTTCCTGTCTGATCATCTTCTGTCCTGACCAGGATTAAACTCATCACTAATCAGCTCACGCCGACGCTCTACTTTGTGTTTAAGAACCGGGTCAGATCAGAGCCGTGATCCTCCTCACCTGACCAGCTCAGTCATGTTCAGAACATAATCAGACCATGGTGCTGCAGCAGACCGGCCAGAAGGGCCAGAGCTGCTGGAGCTGCTGGAGCTGCTGGAGGTGTTGGAGGTGGGACCTCCACAGTTTGAAATGTAGCATCTGGTTGGTGTTGAAAACCTTGTTCATACTCAGTCATATCTGTTTCCTCTTTTAACTGTGTCTCTGTGTCTCTGCAGGACGATGCTGACGAAGGACAAGAAGCCGGACGAGAAGGAGGGTAAAGAGGCCGTGGAGGTCATCCCACCCCGACCCGACACCCCCAAACTGTTCAAGGCGGCACTGAAGGTGACGGAGCAGGCCGGCATCGAAGGAACCTTCTCCAAGCTGAAGAAAGCCTACAAGTCAACCGACAGCCCAACAGAGGTACGAGCAGAGATACCGCCAGCAGCCTGCTGGGGCAGTAGTGAGCTGAGATACTGCAGACTGGGGGAAAGAAATGACGGAAAAAATACAAGAAGAAAGGTGTCATCATTGTCTCTCTTCGTCCTAATTTTTGTTTCTCTGTCTTGTTCTCCGCCTTTTACCTCCATCTTTATTCCTTCCTTTCTTTCCTCCATCTGTATCCTGGTCCTTTACCCCCATCTTTGTCCTTCCCCTTGTTCCTCCATCTTTGTCTCCACCCATTTCTTTCCTCGATCTTTTCCCCTTCCTTTCTTTCCGCCGTCCTTGTCTCCGCCCCTTCCTGTCCTCTATCTCCGCCCCTCAGGCGTCGCCCTCCATGGCTCCGGTCCCACCTCCGTCTCCGATGCACCGCCGCTCTCCGGTCCCTCTGAGTCCAGCGCCGGCTGACGGAGACGACACGGTGGCGGAGACGGCCGACAGCTCAGTGGTCATCAGGATGACGCCACGACAGGAAGGGGAGGAGCTTCTGACTGTGGAGGTGGCGGAGGTGGAGAAGAAGGAGTGACCCGACGAAAGGCCGCCGTCCTCCACCCGCCTCGTCTTCTCCTGACTCCCAGCATGCCTTTCACCACCGACCAGGAGAGGACGAGGTTCAGCTGGAGGACCTGCTGCTGCTTCTGGGGTGGATTCCATCAGTTTGGCTTCCTCCATCTTCTAACCTATCTCCTTAAGGACTAAAGTTACAGAAGGAAGGAAGGAAGGAAGGAAGGAAAAGAGAAAGGAAGGAAGGAAGGACAGAACAGAGGAACAAAGGAAGGAAGGAAGGAAGGAAGGGAGGCAAGACAGAAGGTGTGAGGGATGGAAGAAAGGAAGGAAGGAAATGAGGAAGGAAACAAGGAAAGAAAGGAAGGAAATGAGGAAGGAAGGAAGGAAGGAAAGGACAGAAGAAGGAAGGAAGGAAGGAGGGATGGAAGGAAGGAAGGAGGGATGGAAGGAAGGAAAAGACGAAGTGAGGAAGGAAGGAAAGACGCAAGGAAGGAAGGAACAGCGTGAGGAAGGAAGGAAGGAAGGAAGGAAGGAAAAGAGGAAGTGAGGAAGGAAGGAACGAAGTGAGGAAGGAAGGGAGGACGTGAGGAAGGAAGGAAGGAAGGAAAGAATGAAAGAAGTGAGGAAAGAAGGAAGGAAAGAAGGAGAAAAGGAAGGAAGGAAAGAAGCGAGGAAGGAAGGACAGAACAGAGGAACAAAGGAAGGAAGGAAGGGAGGGAGGCAAGAAAGAAGGTATGAGGGATGGAAGAAAGGAAGGAAATGAGGAAGGAAGGAAACAAGGAAAGGATGGAAGGAAATGAGGAAGGAAGAAAGGAAGGAAACGAAGGAAGGAAGGAAATGAGGAAGGAAGGCAGGCAGGCAGGAAGGAAGGAAGGAAGGAGGGATGAATGAATGAATGAAGGAAGGAAGGAAGGAAAAGGGGAAGTGAGGAAGGAAGGAAAGAAGTGAGGAAGGAAGGAAGGACTTGAGGAAGGAAGGAAGGAAGGAAGGAAAGAAGCGAGGAAGGAAGGAAGGAAACAAGAGAAAAGGAAGGGAGGAAGGACGAAAGAAGGAAGGAAAGAAGGAAGGAAGGAAGGAAGGAAGGAATGGAAGGAAAGAAGCGATGAAGGAAGGAAGGAAGGAAGGAAGGAAGGAAGGAAGGAAGGAAGGAAGGAAACAAACAAGGAGAAAAGGAAGGAAGGAAGGGTGGAAGAAAGGAAATATTTCCTGACTGATTTGTGTTCCGGGTGCAATACCGTTTTTGGCCACACTCACTGACTGACACGTAGCAGCCATTGCAGCCCAGAGGGGCGCTGTTTCACCGCTCTGAGGAGGAGGTCCGGTTCCTCCTCAGTTTCCCAGAGTTCTTAGCTTCTGTCCTGCAGCTTTGGTGCTTCATCAGCCTCTAGAACCTCAGAGATGATCTGCCGTTCTCCAGATGTTCTCCAGATGTTCTCCACTTCCTGTTCCTGCTGAGAGCGGATCCATCCTTCAGACTGACCTCCAGTGGTTTTATTCTGTCAGGAGGTTCAGGGTTTAAGGGTTGGTTTGTTGTTTTTGAGTCCTGAAGGTAAAATCAAAGGAAATTATTTCACAGATTCACAGTAAATAACACTGAAAACCAGATGGAACCAGATGGAACCATCCCACTGTTTTCATTCGAAGAATCTAGTTTTTCCTTTAAGGTTTTCTAAAGTTTCCTGTCGAGTTGAGCCAGAGGAGCTGATTGGCCGTCAGGATTCAAACCTCTGCAGAGTTTCTGTAAATCACAGGAAGTTCAGAGGAAGTTTTACAGGAAGCTACGGAGCTGCAGAGGAAACAGAAAAGTAGAAAAGGAGGAAACAGGAAGTTTGGTCCCGCCGCTGATTAGCGACAGTAGAAGAAGAAGCTGTTAGAGCCGCTGGAGGTTCCACTGAGTTTCTCCCGAAGAACCAGTTTGTAAATAAAGTTATTTATAACGGAACCGTGAGTCTGATTGATATGAAACCGCTCATTTATACAAGATTTATACAGATTTATACAGGTTTGTTGTTACAGCGCCACCTAGTGAACAAGAAGATCACAGGCGTCTGTAATGGTTCATTCCAGGAAAAATACTTCTTCCAGTACAACTATTTGTATTTTTAGAGGTTTAATCAGCTCAAAGGGCTGCTTTCTGGCGAACTGTTTATGGTTTATTCTACCTAAATAGGACTTTTTAACCAACTAGTTATAGTCTTAAAGGTTTATTCCATCTAAAATTCAACTATCTAGTGTACAATTTATAGTTTTCAGGAGTTTTTCTACCCAAATGGAACTTTCTAAGTTTTTTTCCAACCAAAACATATTTTCTAACTCAGAAGTTTCATTTTAAAGGTTTATTTCACTCAAAACTCTACTTAGTTTGTAGTAAACCAGCCGTTGCCATGGTATCTGCACAAAAAAAGATCGAATGAAAAACCTAAATATCACTTTTTTACCAAACAAGTTCAGGTTTTAAAAGTTTATTTCACAATAAATACTATTTTCCTACTAATCAGAGTCTTAAAGGTTTATTCCACCAAAAGTACTTCTTCCTGTCCAAGTACCTCAAGTTTTAAAGTTTTATTTCCCAAATAAATAGTATTTGTAACTCACAAATTATAGATTTAAAGGTTTTTTCCATTCTAAATACTGATTTCTGTTCAACTACTTGTATTTTTGGAGGTTTAATCAGCCCAAAACGCTGTTTTCTAGCGTATTATTTGTTTTTTTCTAACCAAATAGTACTTTTTCAACCAACTACTATGGTTTTAAAGGTTTATTCCATCTAAAATACTACTATCTAATGGATACTTTATGGTTTTAAGGAGTTTTTCTACCCAAAAATGACTTTCTAAGTTTTTTCCCAACCTAAAAAACATATTTTCTAACTCAGAAGTTCCATCATTTAAAGGTTTATTTCACCAAAACTCTACTTAGTTTGTAGTAAACAAGCCGTTGCCATGGTATCTGGAGAAAAAAAGATTGAATGAAAAACCCCAGTTTTATTTTTTTATTTTTTTACCAAAGGTCAAGTTTTAAAGGTTTATTTCACAATAAATACTATTTTCATACTAACAAATTAGAGTCATAAAGGTTTATTCCATCTAAAATACTACAATCTAATGTACCATTTATGGTTTTAATGAGCTATTCTACCCAAACAGGACTTTCTAAGTTTGTTTCCCAACCAAAACCTCAATCTCAGAGGTTTTAAGGTATATTCCATCCGAAATACCAATTTCTGTCCAAGTACTTGTAGTTTTAAAGGATTCATACACTCAAAATACTCTTTTTCTAACATCCAATTTACAGTTTTGAGGATTTTTTTTCTTCCCAAACAGGACTTTCTAACTTGATCTGTATCCTCAGTGAACACTTCCCTGATGCGTTTATGGTCTCGGTGTTTAGCTTAAAGTCTCCTTCAACACATCAGAGTGTTTATTTAATAAATTATGGTTTGTTTAGAGGAAAATAGATGATTAATTAGAGGATGTATATTTATTCGCATTTATTTTTCTGCATCTGCAGTGACGATGTGAAGAAAAGTGTGAAAGTTTTCACTAAAAAAGAACATTTTAAACTTTTTATGATCAGATTAACCGTTTGATGTCGTTTTTGCTTCAGATTTTACTCTGGGGAAACATTAAATCTTTAACAAACCCAGAGGTTTCTGCAACCGAACACTGTTTGGTTGCAGAAACGTTTCCTCTGAGTTTGTTCAAGGTTGAATTAGTTAAACAGCAAATGAATTAATAATAATAATCTGTTAAACACATGTTAAAGTTCTGATCTGGACCAGAAGGAGGCGCTGATGTCAGTCACTGTTGTGTTATTGTGTATTTTGTCTACTTTTGTGTGTTTTTGTAGTGATGCTGCCTTCAGGGTCCACTTGGAACTCCCAGCTCCTTTTCTCCTGAAGCTTTTCTGCAGAACTTTCGTTTTTTTCAGGCAGAAATCACAGTTTGAGTTGATTTTTTTTTTAATTGATAATTGACTTTAAAGAGTAAAACTTCATGTTTGTGGCTCAAAAAAATCACATAAAAGTCACTAATTAACTAAAATCTTGTTTTTAACAGTTTAAAAACACTGAGGATGTTTGTTGTTTGTCAGATTTGATGTTTACTCAGAAAATAGAACCAAAATGAGGCGAAGTACAGCAGCAGGCGGAGGGATACGCTGCTGCACGACGACAAATAGTTCCAGTCAACAACCTGCCTCATGTTTGAGGCGTTCAGGGACTCCACAGGTTCTGGTTTTTAGCACAGTTTATATCTAATATTGTTACAGAATTAAATAATTGACAACTTTTTAAAAAAAAATTAACTAGATCCAATTAGATTTTCTGTCTTTCTGGAAGAGTTTTGTACACAGAAGCTTTTAAGAAAATAACTTACTGAAAAACAGCAAAATCAACCCAGTGTGTGAAGAAAAATACTAGTTATCAAGTCAGTTTTATTGAATTTAGCTTCAGATCAACTAAAGTTTGAGTTTAAATGAGAAAAAATATTAAGTTGATTCAACTTCATGACGTCAATCATTAAAAATTTAAAAAGTTTATCTGAATTAGATGTTTTATTTTGCTGCCCGGCTTTCAATAAAATAAATTCAGTAATCAATAAGTCATAATTTATTGGTTAATTATATTTAGTTGTATTAAACTGACTCTGCAAAATTATCAAATAAATAAAGAGTATTATAAAGACGCAGAAAAATAAAATATTTAAACAAAAAACAAATAAAATAACAGTATTTTTGTGCAGTAAATGAGTAAATGTATTTATTAACTTAATTCAGATTTTTTTTAAACAACATTTAAAAGCAGCTGAACCAAAGAAATGAAATAATAAAACAGATTGAAATTAAATTCATAAAATAAAAGTAAAATAAACTCCACTAGAATCTCATAACAGAGACGTCTGGGTGAAAAAAATGATTTTATTTCTTTAGTTCCGCCCTCCGCTATAAAACAGCTGCTTCCTTCTGCTCATGCGCACAAAGTCCCCACATGTCCGACGGTCCGTGAACGCAGCTCCGTCAGTCAGTTTTACCGCGGAGCGGCAGAGACACGGTAACGGCTCCCGGTCCCACCGAGCCACAGCTGGAGCTCCGTTTACCGGAACACCAAGTCCCCGAGCCGCCGGAGAGTCTGTCCAGACCGGAACCAGGACCGGAACCGGAGGAACCGGAGGAGTCGCTGCGGGACCCGGAGGTGAGAAACTCGGCTTCAAACTTTCCCTCCGTCCGGTTGTCTGGCGGCGGGTTACCGCCTCTGTGAGGACCGGCGGAGGAGCCTCACAGAGGCGGTAAACCGGAGCCTCTGTCCGGTGACCGGAGCCTCTGTCCGGTGACCGGAGCCTCTCTGCGGCTTCCAGCAGCTTCCATCCGGACAAAAGCCTCACCTGTCCACGTGCTGGTCTCCATGGAGACGGTGACGGAGGTCAGCTGTCAATAGAAAGAGATGAAACAAACAGACTGATGGAGGGAAGAAAAAGCAGAATAAAAGCAGAATAAAATCTAAAACAAGTCAGAAAAACAGCCAGTGATTATTTAGTTTTTATCTTGACTTTAGCTGAGTATTTAGCTCATTCCTGTGGCTTTAGATGTGCACGAAGCTTCTTTCTATGGTTTTAGCTACAGTCTGAAATAAATCAGGTTCAGTCAGAGTTTCCAGGTTAATTATCAGCTGTTTCTCTCTAAAATGTTCTGATGAAAACAAACTAAAACCTGCAGAAAACCAGTTTCTGAGCTCAGAGTCACAATTTAATCTGAAAAAGGAAAATGAAGAATAAAACCTGTTGATCAGAGTGAAACGGACGGTTTCTGATCGGAGTTTAATCTGAAAATATGAAATGAGAATAAAAACTGTTCCAGGTTCAGTCAACAGAACTAAACCTCCAACAGTTAAATTAATTATAAATTATTCAGCAAAATGAAAAAAACTGTAGAAACTGACTGTTTTTAATCAACACTCTAAGAACGTACAGATAGATTAGAAACTCCGCTACAGAAACAAAAACCAACAAATATTCAAGCTACTCTGAGCAAAGTCTCACATTTTTGACCTTTTGTAGGGTTAGTGGGGTTAGTAGGGGGTTAGTGGGGTTAGTAGGGTTAGTGGGGTTAGTAGGGTGTTAGTGGGGTTAGTAGGGTTAGTGGGGTTAGTAGGGTGTTAGTGGGGTTAGTAGGGTTAGTGGGGTTAGTAGGGTGTTAGTGGGGTTTGTAGGGGGTTAGTGGGGTTAGTGGGGTTAGTAGGGGGTTAGTGGGGTTAGTAGGGGGTTAGTGGGGTTAGTAGGGTTAGTAGGGTTAGTGGGGTTAGTAGGGTTAGTGGGGTTAGTGGGGTTAGTAGGGGGTTAGTGGGGTTTGTAGGGTTAGTAGGGGGCTAGTGGGGTTTGTAGGGTCAGTGGGGGGTTAGTGGGGTTAGTAGGGGGTTAGTGGGGTTAGTGGGGTTAGTAGGGTTAGTGGGGTTAGTAGGGTTAGTGGGGTTAGTAGGGTTAGTAGGGGGTTTGTGGGGTTAGTAGGGTTAGTGGGGTTAGTAGGGGGCTAGTGGGGTTTGTAGGGGGTTAGTAGGGTTAGTGGGGTTAGTAGGGTTAGTGGGTTAGGGTTAGTAGGGTTAGTGGGGTTTGTAGGGTTAGTGGGGTTTGTAGGGGGTTAGTGGGGTTAGTAGGGTTAGTGGGGTTTGTAGGGTTAATGGGGTTAGTGGGGTTTGTAGGGTTAGTGGGGTTTGTAGGGGGTTAGTGGGGTTAGTGGGGTTAGTGGGGTTTGTAGGGTTAGTGGGGTTTGTAGGGGGTTAGTGGGGTTAGTGGGGTTAGTGGGGTTTGTAGGGTTTGTAGGGTTAGTGGGGTTTGTAGGGGGTTTGTAGGGTTAGTGGGGTTAGTAGGGTTAGTGGGGTTAGTAGGGTTAGTGGGTTAGTAGGGTTAGTGGGGTTTGTAGGGTTAGTGGGGTTAGTGGGGTTTGTAGGGTTAGTGGGGTTTGTAGGGGGTTAGTGGGGTTAGTGGTCCAGATCAGATACTCTGAACCTGTCAGTCCTCCATGTTCCTCTGGTTTTATTCCTTTATTTAACGTGTAGAGATGAAGTTCAGCCTTATTTATTAGTACTCTGAGAGGTTTTTTTTACTGTTAAATTTAAACTAATGGGCTAAAGTAGGGACACATTGTTAGAACATTTCTGTAATTGATAGTCGCCCATGTTGTCAACTAGAACTAAATAACCCCAAATATTTTTCTGAAAGCTAATATTCTGATTTCTAACTATGGACACGCAGTATTTGTTACCGAAGTGGATCAGTTTCATTCATGACTTTGGCTTTTTGTAAACACATTAGCTCTGATTGGAGGTCATTAACCTCCTCAGAAGTCTTTGTCATGGTGCCCACTGCTAGCTAAACTGTCGTCTGAGTGACGCCTCCTCTGGTCTCAACGGATTAAACAGGAAGAGGCTCCACCTGGTGGAACAACCAGGAACTACAGCTGATCTACATTTACTGACATCGTGACCTTGCTCTTTTTGTTGTTAATATATTTTTGAATTGTTAAATTACTAACAACTGAAAATGAATCCTTTAATCATGATAATTTCTCCGCTGTATGGTTCAGCTCCTCTACGTCTCTGACAGATCTGAGGTCACTAACCGATTTTAGCTGGTTTTGACCAATCAGAGCACTGAACTGGCTTTTTGAGGAGACAAGGAGCTAAAGCTGAAGTGTTTCAGAGGAGCATTAATGTACAGTCTGAGGAACATAATGTGTTGTTAGCTTATTTTCATGACATTAGCTGGATATTTAGCTTGTTTTGACTTATGTGGAATAGTTAGCGTCTTTCTATGGCTTTAGATGTGCAGTTAGCTTCTTTTTAGGACTTTAGCTGGGTATTTAGCTTGTTTTTATGACTTACGCGGAATAATTAGCTTTGTTTTATGACTTCAGCTGCTCAGTTAGCATGTTCCTTTGACATCAGCTGTGTAGTTAGCTTCTGCCTTTAGCCAGTTAAGTATAAAACCCAGCTGTTCCGTACATGTTGTGTTTTTAGCGTTGGAGCAGGTAAACATGTTCCAGTAGATGCTAATGTTCCGTGATGAGCCTGTAAATGTGCAGAGCTCTGTAACGGTTCCAGCTCAGACTGTGGAACTGGGAACACGCTGCTGTGTTGGTGGAAAGTTGTAATAAAAGCTGCAGCTGGTGAACATGTGATGCAGCTGCAGAGTGGATGGATGTCCTGCTGCAGTCTGCTGGGTGTGTCTGACCACCGCTCTGCTCTATAAATACTCCCGTCTTTGTGGTGGAGGCCGAGGCTGCAGCCACATCACTGAGGAAGTCCTCGTCATGCTGCAGCGACGTGGAAGAAACAAACCTTTAACCCTTCAGCAGCCACTTTCCTCCTCTGGAGCTCAGAGATCAGCTGTGGAGGTGCTTTCTGCTTTAATCCCTCCTTTATATTATAGCTTTGCTCTGATAGGAACAATAACAGAAGCAGCAAGTCTTGACGAGAGCAGCTAGTGATTATTTTCTGTATTAAACTATCAGCTGTTTGGTCTGAACTAGTGGAAAATGTGGATCAGAGTTTCCTGTAATGTCTTGCTGATGTTCAGTCTACTGTCACAGAGGAAAGAAACCAGAAAATATTTACAATGAAGGAGCTGAAATCACAAAAGTTAAACAGTTTTTTTTTTTTTAAAAATAATATGTTTCTGTCTACGCTTTAGCTGTGCAGTTGGTGGATTTTCTATGACTTTAGCTGTGTAGTTAGCGTCTGTCTATGACTTTAGCTGTGTAGTTAGCTGCTTTAGATGAATTTAGCCGTGTTGTTAGCTTCTTTCTACAACTTTAACTGTGTATTTATCTTCTTTCTATGACTTTAGCCGTGTTGTTAGCGTCTTTCTACAACTTTAACTGTGTATTTATCTTCTTTCTATAACTTTAGCCATGTTGTTAGCTTCTTTATATGACATTAAGTGTGCACATAGCTTCTTTCTATACCTTTAGGTATATACTAATGTGTTTTTTTGTGACTTTAGCTATATAGTTAGCTTCTCTCTTTGACTTTAGCTGTATTGTTAGTTTCATTCTATGAATTTAGCTGTATTGTTAGCTTCTCTCTATGACTTTAGCTGTGTTGTTAGCTTCTTTCTATGACCTTAGCTGTATTGTTAGCTTCTTTCTATGACCTTAGCTGTATTGTTAGCTTCTTTCTATGAATTTAGCTGTGTAATTAGCTTTTTTCTATGACCTTATCTGTGTAATTAGATTCTTTCTAGGACCTTAGCTGTATTGTTAGCTACTTTCTATGAATTTAGCTGTATTGTTAGCTTCTCTCTATGAATTTAGCTGTATTGTTAGCTTCTTTCTAGGACCTTAGCTGTATTGTTAGCTTCTCTGTATGACCTTAGCTGTATTGTTAGCTTCTTTCTATGAATTTAGCTGTATTGTTAGCTTCTTTCTATGACTTTAGCTGTATTGTTAGCTTATTTCTATGAATTTAGCTGTGTAACTAGCTTCTCTCTATGACTTTAGCTGTGTTAGCTTCTTTCTATGAATTTAGCTGTGTTGTTAACATCTTTTCATGACTTTAGCTGTCCAGTTAGCATCTGTCTATGACTTTAGCTGTGTTGTTAGCTTCTTTATATGAATTTAGCCGTGTTGTTAACTTCTTTCTACAACTTTAACTGTGTATTTAGCTTCTTTCTATAACTTTAGCTGTATTGTTAGCTTCTTTCTATGAATTTAGCTGTGTTGTTAACATCTTTTCATGACTTTAGCTGTCCAGTTAGCGTCTATGACTTTAGCTGTCCAGTTAGCGTCTGTCTATGACTTTAGCTGTGTTGTTAGCTTCTTTCTATGAATTTAGCTGTATTTTTAGCTTCTCTCTATGACTTTAGCTGTATTGTTAGCTTCTTTCTATGAATTTAGCCGTGTTGTTAACCTCTTTCTGCAACTTTAACTGTGTATTTAGCTTCTTTCTATAACTTTAGCTGTATTGTTAGCTTCTTTCTATGAATTTAGCTGTGTTAACATCTTTTCACGACTTTAGCTGTCCAGTTAGCGTCTGTCTATGAATTTAGCTGTGTTGCTAACATCTTTTCATGACTTTAGCTGTCCAGTTAGCGTCTGTCTATGACTTTAGCTGTGTTCTCTAACTTCAATTTTAAGACCATCTTTTCAATAATTTTGGGCAGATTTCTGTCGTTTTATCCCATTTCTGAGACAGCGTGGATGTGTTCATGGCATTTTAGACAATCTGTTCAATCTTTTTGCTTGAATCGATTGATTTTGAATCATTTTTTAAATATAAATATTGTTGGACACATTTTGCATAGTTTTGAGGATGAATATTTAAACGTTTACATCTTCTAGAGACTTTTTCTCTTTATTCTGCTCTTTGACTCTTTTCGCATCAATTTTCAGGTGACTTCAGTCATTTTTTGCAGTTTTAGACTCATTTTGGGTAATAGTTTGGACACGTTTTTGCAACTTTTGACAGCTTTCTAGTGATTTTTAGACTTTTTTGTCATTGTGGAGAAATGTGATAGCTGACTAGAGAGGTTTCTGCATTGTTGGGCAGATTTTGAATCATTTTGGATGATTTCTGAGTAACATTCAACACGTTTAGGTCAAGATCATTGACGTGGTGCAGTTTGTTAGCTAGATGTTTCACCATGGAGAACGGATCTCCAACTACTTAACTTTATTAACAAGTAGTGACTTTGGGACAGTTTTGTCTCTTTGTGGTCGTTTTTTGTATTGTTTATGTTGTTTTCTGTGACATTTCAGGTCTTTTTGGAACAGTTTGTCTCATTTTTGTCATTTTGCATCTCGGTTTTCTTGTTTTGTGACAGTTTTATCTGCTCATCCTGTAGATGTTTTTCTATCTCCATGTCTCCTCTCTACTCTGCTCATCATCAGTAGATGTTCCTCCATGTTGGATGGATCTCCAGCAACCTGCTCCTCTCTTCTCTGTTTCTGAGCCATGCTGGCTTTATTTTATTGGCATTTTTATAATTTTGGACAAAGATTAAATCATTTTGGACAAAGTTGGAGCCATTTTGGGCGATTTTACAATATTTTTTGACAAATTTTGAACCATTTTATGGAAGTTTTAAATCAACTTAGACAAGTTTCATGCACATTATCATCTTTTCTTTTAGTTTTTTTGTCTCATTTCTTGTTGTGGGTCTCATTTTGGTCATTTTATGTGTTGTTTTTGTTGTTTTCTGTCTGTTTGTGTTGTTTCGTTTCTCTTTGTGGTCGTCTTGTCTTCTCAGATGTTTTCTGTCTCCATGTTTCCTCTCGACTCTACTTTTTTTACAGGATCTGCTTTGTAACGGTGTTTTATAGAATTAGAAGTTGATTTTAATGAAAGATCGCAACTTTAAGTTAATTTTTCCTGATAGAACAGCGTCTCTCTCATGATACCTTCAAAAACCGTAGGAAAACTGAACATTTGTATCTTCTTTCTGTTTTTACAGTTTCTGGCTGATAAATAGGAGCATTTTTAGAGTTTATTTTCCACAGACAACAAACGTTTTAAAGCCAGTGGAGGTTTAAACTGGGAGTCGGAGGGAAGCTGATGAGGAGGAAACGCTGCAGCACGAGGTCCAGACTAATGTGAGGAAATCAGATTTTCTGCTGCATAGTCAGAGATAAACTCTGCAGGAGCTGAAAGAAAGCAGAGTTTACCTGAAGAAAAGCAGCAGATCTGATTTATTAAATCAGTCAAAGTTAAAATAAACCACAGGAAGATCGAGGGTCGTAATTAAAGAAAGTTGGTGTTTTACTTTGACAGGAGCTCAAACGTTTCCTGCTTCTGAACAGATCTGAGGTCAGATTCTTAACATTTAAGACCAGAAGAGTGAATTAGTTTGGATTAACTGCTGCTTCAACACTTTGTTTTTTAATTTCAGACGTTTGAATGGTTAAACTCTGGTCTGATATTCTTTTGTTTTTGATTTTAAACTGATTTCTGTCTGTTTGTTATGTGAATAATAATAATATTAATATAATGACTGATTCTGTTGTGGGAAAAGTGAAATGATTCTTTTGTTTTAAATTGAATTTCCTGGAGTTTCTGGTCGTTCTGTTCTCAGATATCAGACGCTGTTCCCGTTTGTTGTTCAGGTTGTGACGGTTAAACGGATATTTCCTGGTTTCTGATCAGAATTTTACCTTATTTCCTATTTTATCAATTCTAAATTCACTGAATAATCCAGAAAATAATCGACATACTAATTATTAATGAAATTAATCGTGAGTTAACAGACATGAAGAGACGTGTCCAGGTTCAAGGAGGTGTTGCAGTTTTCAGATGTTCCCTAAACGCCTCTCAGTCTTCAGTAGATTTGGTTCCAAAGTTCCCTAAACTTCTCAAAAATGACTGAAAACTAAACGTGAAGCAGAAACTTTCGTCCACATTTAACAAAACTGATCCAAAAGAGTTTAAGTTCGGTGCTGACTGACAAAATATTGTCCAAACTTAGAAAAAATTCACCTAAAATGACAAAAATACGTCCAAAACTGCAAAATAATGTGGAGAAAGACTCTAAATTATCCAGAATTAATCAGAATTTGTGCAAAATGATGAACATTTGGCTGCAGTGAAAAGACGTAAACAGATGTTTCCTGAATGCCTCATAGTCATCATTATGAAAAAAAATGTAAAAATATCATATAAACAGTCAAAACTGCATTAAAAACATACAAATAAAGGTAAACATATTATGAAAAGTGTCAAAATTAGGAGAAACAATTTAAAAAACGTACATTTTCAGGATATAGTAAATGTGAATGAGGAAGTCGCCCGTTTTTACTTTCATCTTTATGAAAAAAATCACATTTTTCCTCAGAAATTGAAGGAACAAAGTAAGAACTCTGAGAAAATGTTTGATAGAAAAGTTGATGCTTCATTCAGTAGAACGTATTTAGCTGCTTTCTGGACTCTGACTTTAGATATTTGTCTGAACAGCTGCTGTTTGTTGTCACTTTAAGGTTTTCTTCTCGTGTTCCGGCTGCTTTAAATCTTTAAATCTGCTTTTAAGTCGAGTTTAAACAAGCCTTTTCTTTTCTTGTGGTGTTTTTAGAGTTTAATTCTTCCGTAGGAACCAAAGAGCTGCAGACAGGAAGGAGGAGTTTTACCAGCGCACACATTTACTGCTTCGTGTTGTGTTTAGAGTCGGCTGGGAAAACCCTGTGTTCAGGAGGTTTATTACTGAATTAATCAGTCCACTTGTGGATTTAACTTTTTTTTCTTCGCTCTCAAACTGAAGCAAACATGAGAAGAATAAACTGAGAATTACTGGAGGAACGTGTTGAATGTTTGTTTTAACTGTCGGGTTTTCTCCTCTTCTGACTCCAGATGTTTTTAATTTAACATCTGGATCCGAGTCAGACGTTCACACAGAAGCTGAGAAAATAAAACTTCCTGTTAGAAGCTCATAAATGAGGAGTTCCCTGACCCTTTTACGTTAAAAAAAAGAAATAAATGATCAGAATATTTAGTAATTTTTGAACATTTTTTGGTGGAAAAAAGAAATTTCAAAAAATGTTTAAGAAAATTCAGAAAAAAATCTACCAAAATCCAGCGAATTTCACTGGATTTTGGTTGATTTTTATGTGAATGTTCTTTAAGAAAATATTAGAAGTTTTACTGATATGTATGGAATCACTTTAGATATTTTTAGGATTTTTTGGGAATATTTTTGTTCATTTTTTGAAAATATTTACAATTTTTATTTTTAATTCTTGCCAAATTTGAGGATTAAAAAAAAAACTTTTAAGGGAAACTTTTAAAGAATTTTCTTCCTGAAGGTTTTGCAAATTTTCAGAAATTTGGGGAATTTTTTGCTGAATTTTTTGATTTTTTTCAGACAAGGAAACAATATTTTTTGGTGCCTGTAAATGAGGACAGCAGGAGGGTTAATTCTGGTCCTCACAGAGATAGAAGTCCAGCTGTGTGTGTGTGTGTGTGTGTGTGTGTGTGTGTGTGTGTGTGTGTGTGTGTGTGTGTGTGTGTGTGTGTGTGTGTGTGTGTGTGTGTGTGTGTGTGATTGAATCCAGACGCTGCAGGTCGTCGTTACATCCAGCAGGTGGCGCTGTGTGACTATAGAACCACGTCTCCCATGATGCTGCGGGGCGTTTCCTGCTCAGTGAAGCTCAATAAAACACAAACAGCAGCTTCACGTGTTCATTCAGTGTTTAAGGTGTAAAAACTAAACTAAACTAAATAAATAGTGAAATGTGTGAACATTTAACAGGTTTATGAATCAATTCAGGTGTTTGTTTTTTTACTGATTTTAACCCTCCTGTTGTTATATTGTTTCCTTGTCTGAAAAAAATCAAAAAATTCAGCAAAAAATTCCCCAAATTTCTGAAAATTTGCAAAACCTTCAGGAAGAAAATTCCAATAATTCCTCAAAAGTTTCCCATACAAGTCTTATTTAAAAAAAAAAAAAAATACCCCAAATTTGGCAAGAAAATTCTTGTAAATGTTTTCAAAAAATGAGTAAAAATCTTCCAAAAAAATCCTAAAAAATCTAGTGATTCCATATATATCAGTAAAACGTAAAAATTTTCTTTTTGAACATTCACATAGAACCAAAATCCTGTGAAATTCGCTGGATTTTGGTTGATTTTTTTGTGAATGTTCTTAAGAAACATTTTTAACATTTTTTTCCACCAAAAAATTTTCAAAAAGTTCTCAAAATGTTGAAAATATGGACATCAGAAGTTTCACTGTGAAAATATATTTTCTTCCCACATTTTCAACCTTTAAAACGGGTCAGTTTTGACCTGCAGGACGACACGAGGGTGAAGGGGATGGACTAAATAATAGAAACACCTTATTTATGTATCATCATTATGTAACACATGAGTCTGTTTGAATTTAAACTCTTCACTTTCCTCCAAAAATCCAAAATGGTCGTTTAATAAAAGCTGATTTTATTGTGACAACCTGAAATGGGAACAAAGATTTTCATAATAAAGTGTAAAACTATCGAATTAAACGTGATTAAAATACATAAGAGATTATTGTTATATAAGTTCAACGAAGCGGATAGCTGCATCTGTGTTTCAAACGAAGGTCAACATGCTGAATGTTTCCTTATTGTGACAGAAATGAGAGCAGATAAAACTTTATAGATCTATAAATTCCTGCACAGATATCAGAAAATAAATCACAGCAACAAAAGAATAAAAAGATACTAAAGAAATAAAGTCAAACTGCAGACAATGGCGAAATGGACACTGAACATAGGACGGAGAACGTTTTATAATCAGTGATGTTGATGATTGTTCAGTGTTTGTGCAGATTTTAATTCTGTCATAGAAAGAAGCTAAATACTCAGTTAAAGCCATACAAAGAAGCTAACTGCTCAGCTAATGTCATAGAAGAAGCTAACTAGACAGCTAAAGTCACAGCAAAAAGCAAGTTATTAAGCTAAAATTATAGAAAGTGGATAACAAGTCAGCCAAAGTCATAGAAATGAACTAAAATACTCAATTAAAGTGATAGAAAGAAGCTTACTAAACAGCTAAAGTCATGGCAACAAGCAAACTGTTTAGCTAAAATTATAGAAAGAAGCTATAGACTCAGTTAAAGCCATACAAAGAAGCTAACTGCGCAGCTAAAGTCGTAGAAAGAAGCTAACTACACAGCTAAAGTCGTAGAAAGAAGCTAACTACACAGCTAAAGTCATAGAAAGAAGCTAACCAATGAGCTAAAGTCATAAATTAATTCTGCAGCTGAAACAAGCCGCCATCAGGACGCTCTAATATCGTACAGGAAGAACTTCTGCAGTAAACAGAAACGTGCATCAGTTTAAATATTGATGCATTTTTAACATCTGACTGACAGTAGCAGCTCTGCTAACGTTCTCTAAAGGTTATTCTGCAAACACAACGACGGTGCAGTGAATCAACGGCTGCATGAAGAGGATCAGCTGATAATCCTGAGCAGCTTCACTCTCAGCTCATTAGAGCTGCTTTTAGTTTCATTTTCAGACAAATGTGTCCATTAAACGTGTATTTTTAGCTGCACTCAGGCTAACAGCGTGCTAAGCTAGGCTAATGGGGTCTGGAGTGTTCCAGTGTTTGTGATGAGTCGGCATCTTCCAGTCAGACAGATGATGTCATGTTTCTCTGCTCGGCTGTAATTTAGCCCAAATTAGCTCACAGGGTGTGTTCAGTGTCTGAACCAAACCCAAACACACCCTCCACGTCCGCGAGACGACAAACCAGTCAGAACTAAACCAGCCAGAACAAAACCAGTCAGAACAAAACCAGTCAGAACACAAGACGACAAACCAGTCAGAACAAAACCAGTCAGAATTAAACCAGTCAGAACACAAGATGACAAACCAGTCAGAACAAAACCAGTCAGAACACAAGACGACAAACCAGTCAGAACAAAACCAGTCAGAATTAAACCAGTCAGAACACAAGACGACAAACCAGTCAGAACAAAACCAGTCAGAATTAAACCAGTCAGAACACAAGATGACAAACCAGTCAGAACAAAACCAGTCAGAACACAAGACGACAAACCAGTCAGAATAAAACCAGTCAGAACAAAACCAGTCAGAACACAAGACGACAAACCAGCCAGAACAAAACCAGTCAGAACACAAGATGACAAACCAGTCAGAACTAAACCAGTAAAGTTCCAGTTCATGTCATTCTGCAGAAATCCACCCAAACTCTGAACTGAACCTGATAAATGATGTTTTTATGAAACAGTGAATCTGAATCCTGCAGAGGAAAGACAGACAGAACTAAAAGCTGCTTAATTAAACAAAGAAACTGTTTTAATCTGATTTAATGCAGCAGCTCTGAGCCTCTTATGGTCAATGACACACCTGAGATACCTGCAGCACCAACACACCTGCACAGGTAACACAGGAAGGACACAACTGGGTCAAAACCCGAATCTGACTGAACTCTGGTTTATCAGGTAGAAAAAAAATATCTATATGCAAAAAATTTTGTATAAACAGCTTTTAAATGAGTAACTATAAAATGGACCAACTGTACAGCTAAAGTTATTTCAAGAAGCTAAATATTCCTGTTTTATTATCGCTGTCATCTCAGTCTGCTAACTAAGACGTATCAGCCTTTAAATGATTCAGTTTGTGGCTCTGAGCTCAGTGTTGGTTGTCATATCTACAACATGCTGCCATGTTTTTATTGTTTGAATAAATCTGAGTCCAGACCTCTTCACCTGTCATAATTACAGCTGTACAGCATTTTATCAGCACCTCTTAAACCTTTAGCTAACCTAGTGGTAGATCATTACATGTTCACTAACTTTAACCACATTAACCCTCCAGAACCTGCTTTAAATTAAAGTTCAACATCTCTGAATGTCCCTCAGTGGTTCAATTTATACTGAGATCTGAGCATCCAAGTTAACGTTAGCAACATTACTACTGCTACCCTCAAAGCTAATGTTCACATTCCTACCACTATTACCATCAAAGCTAATGTTAGCTACATTACCACTACCATCATCAAAGCTAATGTTAGCCACATTACTAATACCATCAAAGCTAATGTTAGCTACATTACCACTACCACCATCAAAGCTAACATCAGCCACATTACTATTACTACTACCATCAAAGCTAATGTTAGCCACATTACTGTTACGAATACCATCAAAGCTAACATTAGCCACATTAATACTACTACCATCAAAGCTAACATTAACTACATTATTACCACTACTACCATCAAAGCTAATGTTAGCCACATTACTACTACTACAATCAAAGCTAATGTTAGCCACATTATTACTACTACATTACAGCTAACATTAGCCACATTGCTACTACTACTACTACCATCAAAGCTAATGTTAGCCACTTTACTACTACTACCATTAAAGCTAACATTAGCCACATTACTACTACTGTTACTACAATCAAAGCTAATGTCAGCCACATTATTACTGCTATCATCAAAGCTAATGTTAGCCACATTACTACCATCAAAGCTAATGTTAGCCACATTACTACTACTACTACTACCATCAAAGCTAACATTAGTCACATTACTACTACTACCATCAAAGCTAACATTAGCCACATTACTACTACTACCACCATCAAAGCCAATGTTAGCCACATTACTACTACTATTACTACATCAAAGCTAATGTTAGCCCCATTACTACTACTACTATTAGCATCAAAGCTAATGTTAGCTACATTATCACTACTACATCAAAGCTAATGTGAGCTACATTACCACTACCACCATCAAAGCTAATATTAGCCACATTACTACTCCTACCATTAAAGCTAACATTAGCCACATTACTGCTACTACCATCAAAGCTAAGATTAGCTACATTAGCACTACTACCATCAAAGCTAACATTAGCCACATTACTACTCCTACCATCCAAGCTAAGCTACATTAGCACTACTACCATCAAAGCTAACATTAGCCACATTACTACTCCTACCATCCAAGCTAACATTAGCCACATTACTACGCCTTCCATCAAAGCTAGCATTAGCCACATTACTGCTACTACCATCAGAGCTAATATTAGCCACACTACCACCATCAAAGCTAATGTTAGCCACATTACTGCTACTACCATCAAAGCTAATGTTAGCCACATTACCACTACTACCATCAAAGGTAGTGTTAGCCACATTACCACTACCACCATCAAAGCTAACATTAGCCACATTACTACTCCTACCATCAAAGCTAACATTAGCCACATTACTGCTCCTACCATCAAAGCTGACATTAGCCACATTAAGAATCTATACAGACATATTTTCACTGTTAAACACTTACAGCTGTTGGATTTTACAGCCAGAACGTGTTTATCAGTCTGAGTGTTGGTGCTGTGTTGGTGTGTTTTTGGTTTTCAGGTCCTGATCAGTATCTGGGTCACAGTGAGATGTTTGAAGTTTGGACTGTGGTGGGGATCGACCTGCTTTAGTTCTGCAGAACGTGTCTATGATAAGATAAATTTTATTAATCAGCTGGGTGTGTTCTGCTTCACGCCGACATGGAAGGTTTCCAGAATAATAACTGAGTTGGATCTGTCTAACCTCTGGAACATTTCATAGTTCCTCTGACCAGTTCCAGTTTGATGGATATGGCAGGTCGACTGGAACAAACCGGTTTTTATTCATCGTGAAACATTCAACACGTCCGACCCGTTAGCATCATGTGACCTGCCGAGGCCCCACCCCCTCGTTAGGACGATCAAAGCTTTTTGTCCGCGGGACGTTTTCCAGAAACAGGCCCGGCTCTGTTTACGGTCCGGATCAGCAGCCAATCAGAGGCGGCCGTCAGCAGCGGTGGCCATGATTCACTTTGTCAGCTCCCATCATGCTCGGCGCCGACACGTTTACGGGACGGGTGGTCAAGGTTTCCGGACCACTGAGCAACCGGGTCGCCCTGACCGTTCGCAAATTAAAAGCCTTTTCTCATCATCCTCACCAAAATAGAAGCCTTTTGTTATCAATTTTATCAAAGTAAAAGACTTTTCTCATCATCCTCACCAAAATAGAGGCCTTTTGTTATCAGTTTTACCAAAATAAAAGTCTTTTCTCATCATCCTCACCAAAATAGAAGCCTTTTGTTATCAATTTTATCAAAATAAAAGCCCTTTCTCATCATCCTCACCAAAATAGAGGCCTTTTGTTATCAGTTTTACCAAAATAAAAGTCTTTTCTCATCATCACCAAAATAGAAGCCTTTTATAATCGCCTCAATCAAAATAAATTCCTTTTCTTTCCAGTTTCACCAAAATAAAAACCTTTTCTTATCACCTTTACCAAAATCAAAAATTCCTTTCATATTACTTAACCAAAATAAATACATTTTCTCATCACTTTTACCAAAATAAAAGCCTTTTCTGGTCATACTTGCCAAAATAGAAGCCTTTTCTAATCGCCTCAAATCAAAGTAAATTGTTTATCGTTTCAGTTTCACCAGAATAAAAGCCTCATCACCTTTATCAAAAATAAAACCGCCCTTTCACATTATTTCACCAAAATAGAAGCCTTTTCCTATTATTTTTTTTACCAAATTAAAGTCTTTTTCAAGTTAATTCAATCAAAACAGCCCCTACTAGGAACTTTAGCAGAATAAAAACCATTTCTAAACGCTTTTGGCAAAATAAAACCCTTTTTCAAATCACTTCAATCAAAATAAAAGCCTTTTTAAAATCAATTTTACCAGAATAAAAGCCTTTTCTCATCACCTTTAGCAAAATAAAAGCCGTTTCCTTTCATTGTTACCAAAATTAAAGCCTTTTTCAAGTCATTTCAATCAAAATTAAACCTTTTCTCATCAGTTTCACCAAAATAAAAGCCTTTTCTCACCATTTTTACAAAACTAGAACCCTTTTGTCATTGCTTTTACCAAAATATTAGCATTTTCCATCACTGTTACCAATAATATGCAGATACTAAACACTTTTAAAGCCTTTTTTGAGTCAATGCCCCAGTCAGGACATCACTGTCACCAAAATAAAAGCCTTTTCTTTCCTCTAAAGATGAGTTTTCGCTGTGCCAAATGTACAGTATTTTTACTGTGTTTATCTTCCTACTAAATATCATCACTGAACTCCAGAAACATACAAACCTGCTGCTTTTCAGGTGAAATTAATAAAAGTTTAATGAATAAAAGAAATAACTCAGGATTAAAGTATAAAAATGTGAAGCTGCTGATCGTCATGAGTGGGTTGTGGGAGGGTTTAGAGGTCGATCTGCAGGTTTTTACATAAATGCATGATAGCGTTACGTCACTTCAGTTTTTATCTGCAGCAGCAACAGATGGTCCGGAGGGAGGGGAGGGCGAGCGAGCTGCACTCAGACTGGAGGACTCCCTCTCTCTCTCTCTCTCTCTGATGGAGGTGAAGATCCGACCTTCTCTAATCTGGTCGACTCAAACCGGAGTCAAACTGAGCCGACGGACAGCCGAAGGAAAGTTAACGGACTCTGAGGATCTGGATTCTACCTCCGAATGCTGCAGCCGGATTTCAATCTCATCCAGTCGACAGTTTTCATTTTTTTTGATTTTCTGTTTCAGTGGAGTTAACGAAGGTTTATCTGCAGAAATTCATCAACGTCTTCAGCTGAAAACTTCTGTAAACCTTCTTCTGCTCTGAGGATCCAGTTTTTTATTCTTTGTCATTTAGAATCAGTCTGTTTTGGACGTGGGGAGACTTTTGAAGCACAGAAAGTTAAACCGACTTTGGGTTTTTTGGTCGAATAATCATCGTTTTTGTTTTGTAGATCACAGCTGGTTTGGTTGAATCTAATTAAATCAGTGTTTTAGTTGTTTGGTAAAAATTCCTGAAATAATTTGTGCTTTATGAGGAGTTTCTCTATCTCTTCAGTCTTCAGTCAAACATCAGTCCATGGAGTGTTGGATTTGGAGACATTTGGTACTTTTATTTTGACGAGCCGTGAACCTGCCACCTGTCCAGGTGACTTCAGAGGGTTAAACCGAAGGTGTCTTGAGTTTCAGTGAGAAACTGAAGCCGTCGGCTGCAGCTCTGGTTTCCTCTGGTATCTGTGGACGTGACGACGGCAGGACAAGGTTCAGAGCTTCTTATCAGTTCTGTGGAAGTCGCTGTGGAGGGGGCGGGGCCAGGAGCCAGGTGAGCCAGAAGACAGACGACCAGACAGACGGAGCCTCAGCAGCTGGTTCCTTCAGTTCTGCACTTTGAGGATGTAGATTGACTCCACCGTGGCCACCATGAAGCCGATCGTCCAGTGATCAGCTGATCTGGACCTTCTGGACCTTCTGGACGGGATCATGTACGTTCTGTGCACGCTGGCGGTTCTGACGCTCCACAGTCTCTTCAAGAACCACAACAAGGAGTCCAGAAACGTTCAGGAGGCCGGAGCAGAGGATGGAGGCGGCGCTGAGGCATCCAGGCGTCGGAGTCGAGGTTCGGTGAAGGTTCTGGAGCGACGAGCTGAATCCAAACGGAGGCGAGGCGTCGTACGGAACCTCCCCGACAGCAGGAAGAAGGTCCAGGTGAGGAGAATCTGAGGCAGTCCTGAAACCAGATCTAGAAACGGCAGTCGTGGTTTTTCTGTTTCGTGCCTCTTCTGGAGAACAAACAGATTCTGGTTGTATCTCTGGGTTCATAAAGTTTGATGTTGATGATGTTCAGGTAACGACACGAGTTCAAAGCTTCTTCAGCGACACAACAAACTTTTATAACCTGACAGTAAAACCACTCTAAACTCTAAACTTTGCTGCCACTTTCATTAAATTACATAAGAGAAAGTCCTGATTCCTGATTGGCGGAAACTCACCTGAACCCAGCTCAGTCACGTGAACGGTTGAGAAACGGCTCAGGGTGCAGGTAGCCATAGCAACAGTAGAGATGCTGGACTTGAGCAGGTTAACCTGGACTTTGACTAATTGGTAGATCCAGACACATATCTGGTGTTCAGGTCCAGGATGGGTAGCCGACTGTTCTGCTTCCTGTTGATTCCTGGTTGGTCGTCTGGTCGCTGATCTTCTGTCGAGCTGAACTGAGATGTGGTTCGATGCTTTGTAGACCTAATGTGGGTTTATTGTGTGTTTTTTGGATTGTAGGGATGTTAATGATGATTGTTTCATCAGTTGATCACTTTTGATCATTTAAATGTATAAACCGGTAAGAAGGTCTTGATGTCAGTAAACACAGATCAGCTGCAGTACCTGGTTGTTCCAGCAAGTGGAGCCTCTTCCTGTTTAATCCATCAGACTACAGTTCATGTTAAAGCAGAGAGCATTGTGGGGCACATTTTGGACGAGTTTAGTCATTTTCAACAAATTTCAAGTCATTTCAGAGAAGTTTCAAGTTATTTTTGACAAATTTCAAGTAATTTTGGAGAAGTTTCAAGTCATTTTGGACAAATCTCGAGTCATTTTGGACAAGTTTCAAGTCATTTTGGACAAATCTCAAGTAATTTTGGAGAAGTTTCGAGTCATTTTGGTCTACTTTCGAGTCAATTTGAACAAATTCCGAGTGATTTTAAACAAGTTTCGAGTCACCTTTGATAAAAATTTTAGTAATTTTGGATGAGTGCTGAGATGTTTTGAACAAGTCTTTCTCAATTTTGACAATTCTGTGAAATTATGAAAAAGTTTTGAGGATTTTAGACCAATTTCGAGTCTTTCTTGAGAAGTTTGAAGACTTTTTGGGCAAGTTTTTGAATTTAGTAGACCCTGATTCCCCTCTTCCTGTTTAATCCCGTAGAGACGAAAGGAGGCGTCACTCAGACTACAGTTAAAGCAGAGAGCATTGTGGGAGTTTAGCAGCAACGGGCACCATGACAATGACGTCTGGAGTGATTAATGACCTGAAATGTTCCACCTTTAAATTGTACGAGCTTCAGTAGAAACTAGGTGTTTCTAGAAACATCTTCCAGAGAAATCCGGCTAGTTTCTATTGAAACTCCTACAATCACCAGGACCTGGATGAGTTTAGCGATCAGTGGGCACCATGACAGAGACTTCTCAGGTTGTTAATGACCTCCAACCAGAGCTCTAGACGTGTGAAGATGACATCAGTGTGGTCCAGTGTTTGTCAGAGGAGTGGATCATGTCAGGTGACTTAAATTACTGGTTAAAGAGATGCGTTTAAATCTGCATCTGACACAAACTTTTGTTCTGGAATCAACCAAAGGAAATGTTGATGGACTGAAAGTGTTGCAGCTGCTGAGACTTTAGATCCCAAAGTTGAAGAAACTCTTTAAACTTAAATGTTTAAACAAAGTCAGTCAGTCAGTCTGAGTTGATTCAACTTCATATCATGAGTTTATTGAACTTGTCGTCTAGTCTGTTGGCTTGTTTTACATTTTCATAACTTTAATGAATCACCTGAAGTGCGGTTACTTCTAGAACATCAGGAGAACTTCATGACCTCCAGTGGTTCCATCTACAGGGCTGGTTTCTGGTTTAAATATGGAACATCTGACTGGAGGAAGCATGACTCATGACTGATATCTGACTAATATATCAGACTTCACTGAGCTGGACGCTCTTGATCTGTGACATGATGTTTGCTGCTGTTTTTCTGGATTTAATTCGTATTAAGTCCACTGTGCTTCTGCTGTTTCCCTGGAAACCTTCAGTGGACTCCTTTACAGCATCCAGACTGGATGATGATGTTTGAGTGTTTTGTTGGTGAAGGATCGTTCCTGCTCAGAACTGCTTAAAGGTTTATGTTTATTCTTGGTTTTTCTCATGTTTTGCTGCCTAAACGTCTCCTGGTGCTGCAGCTTCAATCGGGTTTCCTTCAGACTTTACGCTTCCTGATGTTAAATGTGATGTTTCTGCTCCTCACATGATGATTCTGTCATGTGAAGCTTCGATCACATGAAATCTGAAACCTTCTGAACATGGAGACACTGTTCTGGGTCTGTCGGTCATATCAGTTATGTAACGTCATTATCATCATATTCATCTTCATCTATTAATCTGCTGCTGAGCTGCTTCTCTTCCTGTTTTTGATTTACTCTGATTTCTGTGTCTCCATCATAAAAACTCAGTAACAGCAGCTGGAGTGTCGGCAGATAGATAAATAAAGAAATAAAGTATTAATCTAACAGATATTCTGCAGTAATAATAAGGCACTCATTATTATTATTATTATTATAGTAAAAATATTTCATCGTAAAAGCTTCTCTACATAATTAATGAGAAATGTGAAATTAAATGATCAAATTAGATTTTTGAACACATTGTACTTTTTTAACTAGTAAAAAAAAATTGAATTAAATATTGGACTCCACAAAGTTCAACGTACCAATAGAGATAAACATTACTGTACAGGACATTATGAAGACTGAACCCAACCCTAAAACAACCTAAACTTAACCCTAAAATGACCTAAACTTAACCTTAAAATAACCTAAACTCAACCTTAAAACAACCTAAACTTAACCTTAAAATAACCTAAATCTAACCTTAAAATAATCTAAATCCAAAACAAAAATAAACTAAACATAACCTAGGCCTAATGTTAAAATAACCGAAATATAACCTTCACACAACCTCAGACAGGTGAAATCTAATACTTCATTATAAATCTGTGTAACACGACTGAAGCTGAACATCCTCACATGAGGAAAACACACAGACACACACTGGGTGTGTTCTGTGTGTGTTTGTGTATATACAAGTGTGTGTTATGTCTAGATGTGTGTGTATATATATATATATATATATATATATATATGTGATGTGTGTATTAGTGTGTGTTAGTGTGTGTTAGTGTGTATTAGTGTGTGTGGGGGGGAGGAGCAGCTTGCTCTCGCTCCAGTTGAGGCTGAAATATTTATCATTGGTGGATGGAGGAGGGAGGAGGTGTGATGCTGCTGAGCTGTTGCTAGGGAACAGAGGCAGGAAGTGTGTGTGTGTGTGTGTGTGTGTGTGTGTGTGTGTGTGTGTGTGTGTGTGTGTGTGTGTGTGTGTGTGTGTGTGTGTGTGTGTGTGTGTGTGTGTGTGTGTGTGTGTGTGTGTGTTGAAGCGGTCGGCGGTGACATTGATCCTCTGCTGCGTGTCGCCGTGGAGCTGCAGCGGGAGGAGATGCTGCCATGATGAGGACGAGGCTGCAGGACGGACGGTAAGAGACGGAGGAGGAGGCTGCACAAAGGATGGAGGTGTCGGGTTGCATCTGATCCCCGCCTGTCTGGATCCTCCTCACGCTGTGGATGGTTGCTGTCCTCCGGTTAATCCTGCTGCTGCTGCTTTCCATCCGGTGTTTCAGCTGCAGCATCTGTGGGCTTTCACGACGACCTGCGGTTAATTATTGTCTGCTGTTCAGGCCTCAGGTGTGGGCGGAGCCAGCGGCAGGTATTTTTAGCCCAGAATGACTCAGGTCTGCTGGTCGGGACTCCAGTTTGATATCAGTGGGTCAGAAAGTGAAGCTGCTCTGGGTCACTGGTTCTGGTGTAGGCTAAAGTTAGCAGCTACGTTAGCCTAGACATGTAAATTTAGCAGCTGTGTTAGCCTAAACATGTAAAGTTAGCAGCTATGTTAGCCTAAACATGTCAATTTAACAGTTATGTTAGCCTAAACATGTAAATTTAGCAGCTGTGTTAGCCTAAACATGTCAATTTAGCAGCTATGTTAGCCTAAACATGTCAATTTAACAGCTATGTTAGCCTAAACATGTCAATTTAACACCTATGTTAGCCTAAACATGTAAATTTAGCAGCTATGTTAGCCTAAGCATGTCAATTTAACAGTTATGTTAGCCTAAACATGTAAATTTAGCAGCTGTGTTAGCCTAAACATGTAAATTTAGCAGCTATGGTAGCCTAAACATGTAAAATTAGCAGCTATGTTAGCCTAAACATGTCAATTTAACAGCTATGTTAGCCTAAACATGTAAATTTAGCAGCTACATTAGACTAAACATGTAAATTTAGCAGCTATGTCAGCCTAAACATGTAAATTTTAGCAGCTATGTTACCCTAGACATGTAAATTTAGCAGCTATGTTAGTCTAAACATGTAAATTTAGCAGCTATGTTAGCCTAAGCATGTCAATTTAACAGCTATGTTAGCCTAAACATGTAAATTTAGCAGCTGTGTTAGCCTAAACATGTAAATTTAGCAGCTATGGTACCCTAAACATGTAAAGTTAGCAGCTATGTTAGCCTAAACATGTCAATTTAACAGCTATGTTAGCCTAAACATGTAAATTTAGCAGCTACATTAGACTAAACATGTAAATTTAGCAGCTATGTTAGCCTAAACATGTAAATTTTAGCAGCTATGTTAGCCTAAACATGTAAATTTTAGCAGCTATGTTAGCCTAGACATGTAAATTTAGCAGCTATGTTAGTCTAAACATGTCAATTTAACAGCTATGTTAGCCTAAACATGTAAATTTAGCAGCTATGGTAGCCTAAACATGTAAATTTAGCAGCTATGTTGCCTAAACATGTAAATTTAGGAGCTATGTTAGCCTAAACATGTAAATTTAGCAGCTGTGTTAGCCTAAACATATAAATTTACTAGCTATGTTAGCCTAAACATGTAAATTTAGCAGCTGTGTTAGCCTAAACATGTAAATTTATCAGCTATGTTAGAGGTAACCATGACAACATTAGCCAGTACGTGAGCCTCCACAAGCAATGTTAGCTGCTACATTATACCAAATATGCAACAACAGCAGCTACTTTAGGCTAAACACATAAATTTAGCAGCTACATTTGACTAAACATGCTGAGTTAGCAGCTATGTTAGCCTAAAGTAGCTAATTGCTGTATAGACTCACGTAACAGCAGCAGCTACTTTAGGCTAAACATGTAAAATTAGCAGCTATGTTGGACTAAACATGTAAATTTAGCAGCTATGTTAGTCTAAATGTTACAGCATTAGCCAGTACGTGAGCCTAAACAAATCACGTTAGCTGCTACGTTAGACCAAATATGCAAAATAGCAGCTACTTTAGGCTAAACACATAAATTTAGCAGCTATGTTAGCCAAAACATGCCACCATTAGCCAGTGAGCCTAAACAAGTCACGTTAGCTACTACGTTAGACCAAATATGTAAATGCAACAGCTACTTTAGGCTAAAAACATAAACTCCGCAGCTATGTGGGACTAAACATGTAAAGTTAGCAGCTATGTTAGCCTAAATGTTCCAACATTAACCATTACATGTGCCTACAAGTCATGTTAGCTGCTACGTTAGACCAAATATGCAAAGACAGCATCTACTTTTGGCTAAACACCTAAATTTAGCGGTAGGCTACTCTGAACACGTAAATTTAGCAGCTACAGCAACCCAAACAGATGACATGAGCTGCTACATTAGAGTCAAAATGTTAAGTTAGCTGCTATGTTAGCTTAAGCATGACATTATTTGATATTGCATGAGCCTATGCAAGTAGTGTTAGCTGCTATATCAGACTGGAGATAACAGTTGTTGTATTACCCTCTACCAGCTAACGTAACCCTTTGTGAACACTGTGTTTGGGGCTCTGGTCCAAAGGATGCAGCTTTCTGTCAGTCCCAGAAGGTTTTAGGATGTGAGCATGTTGGTATAAACTGCAGTCAGAACCAGAACCTCCAGGTCCAGGTGAATCCAGATGGCTGGTTCCATGTAGCTGCTTCAGTGTTAGCTTCCTACTACGTTTGGTTTGATGATGATGATGATGATGATGATGATAATGGTGGTGGTGGTGATGATGATGATGATGATGATGATGATGATGGTGGTGGTGGTGATGATGATGATGATGATGATGATGATGATGATGATGATGATGATGGTGGTGGTGGTGATGATGATGGTGGTGGTGATGATGATGATGATGATGATGATGATGATGATGATGATGATGATGGTGGTGGTGGTGATGATGATGATGGTGGTGGTGGTGATGATGATGATGATGATGATGCTGGTGGTGGTGGTGGTGGTGATGATGATGATGGTGGTGGTGGTGGTGATGATGATGGTGGTGGTGGTGATGATGATGATGATGATGATGATGATGATGATGGTGGTGGTGGTGATGAAGCTCTCAGACGCTGAGCACATGGTTTTGATTCAGAGGGAGGATCTGACCCAGTTTCCAGGATCTTAGTGTCTCTGATCTGACGCTCGTTTGTGTTTCTGTGAAGCTGCAGCTGAATATTCCTGGAAAACGGCTTCGTCTGTTTGTGTTGGAATAATCTCATGTGCAGAAAATTTAAAAAGAGATGTTTAAAATTAGAAAAAATTTAAATATAGTCAAGTTAAAGTAGCGAAAACATCAAATTCACTGGAGGGTTAATTTGGTTTTGGACAAAAATGCACATTAACCCTCCTGTTGTCCTCATTTACGGGCACCAAAAAATATTGTTTCCTTGTCTGAAAAAAATCCAAAAATTCAGCAAAAAAATTCTCCAAATTTCTGAAAATTTGCAAAAACCTTCAGGAAGAAAATTCCAATAATTCCATAAAAGTTTCCCTGAAATATTTTTTTTAAGTCCCCCAAATTTAGCCATAAAATTTTAGTAAATATTTTCAAAAAATGAGTAAAAATCTTCAAAAAAAAAAATCCTAAATATATCGAAAGTGATTCCATATATATCAGTAAAATTTCTGATGTTTTCTTTAAGAACATTCACATAAAAATCAACCAAAATCCAGTGAAATTCGCTGGATTTTGGTAGATTTTTTTTGTGAATGTTTTTGAGACACATTTTTGACATTTCTTTTTTCCCACCAAAAAATTTTCAAAAATTTCCCAAAAATGTTGAAAATGTGGACATCAGAAGTTTCACTGTGAAAATATGTATTTTTTCCACATTTTCAAACTTTAAACCGAGTCAATTTTGACCCGCAGGACGACACGAGGATTAAGGTAAAGGAAGGAAGCGTGGTGTTTTTTATTTATTGCTTTATATATTTTTTATGAGATCCGTTTTACTACTGCTTGAATTTGCGATGACAATAAAAGCATCTGAATGTGAAACTAATGTTAAGGAAAGCAGAGACAATAAAATATACCTGATAGATGAGCTGATGAATAAATAGGACAAGAAACCAGCTGAAATATATTTTAAAATGTTGTCCAATTGGTACCGATCAAAACTTTGGTTTAAACCAGTGTTAAAACATGTCAGACTTACTGGCTTTCCTACAGAGCTTTCAACCACATCCCATAGTCCTCCTCTGCAGATATAATTAACTTACATGTAGGCAACTTCTTGAGCTTTTTACCACATTTCCTTTTATTCCTTCACAGATGTTTATTTTTATTAAAACATGCCATTTAGAGTTAGACCAAATACGTAAAGACAGCAGCTACTTCAGGCTAAACAGGTAAAGCTAGCAGCTACGTTACTAAACACGTAAAGTTAGCAGCTACGTTACTGAACGCGTAAAGTTAGCAGCTACTTTACTAAACACGTAAAGTTAGCAGCTATGTTACTAAACACGTAAAATTAACAAATCTGTTAGCCTAAACATGACAGCATTAGCCATTTCATGATCCTAAACAAGTCACATTAGCTGCTACATTAGACAAAATATGCAAAGACAGCAGCTACTTCAATCTAAACACCTAAATTTAGCAGCTATGTTAGCCAAAACATGCCACCATTAGCCAGTGAGCCTAAACAAGTCACGTTAGCTACTACGTTAGACCAAATATGTAAATGCAACAGCTACTTTAGGCTAAAAACATAAACTCCGCAGCTATGTGGGACTAAACATGTAAAGTTAGCAGCTATGTTAGCCTAAATGTTCCAACATTAACCATTACATGTGCCTACAAGTCATGTTAGCTGCTACGTTAGACCAAATATGCAAAGACAGCATCTACTTTTGGCTAAACACCTAAATTTAGCGGTAGGCTACTCTGAACACGTAAATTTAGCAGCTACAGCAACCCAAACAGATGACATGAGCTGCTACATTAGAGTCAAAATGTTAAGTTAGCTGCTATGTTAGCTTAAGCATGACATTATTTGATATTGCATGAGCCTATGCAAGTAGTGTTAGCTGCTATATCAGACTGGAGATAACAGTTGTTGTATTACCCTCTACCAGCTAACGTAACCCTTTGTGAACACTGTGTTTGGGGCTCTGGTCCAAAGGATGCAGCTTTCTGTCAGTCCCAGAAGGTTTTAGGATGTGAGCATGTTGGTATAAACTGCAGTCAGAACCAGAACCTCCAGGTCCAGGTGAATCCAGATGGCTGGTTCCATGTAGCTGCTTCAGTGTTAGCTTCCTACTACGTTTGGTTTGATGATGATGATGATGATGATGATGATAATGGTGGTGGTGGTGATGATGATGATGATGATGATGATGATGGTGGTGGTGATGATGATGATGATGATGATGATGATGATGATGGTGGTGGTGGTGGTGATGATGGTGGTGGTGGTGATGATGATGATGATGATGATGATGATGGTGGTGGTGGTGATGAAGCTCTCAGACGCTGAGCACATGGTTTTGATTCAGAGGGAGGATCTGACCCAGTTTCCAGGATCTTAGTGTCTCTGATCTGACGCTCGTTTGTGTTTCTGTGAAGCTGCAGCTGAATATTCCTGGAAAACGGCTTCGTCTGTTTGTGTTGGAATAATCTCATGTGCAGAAAATTTAAAAAGAGATGTTTAAAATTAGAAAAAATTTAAATATAGTCAAGTTAAAGTAGCGAAAACATCAAATTCACTGGAGGGTTAATTTGGTTTTGGACAAAAATGCACATTAACCCTCCTGTTGTCCTCATTTACGGGCACCAAAAAATATTGTTTCCTTGTCTGAAAAAAATCCAAAAATTCAGCAAAAAAATTCTCCAAATTTCTGAAAATTTGCAAAAACCTTCAGGAAGAAAATTCCAATAATTCCATAAAAGTTTCCCTGAAATATTTTTTTTAAGTCCCCCAAATTTAGCCATAAAATTTTAGTAAATATTTTCAAAAAATGAGTAAAAATCTTCAAAAAAAAAAATCCTAAATATATCGAAAGTGATTCCATATATATCAGTAAAATTTCTGATGTTTTCTTTAAGAACATTCACATAAAAATCAACCAAAATCCAGTGAAATTCGCTGGATTTTGGTAGATTTTTTTTTGTGAATGTTTTTGAGACACATTTTTGACATTTCTTTTTTCCCACCAAAAAATTTTCAAAAATTTCCCAAAAATGTTGAAAATGTGGACATCAGAAGTTTCACTGTGAAAATATGTATTTTTTCCACATTTTCAAACTTTAAACCGAGTCAATTTTGACCCGCAGGACGACACGAGGATTAAGGTAAAGGAAGGAAGCGTGGTGTTTTTTATTTATTACTTTATATATTTTTTATGAGATCCGTTTTACTACTGCTTGAATTTGCGATGACAATAAAAGCATCTGAATGTGAAACTAATGTTAAGGAAAGCAGAGACAATAAAATATACCTGATAGATGAGCTGATGAATAAATAGGACAAGAAACCAGCTGAAATATATTTTAAAATGTTGTCCAATTGGTACCGATCAAAACTTTGGTTTAAACCAGTGTTAAAACATGTCAGACTTACTGGCTTTCCTACAGAGCTTTCAACCACATCCCATAGTCCTCCTCTGCAGATATAATTAACTTACATGTAGGCAACTTCTTGAGCTTTTTACCACATTTCCTTTTATTCCTTCACAGATGTTTATTTTTATTAAAACATGCCATTTAGAGTTAGACCAAATACGTAAAGACAGCAGCTACTTCAGGCTAAACAGGTAAAGCTAGCAGCTACGTTACTAAACACGTAAAGTTAGCAGCTACGTTACTGAACGCGTAAAGTTAGCAGCTACTTTACTAAACACGTAAAGTTAGCAGCTATGTTACTAAACACGTAAAATTAACAAATCTGTTAGCCTAAACATGACAGCATTAGCCATTTCATGATCCTAAACAAGTCACATTAGCTGCTACATTAGACAAAATATGCAAAGACAGCAGCTACTTCAATCTAAACACCTAAAATTAGCAGCTACATTACAAAACAGGCAAAGTTATCAGCTGCATTACTGAACACGTACAGTTAGCAGCTATGTTACTAAACATGTAAAGTTAGCAGCTATGTTACCGAACACGTAAAGTTAGCAACTATGTTACTACTTGTAAAGTTAGCAGCTATGTTACTACACATAAAGCTAGCAGCTATGTTACTACACATAAAGTTAGCTGATGTGTTACTAAACACATAAAGTTAGCAGATGTGTTACTAGACACGTAAAGTTGGCAGATATGTTACAAAACACGTAAAGTTAGCAGCTCTGTTATTAGCCGAAACATGACAGCATTTCATGATCCTAAACAAGTCACGTTAGCTGCTACATTAGACCAAATATGCAAAGACAGCAGCTACTTTAGGCTAAAGACCTACATTTAGCAGCTACGTTACAAAACACATAAAATTAGCGGCTACGTTACTAAACATGTGAAGTTAGCAGTTACGTTACTGAACTCGTGAAGTTAGCAGCTATGTTACTAAACACGTAAAATTAGCAGCTATGTTACTAAACACGTAAAGTTAGGAGCTATGTTGCTAAACACATAAAGTTAGCAGCTACATTACTAAACAGGTAAAGTTAGCAGCTACGTTACTAAAAACGTAAAGTTAGCAGCTATGTTACTGAACATGTGAAGTTAGCAGCTACGTTGCTAAACACGTAAAGTTAGCAGCTACGTTACTAAATGCGTAAAATTAGCAGCTATGTTACTACACACGTAAAATGAGCAGCTACGTTGCTAAACACGTAAAGTTAGCAGCTACGTTACTGAACACGTAAAATTAGCAGCTATGTTACTAAACACGTAAAATTAGCAGCTACGTTACCAAACACGTAAAGTTAGCAGCTACGTTACTAAACACATAAAGTTAGCAGCTACATTACTAAACACGTCAAGTTAGCGGCTACGTTACTAAACACATAAAATTAGCAGCTATGTTACTAAACACGTAAAATTAGCGGCTATGTTGCTGAACACGTAACGTTAGCTGCTACGTTAACCTAAACATGTAATGCCAGCAGCAAAGTTACATTAAATACATAAATTTATAAACATATAATAATCATGATTACAGAACGCCTATTTATCAGTAAACACTACAATTTACCCACAATGCATCACAGGGTGTAGCTCCTAGTCTCCACTCAGACAGCAGTTAGTTTGAAAAGAGTTTAATAAACCAAAATTATTGATTAGCATTATTATATTCAGGTGATCCTGTTCGTTAATGATCGTGTTGTGTTTGATCAATGGAACTGGAGCTGGCTGTGTGTTTGCTCAGGTAGCGTTAGATTAAGGTTAGATTAAGGTTAGATTAAGGTTAGGGTGGTGTATGTTGATGAGAACTGAGTGTGTCAGCAGCTGTCAGCATTAATAATAATAATACTTCATAGTGAGGAGCTGCAGCGTATCGTGGAGTTCGAGCTCTAATCTGTGTGTGTGTGTTACTGTGTGTGTGTTTGTGTGTGTTAATGTGTATTACTGTGTGTGTGTTTGTGTGTGTTACCGTATGTTTGTAATTCCTTCTTATTCTGAGGTTTTAAATATCAGAGGAATGTGAGTTTAGTTGTGAAAGTTTGTTGGGTGTTTGCAGGTTTTAAAGCAGCGTCTGTTTCCAGACAGCACTTTGATTATTTATAAATTATATTATTATTATGATATTATTATTATTATTATTCTGTTCTATGTCCAGTTGACGTGTAGAATGAATCTGTTGTTCTACCATCAGTCTGACCTGGTTTTATTTCACTAACGGTAGAATCAGAAGTCTGGTGTTCCTGTAAAGACGTTTATATAACGGCTGTGTGCAGCAGAATTCATCCATTAAACTGACCTCAGGGTGGATTACTGAGCAGCACCTGAGGGCAGCGAGCTCTGCATGAAAAACACAACACAGACACACAAACTGTCCATCAAAACACACAAACACAACACAGACACACTAACTGTCCATCAAAACACACAAACACAACACAGACACACAAACTGTCCATCAAAACACACAAACACAACACAGACACACTAACTGTCCATCAAAACACACAAACACAACACAGACACACAAACTGTCCATCAAAACTCAAAAACACAACACAAAGACACACTAACTGTCAATAAAAACACAACACAGACACACAAACTGTCCATCAAAACACACAAACACAACACAGACACACTAACTGTCCATCAAAACACAACAGACACACAAACTGTCCATCAAAACACAAAAACACAACACAGACACACTAACTGTCCATCAAAACACACAAACACAACACAGACACACTAACTGTCCATCAAAACACAACAGACACACAAACTGTCCATTAAAACACAACACAAAGACACACTAACTGTCCACAAAAACACAACAGACACACAAACTGTCCATTAAAACACAAAAACACAACAGACACACAAACTGTCCATTAAAACACAAAAACACAACACAAACACACTAACTGTCCATCAAAACACAAAAACACAACACAGACACACAAACTGTCCATTAAAACACAAAAACACAACACAAAGACACACTAACTGTCAATAAAAACATAAAAACACAACACAGACACACAAACTGTCCATCAAAACACAAAAACACAACACAAAGACACACTAACTGTCAATAAAAACACAACACAGACACACAAACTGTCCATTAAAACACAAAAAAACAACACAAAGACACACTAACTGTCCACAAAAACACAAAAACACAACACAAAGACACACAAACTGTCCATAAAAACACAAAAACACAACACAAAGACACACAAACTGTCCACAAAAACATAAAAACTCAAAGACACACTAACTGTCCATTAAAACACAAAAACACAACACAGACACACAAACTGTCCATTAAAACACAAAAACACAACACAAAGACACACAAACTGTACATTAAAACACAAAAACACAAATACACACAAACTGTCCATTAAAACACAAAAACACAAAGACACACAAACTGTCCATAAAAACACAACACAAAGACACAAACTGTCCATAAAAACACAACACAAAGACACACTAACTGTCCACAGAGACAAAACTACTGCTAGAAGACCACCACATAGACACAAAACACCCTAAAAGGGTCAAACTCTGACTAAAGAAAAACACAAAAAACCCCGAAAAGACACACAAATTGTCCACAAAGACATAAATCTCACCACAAAGAGATGAAAACTGATCACAGGACAACAAAAACCACTCCAAAGAGACACAAAGCAACAACAAAGTCCCAAAACTGAGCACAAAGATATGCTAAACGACCAGATAGATACACAAAACAACCACATATAGACACAAAACCACTGCAAAAAGACACGGAAATACCGCAAAGAGACAACCACAAAATGTCTTTTAAAAAGTTGCATGACAACCTTGAAGAGACACAAAAAACAAGAATTAGATGAAAACGAGAGTCATAATCTGACAAAGAAAGACACAAAACCACCAGAAAGCATCTAATAAAGTGTATTAATGGGAGGATAAATAGTGAAGTAGTTAATGTCAGTCTTTGCTAAACTCTTGTCCCCTCTGGGCCTCCGTACTGCGGTGGTTGTGTAACAGTGTGTGTCTGTCTGAGGAGGTGGTCAGTCTGGTCAGCGGAGGGTTAACGAGGCCATCTGCTCCCAGGATTATCAGATTACTGTCCGTCCCGTTCCGCTGCTCTGGGATCAGCTGGTCGTCCTGCTGCAGGTGGATCAGCTGCTCTGGGTTCAGGTCCTGGTTCAGGTCCTGGTGTCGGGGGTCTGTGGACGGACCGGCACCATGCTGGGCTGGGTGGGAACCCTGATCAATAAGAGCTGGTCGGACCGACAGCGTGGCGGCCGTCAATCAGACAGGAAGTACCAGCATGGACGGGTAAGAGACGGAGTAGGACAGGTGGACAGGAGGACAGGTGGACAGGAGGAGGTGTAGCTGGTCTGGAGGGAAACGGTCCATTCAGGGATTTAAAACCGACAGCCTTCGATCTGCTTGTTAGAAAGAATACCTGGGTCATAAACTAAACTGGTTCATGGGTTTAGAAGGAGCTGCTCCTGGACGTTAGCAGCATTAGCAGCTACAACATGCTACATTAGCTCTACTATTAGCCACAGATTTTCTACCGTCTACAGGTGCAGTCTGCAGGTGAATCTGAACTGTTGAGGTCTGGATAAAAAACTCAGAGCTGCAGATTTAAAATCCTTGAAGCGACACTCAGACAAGATAGAAATCAATAAGAATTAAATGACAGAAAGAGGTTCATCTCTTTAGACGCAGTTAGCAGCATGTTGATCAGAGAGCTGTTGCTCCTGGACGTTAGCAGCATTAGCAGCTACCACATGCTACATTAGCTCTGTCATTAGCCACAGACAGCTAACCATGAGGACGTAGAACCACAACAAGGAGACAAAAGACCTCTGTTCAGTCAGCAGAATGAGACATTTATCATTCAGAAGCTGTAAAAACTCAAAGCATGGTCAGATTTTCTACTTTCTGACGGTCCTTGAATGCCTCATGGGTGGTGTGTGTTTACTTTAGATAAAAACAAACTAAACCAACAAAAACGAGCCCTGGATGAATAAATAAAGTCAGCATGGCTCAGAAACCGTGAACAGAGGAGCAGGTTGGTGGAGATCCATCCAGCATGGAGAAACATCTACTGATGAGGAGCAGAGTAGAGAGGAAACATCTGGAAACATGGAGACAGAAAAACATCTACAGGAGGAGGAGACAAAACTAGACTCACAACTGTCCAATGAAATGACACAAACGAAAACCAAGACATAAAACAACAAAAATGAGTAAAAACTGTCCCAAAGAGACACAAAACACCACAAGTAAAACAGAAAATTACAGAAGGGAGACATCACCGTCCCATACGGACATAAAACAACATAAACAAGACACAAAATGAAACACAAATCAGCCAAAAGGAGACAAAACTGTCCCAAAGAGACATAAAATTACACAAGATACAAAATGAAACACAAACCAACACAAAGGACACAAAGTTGTCCCAAAAAGACACAAAACGATGCAAACTAAACACAAACTAGACACAAAACCAGACCTCAAATAACAAACAAGAAGTCAGTGAAATGGACATAAAACTGTTCCAAAGAGACACAAAATGACACAACCGACAGAACAACAAAAACAAGACACAACACAACATGAAGGACTCAAAACAGACCAAAAGAGACACAAACAAGAAAGAAGACAACAAAAAGTTTATACAACTGTCTCAAAGAGACACAACACAATGTCAGCAAGACACAAAACAAGACATAGAATAACAAACAAAGACGTCAATGAAAAGGACATTAAACTGTCCCAGAGAGACACAAACCAACAAAACTAAACCCAGAAAGGAGTCCAGACTGTCTATGAATGTAGATGGTTGGACATTTTCTCCGTGTTGGTAGACTTCTGTCCAGTAGGGGACGCTGTCCTCCTGGTCTAACCCCGTGCTGTCCTCCTGGTCTAACTCCGTCCTTCCTGTCCTGTCCTCCTGGTCCAACCCCGTCCTTCCTGTCCTGTCCCCCTGGTCTAACCCCGTCCTTCCTGTCCTGTCCTCCTGGTCTAACCCCATCCTTCCTGTCCTGTCCTCCTGGTCTAACCCCGTCCTTCCTGTCCTGTCCTCCTGGTCTAACCCCGTCCTTCCTGTCCTGTCCTCCTGGTCTAACCCCATCCTTCCTGTCCTGTCCTCCTGGTCTAACCCCGTCCTTCCTGTCCTGTCCTCCTGGTCCAACCCTGTCCTGTCCCCCTGGTCTAACCCCATCCTGTCCTGTCCTCCTGTCCCTCCAGCCGGTCCAGCGGTCCAGCGCTCTGCTCAGCCCGGCGGTCATGTTTGGCACCAGAAAGACCTGGGACCTCGGCCACGCCCCCTGCCTGCAGGAGCTCTGGAAGAAAGACGTCTCATTGGACGGTGAGTCCCGGGGGGAGGCGGCTTCAGGCACCAGTGTGGCTGCATTCCTGTGTGTGTGTGAGTGTGGACAGGTGAGTCACACCTGAGAGGAGCTGGCAGCAGACTGACAGGTGAGTTCACTGGATTCTGTTCTGCTGTTTGTCTTTTATCGCTGCGAACAGAAAACTGTCCAGGTTCAGCGTGTGAAGGTCCGTTTGTAGTTCAGAGATTAGCTCAGAGAAACTCTGGTGGAGTTTAACTGTTTCATAACCCAGGAACATGCTGCTGTTAGTCTGTTAAATGTGTTTACTGGTACCGAAAACTAAGTTCTGTTGAATGTTTTAGCTGAATTTAGAGGATTTATCCTGAGAATTTCTATATTTTCACCCTAAAGCAGCCTGTGAAGTTTTTAATGGTTCAGTATCTCCACAAATGAAATTCCAGCAGACATTAACAGTGGTGAGAACAGACAGAACAGTTTATAGTAGATCAGGATGATTGAATGGATCCAACAGGAGACACAGTTTAATTACTAAACCTTATTATAGGAAAAAGTCTCCAGTCCAGGCTGGTCCAGTGTCTCCATAAAGTTCCTGTCAGTGTTTATCCATGGATGGATCCATATTTCTACTGAAATCCAGTCTTTGGTCCACATTTGTCCAACTGTTGAGGCTGTAACATCAGTAGAATCTGATGTGTTCAAGTTTGACCAGACAAGGTTCCAGTTTTTAGATGTTTAGACTAAATGTTGATGTGGACTCATTGGTAGGAACCAGAACCTGGAGTTCATAGAGGTCTAGATGTTCATAGAGGTCTAGATGTTCATGGAGGTCTAGATGTTGGTGTTCATAGAGGTCTAGATGTTGGTGTTCATAGAGGTCTAGATGTTGGTGTTCATAGAGGTCTAGATGTCCATAGAGGTCTAGATGTTCATAGAGGTCTAGATGTTGGTGTTCATAGAGGTCTAGATGTTGGTGTTCATAGATGTCTAGATGTTGGTGTTCATAGAGGTCTAGATGTCCATAGAGGTCTAGATGTCCATAGAGGTCTAGATGTTCATAGAGGTCTAGGTGTCAATAGAGGTCTAGATGTTCATAGAGGTCTAGATGTCCATAGAGGTCTAGATGTTCATAGAGGTCTAGATGTTGGTGTTCATAGAGGTCTAGATTTCCATAGAGGTCTAGATGTTCATAGAGGTCTAGGTGTTCATTGAGGTCTCGATGTTTATAGAGGTCTAGATGTTCATAGAGGTCTAGGTGTTGGTGTTCATAGAGGTCTAGATGTTCATAGAGGTCTAGATGTTGGTGTTCATAGAGGTCTAGATTTCCATAGAGGTCTAGATGTTCATAGAGGTCTAGGTGTTCATAGAGGTCTAGATGTTCATAGAGGTCTAGATTTCTATAGAGGTCTAGATGTTGGTGTTTATAGAGGTCTAGGTGTTCATAGAGGTCTAGATGTTCATAGAGGTCTAGATGTTCATAGAGGTCTAGGTGTTCATAGAGGTCTAGATGTTCATAGAGGTCTAGACGTTCATAGAGGTCTAGATGTTCATAGAGGTCGAGATGTTCATAGAGGGTCTAGATGTTCATAGAGGTCTAGGTGTTCATAGAGGTCTAGGTGTTCATAGAGGTCTAGGTGTTCATAGAGGTCTAGATGTTCATAGAGGGTCTAGATGTTCATAGAGGTGTAGATGTCCATAGAGGTCTAGATGTTCATAGAGGTCTAGATGTTCATAGAGGTCTAGATGTTCATAGAGGTCTAGGTGTTCATAGAGGGTCTAGATGTTCATAGAGGTCTAGATGTCCATAGAGGTCTAGATGTTCATAGAGGTCTAGATGTTCATAGAGGTCTAGGTGTTCATAGAGGTCTAGGTGTTCATAGAGGGTCTAGATGTTCATAGAGGTCTAGATGTTCATAGAGGTCTAGGTGTTCATAGAGGGTCTAGATGTTCATAGAGGTCTAGATGTTCATAGAGGTCTAGATGTTCATAGAGGTCTCGGTGTTGGTGTTCATGGAGGTCTAGGTGTTGGTTTATATGTGTAGAGTTACAGGGTGCTTCATGTTAAATTTACCAACATCTGAGGCTGATTTTACTGAATGTTCTCCTACAGATTTTGGAAATAACAGAGAAACTGATGGGAGTTAAACTTTTTCAGATGTTGAACCTTTAAAATGACTGTAAAAGTTGTTTTAAGGGTGAAAATATTAGAAATCCAGCTCTGAAAACACATTAAACTCTCAAAGTTCAACTGAAATGTTTTACAGAACTCAGTTTGGGTTCCGATGCAGCGACTGTGGAGATTATTTCCTCGTTAATCGTTCAGTCAGTAAAATGTTTGATGTTTACCAACAAAAGCAGCAGTTTCTGATTCCTGTTTGCTTAAAACTTAAATGTTCTGCAGGTTAAAATTTTATGTAAATCCCCCCAAAATATACTTTTTTGCTGTAAAATAGTAAAAATTACATCCTAAATAATAATGTAATGAGGAAACGCCAGATGAGATAAAACTAAATATCTATGATTAAAATAGAGATGATGTTGGAGGGCAAAATAGGGTTAGGGTGAAATAATAAAAAATGAGTTAATAAACCATTTAATGAGTCGACTAAAATATGTAAATAAGTGAATTCAATGAAATTAATCCTAAGAAGAGTAAAAAACAAATAAAATCAGTGAAAAGTCAGACTTTAAAGGTAGATTCTTGAGTTTAAAAACGTCGATGTTCCATGAGATCAGCTGATTTATTGATCTGATCAGAAGTTAATGGATGACTGTAACTCAGAGAAAACATCAGATGCTGGTGGACACGGAAGTGATGCAAAATCACCCAAAAACACACAAAAAAACAATAAAAAACATTTTTAAAATCATCACCACTGAGGAGAAATTACTACAAATACATGCAATCACCATAAAAACGGTATAAAATCCACAAAGGGATTTAAATTTCTTTAATTAACCGCCTGACTGTGACTCAGAGAAAACATCAGACTCTGCTGGACACGGAAATGATGCAAAGCCACCCAAAAATGCACAAAAAAAATAAAAATGAGGATAAATTCCTCCAAAAAGGTGTGAAAGATTCTTCTATTAAGCATCTGACTGTGACTCGGAGACTCTGCTGGACTCAGAAATGATGATTCTGTAAATTCGAACACGTCGGTTCTAATTTCCGACGGTTTGATTCGTCTGTTTCTGCTCACGTCGACGTTTCTCTGATCCACTAAATGCAAACACAGAGTTTCTTTCTGTGTCTAATCCTGTTTTCTAATCCGTCAGTGTTTGGCTTAAAGCAGGTTTCTGCTCCGTTCACGTGTTCAGAAAAACCTCCATCTGCATCTTTAGTCCTGTTTATGTTCGTTTCCATCACGAGGTCAGAAAACTCCCACATGTGAGACGTTTGGGTCGTAAATGTAAAGTGTAAAACCTTCACCTGCAGCCATTTGAGGGGAGATTAAATGTTTTCTGAACAAATACGTTGATCTTTTCCATGAGATCTTCTTCTTGTTCCTCAACGTTTCCTCGACTCCAAACTAACGAACGTCATAGAAGTCGTCAGTGTTTCTGTATTTTGTTCTGAAAGTTGAGTTTAAACTTTCCGAACAGCAGTTTGTGTTTCAGCAGCTCAACAACCAACATCTGGATCATCTAGAAGTTTGGTTCCTCAATAGTTCTGGTAGAAAAAGATGCAAAAACACCACGAAGACACAAAAACACCTCAAAAACCACAAACTATCGAGGAACCAAACACAACACAGAGACTAAACTTGAACAAAAAGACACAAGAAAAGATGCAACACACCATTAGAAGACACGAAATCACAACAAAACAACGGCAAAATCACAGAAAACGTGCCGAATGACCAGAAATGGATTCAAAATGATCCTAAAAAGAGTTGATATTATGGCAAAGAGACCTAAAGTTATGAAATCCCCACCAAAGGAATGAAAAAGGTGCAAAATTACCACAAAAACTATAAAACCAACGAAACGTGAAATCCTCACAAAAACATGCAAAATCTTCACAAAAAGAGGTGAGATTAAGACAGAATGATGCAATATTTCCACAAATGGATCCAAAATCACAGAAAGATTTCAAACAAAAACGTGCAAAATGAGGACACGAAGACACAAAATCCCTGCAAAAGATGCAGAATTACCACAATAAGAGACAAAATTAAGACAGACACAATCATCACAAAGACACAAAATCCCCATAAATAGATGCATAGTTTACATAAACAGATGCAAAATCACCACAAAATTACGACAAAAACACAAAAAGATGCAATGTCACTCATGTTATGAAATCCCCACCAAAGAAATTTAAATTTCTGCAAAAAGGTAGAAAAATTACCACACAAAATATAAAACCACAGAGACGTGAAATCCTCACTAATGGACACAAAAATTGGCACAAAATGATCAACAAAAAAAATGGCAACTTTAGGAGAAAATGACACAAAATCACCACAAAAAGAGACAAAATTAAGACAGAATGATGCAAGATTTTCACAAATGGATGCAAAATCACAAAAAGATGCAGAATTTCAACAAAAATGTGCAAACTTTTGGACAAAAAGACACAAAATCACCACAAAAAGATGCATAGTTTACATAAATGAATGCAAAATCACCATAAAAAGACAGAAATCCCCCAAACAGAGTAAATCATGAACTGATAAAGTTTTATTTCCAGCTGCTCTGTTCTCATCTCAGGTTAGTGACGGCTGCTGTTGGTTTACAATCATTAATGCTGATCATCTGCAGGTAGAATCCATCTATAGACCTGATCAATCGATCAGCTGATCATCTGAATCCATCTATAGACCTGATCAATCAATCAGCTGATCATCTGAATCCATCTATAGACCTGATCAATCAATCAGCTGATCATCTGAATCCATCTATAGACCTGATCAATCGATCAGCTGATCATCTGCAGGTAGAATCCATCTATAGACCTGATCAGTCGATCAGCTGATCATCTGAATCCATCTATAGACCTGATCAATCAATCAGCTGATCATCTGAATCCATCTATAGACCTGATCAATCAATCAGCTGATCATCTGAATCCATCTATAGACCTGATCAATCGATCAGCTGATCATCTGCAGGTAGAATCCATCTATAGACCTGATCAATCAATCAGCTGATCATCTGCAGGTAGAATCCATCTATAGACCTGATCAGTCGATCAGCTGATCATCTGAATCCATCTATAGACCTGATCAATCGATCAGCTGATCATCTGCAGGTAGAATCCATCTATAGACCTGATCAATCAACCAGCTGATCATCTGCAGGTAGAATCCATCTATAGACCTGATCAGTCGATCAGCTGATCATCTGAATCCATCTATAGACCTGATCAATCGATCAGCTGATCATCTGAATCCATCTATAGACCTGATCAGGAAACATTTTCTGTGGTTGAACTCAGACCTGCAGCACAAACTGTTAATTCTGTTTAATGCTCAGATTCTCAGAACAGAGAGACGATTGTTCTCTGGTTGGATTGAAGGCCTGAACACACACACACACAGTAACACACAGTAACACACACACAGACACACACTCTCAGGTTAATGTGTCAGCAGCTCCTATCAGCTGTTGTCGGGTTTCAGGTTCACTTGAAGCTGATTCAGGGAAAGAATTCAGGTCGTCGGCCTCGATGATCAGCGATCAGTTACACATCTGATTAGAGATTTAACCCTCGTGTCGTCCTGCCGGTCAAACTGAAGTTTGAAAATGTGGGAAAAAATGTTTATATTTTCACAGTGAAAACTTACACATTTTCAACATTTTTGGGAAATTTTTGAAAATTTTTTGGTGGAAAAAAAGAAATGTTAAAAATGTTTCTTTAAGAACATTCGGGAAAAAATCAACCAAAATCCAGCGAAATTCACTGGATTTTGGAGAAAGAAAATATTAGAATGTTTACTGATATATATGGAATCGCTTTAGATATTTTTAGGATTTTTTGGAAAATTTTTATTCATTTTTTGAAAATATTTACAATTTTTATTTATTTAAAAAAAATTTAAATTTTTATTTCTTGCCAAATTTGGGGAGTTTAAAAAAATAAACTTTTAAGGGAAACTTTTAAGGAATTTTTGGAATTTTCTTCCTGAAGATTTTGCACATTTTCTATAAATTTGGGGAATTTTTTTTTGCAGAATTTTTTTCAGACAAGGGAAGAATATTTTTTGGTGCCTGTAAATGAGGACAACAGGAGGGTTAAACAGTTCAACATGTTCTGGTTCTAAACCAGCGTCAGCTCAGAGGCAGAACTGTGGAACGTGTTCAGCTGCCAGAGGGTTTGTTGATACGTTATAATAAACTGAATGTTGTTAATAATGAGATAAAACCAGGAATGTCTGGTTAAAGTGCGATGCTACCGCTGTGTCTGAATGTTTGTCCCTCCTGTGTCTCCGTAGCGAGCTCAGTGGACTTCCTGATGAGTGATGGTGAAGACGACGCCTCCTTCCTGTCTCTGCCAAGCTCCGCCTTCTCTCAGCGACCGTCACTGAGCGCCAACGAATCAAACGCACCCAGTCAGAAGCTTCTGATACAGGTAGACGGAGACACACAACAGCAGTTTGGTTACGCAACAAAATACAACATGAACACAAAGACACATAAAACAACCACAGAGACACAAAAGAACCACAAAGACACACAAACTAAGCAGCTAATTTGTCTTGAATTTTAATAGCAGTTTAACATCATCAAGTCATGTGACCAGTTGACACTATGCTACTTAGCTTTTAGCACGATGGTTTCAGGGGTTTTTTTTCTCCACTGTGATTAAAGATTTGGATACTTGTTTGGTTTTTAAAGCTTAAGTTTAAACTCAGTTTTGGGCATTTCAAAGGACACCCCCAAAAGAACAACATAGATAAATACAAACAAACATAAAACAAAAAGGAAGACACAAAACACAGCTAATAAATGTGCAAAATGACCACAAACAGACACAGAATAAAAGACAGGAAGAAATCCAACGCAAGGGCAAGAAGATCTTGTCTTATTTATGTGGTTCTAACGTCTCTTAACTTAAATTCTGATGCATCAAAATGGAGTTTTAGCTAAAAATAGCTAATGCTAACAGCTAGCCTCAGTGAAGTTTGGTTTTTACTTTTGATCTCTTATGAAGTTCTTGACTTTAACCCTCTTGTTGTCCTCATTTACAAGCACCAAAAAATATTGTTTCCTTATCTGAAAAAAATCCAAAAATTCTGCAAAAAATTCCCCAAATTTCTGAAAATTTGTAAAACCTTCAGGAAGAAAATTCCTATAATTCCTTAAAAGTTTCCCCTAAAAGTTTTATTTATTATTATTATTATTATTATTATTATTATTATTATTATTATTATTATTATTATTATTATTATTATTATTAATAATAATAATAATAATTATTATTATTATTTATTTATTTATTTATTTTTTTTTTTTAAACAAATTTGGCAAGAAAATTCTTGTAAATATTTTTTAAAAATGAGTAAAAATCTTCCAAAAAAATCCGAAAAAGTGATTCCATATATATCAGTAAAACTTCTAATATTTTCTTGAAGAACATTTACAAAAAAAAATCAACCAAAATCCAGCGAATTTCACTGGATTTTGGTTGATTTTTATGTGAATGTTCTTAAGAAACATTTTTAAAATTTCTTTCTTTTCCACCAAAAAATGTTCAAAGATTTCCCAGAAATGTTGAAAATGTGGACATCAGAGGTTTTTACTGTGAATTTTTTTTTTTTTTTTTTCCCACGTTTTCAAACTTTCTAACAGGTCAGTGTGACCTGCAGGACGACACCAGGGTTAATTCCTCCTTCAGATTTTACTCTGAGCTTTGGTTAAAGGTAGTCAGAGGTGATCAGTGATTGGTCAGCTGGTCCAGGTGTCTCCTCTCTCACTGTCTGTCCTCCATTTTGTCTCCATGCTGTGCTCACCTGCAGAGGGTCACCTGGTCGTGCTGGTGGACTCCTGCTAACGTAAAACCTTCACTGTGGCTGTAGCTTGTCTTCTGTAGCTGTTTCCCCGTATCTCCATGTAGACCAGGAAGCTTCTAGAAGTTTTTTCCGTTTATTTTCTGAATTATTCTGGTTAAAATGTTTGTTTCTGTTTTCAGACTCTTCAGGATAAAGTCTGTGAGTTTCAGGCTCGTCTTCGCTCTGAGGAAGTCGCCCGCCACCTGCTGCTGCAGCAGCTGCAACACGGCGTCCGCGACAGGACGGCTGTCCAGGTGCTGCAGGAGGAGCCGCCGTCAGGTGAGCCGGCCGCCAGGTAAAGCTTCACCAGGTGACACTTCAGTGACGCTAACAGGAGCGTTTGTCTGCAGGTGTGACGGTGTTTCAGCCAGGTGAACCTTCACACCAACTCAGCTGTGCAGAGGAAGAGCAGCTCGTTACCCGGCTGCGCACACAGGTGAGTCCAGAAACACACCTGTACACTGATACAGGTGACACAGGGCTACGCTAGGTATGCTAATGGCTACGCTAGCTATACTAATGGCTAGCAGCTAACGGTTAGTTATGCGAAAGGCTAGCTATGCTAATGGCTAGCGGCTAAATTCCTGCTGTCACAGTGCTATTGGTTATTATTTAATGTAAATTCGTATAAATCCAGCAGCTGTGATCCTTCATGAGCAGATCTGGTTCTGACTGGAAGATTCTCTGATGTTATGTGTTGTTAATAAATAACGTTTAGCTCATATCCGTTCCAAATATAGACTATCGGCCTTCCTCGTTTTCCAGTAATTGATGCCGACATTGACCCTAACAAAAAAAAAGAAAAATGACCCAAAACCCTAGAATGTTAGCATGTTAGCATGTTAGCATGGTCGTCATGAGTGTGTTTGTTTCCAGTCTAAGTCGTGTCTGTAGTCTGTCGCTGAAGGAACCTCAGATCAGATTCTCTGGAGTCCTGAAGGCCTTCTCTGGTTTCTAGTTGGGTTTCAGACCTTCATCCTCCATCAGAGGAGACGATCAGGTCCTAAATGTGCTCCATGTTGGTGTTCAGAGCTAACTAAGCTGAACGTCGTCTGTTTGATGTGGTTCTCTGCAGAACGCTGACGTGAACAGTCAGAATAATCAGGGCTGACGCTGCAGCTGTCAGGTCGATGCGTTCATCAGCGTCTCACCTTAAACCTCCCTGACAGGTCGGTTATAAATCTGTCAGTCTGAGGATTTAAACACTGCGAGGTTCAGACTGGAGCATCCACAGACAGGAAATAAACCAGAAGATATCAGAGAACAAACAGAATCATGGAATGGTTCATTTACAGCTGCTGTTATTGGTGCTGGAGTCTGTTTGAATCTTTGGAAGTTAAAGATAAAAACAGGAACACAGATTCACAGACGGTGTGTTTAAATGTTGTGGAGAAACCTGCAGATGTTTGTGTAACCCTGAGAGCTGAGCTGTTTGACCTGCTGTGATGTTGCTGCAGGTGGAGGAGCTGGAGGAGAAGCTGCTGGATCAGACCCAGGAGGTGGAGAGACTTCGCTCTGAGCTGGTGAGACCCTGATGGACCACAGTCCTGAAGAACTCTGGGGAAAAAACACAAATACAGCACAGAGTGGGGTTTCTGCCTTTGTGAGGACCGTCAGTGACTCTGGAGTCCTTAAATGTCTGTCCTTAAACTGTCCTCACTCTGAGGTTTATCATGAAGCCAGTCCTCTAAAGACAGCAGCTCCAGGTTTATCAGGTCAGAGGGACGCAGGAATAAATCACACGAATACCTGCGGTGATCACACACTGATTAAACATGTGAATTCAAGCATGAATTAAGGTGTGTGTCCTCCTCACCTGCAGGGGGCGACAGACCTGGAGAAGCAGCTGGAGCTTCTGCTGGTGGAGAACGAGCGTCTGAAGCAGGAGCTGAAGTCATGCAGGAGCTCAGAGCTGAAGCTGGACGCTGCTGCAGAAAACTGCAGCTGCAGCCGCTGTCCCCACAGCCAGGTACATAATATATAGATAGAAATAATATATATACAGGTATAGCCAGGTACATAGTATATAGATATAAATAATATATATACAGGTATAGCCAGGTACATAATATATAGATATAAATAATATATATACAGGTATAGCCAGGTACATAATATATAGATAGAAATAATATATATACAGGTATAAACACACAGCCAGGTACATAATATATAGATATAAATAATATATATACAGGTATAAACACACAGCCAGGTACATAATAAGTGTAATGTTTTACTGTGTCTTATCTTTGCTATCTGCATGTAAGTTTTTCTTTTCAATCTATTGTTTACATTGTCTTTGCTTTTTAACCTTTTAACTTTTCTGTCGCGTGGCCTTGTCCTGTGTCATTTTAACATCTACCTGCCCTGGGACTACAGATGAAAATTAGCCCTCGAGGCCAAATCTGGCATATTTGCATGTGTACATTTCTTGACTCATGTTGATTAATATGCACTGCCCCATCTTAAATAAATAAATAAATAAATAAATAAATAAATAAATAAAAATAATATATAGATATAAATGATATATATACAGGTATAAACACACAGCCAGGTACATAATATATAGATATATAGATATAAATAATATATATACAGGTATAAACACACAGCCAGGTACATAATATATAAATATAAATAATATATATACAGGTATAAACACACAGCCAGGTACATAATATATAGATATAAATAATATATATACAGGTATAGCCAGGTACATAATATATAGATATAAATAATATTTATACAGGTATAAACACGCTGTCCCCACAGCCAGGTATACTAGATATATACATATATACATATACAGGTAGACACACACCTGGCCCCCACCAGGCACCTGTACAGGTGTATCTGTAACATCAGGTTCTAATGGTGTCGGTGCTGCAGGATGCCGACGCCCTGCGGAGGGAGGTGACCCGCTGGGAGAACCAGGCCCGGCAGAGGGAGCGAAGGCTGGCTGAGCTGGAGAAGGAGCTGCTGGAGAAGAGCAGCCGGGTGGAGGACCTGCAGCAGCAGCTGGAGGAGACCACCAGGCAGCTGGAGGAGACCACCAGGCAGCTGGAGGAGACCAGACGGAGGCAGCTGGAGAACCAACAGAACCTCAGCCTCCGACTGCAGGAGTGTGAGGAGCAGCTGGCCCGGCAGGCGGCCACGCCCAGAGTCCAGGTAGGAGGGTCACCTGCACGTCACACCGACAGGAGGAAGGTCCGGTCTGACTCTGGTTGTTGTCAGTTTGTGACCCAGACGGTGGAGGTGGAGTCGGCCGACACTCAGAAGGTTCTGGCCGAGATGCAGCTGAAGAACGGAGCTCTGCAGGAACAGCTGACGGTCCAGAGGCAGCTGCTGAGAGAGCTGGAGACACAGCTGCACGAGTCCCAGAGGACCTGCACCCAGCTCAGGACGCAGGTAAACAAGGATAAACAAGGATAAACAATGGTTAAACAATGGACACAATCTGCTGCTAATCTAAACCCAGTCCGGCTGCATGAAGTAACTCCACTCCTAAAACCATCCGTCATGTTTAGAGGATCAGAGAAGATCCTTCATTCATCCTCCAGGAGGTTCTACAGCAGCAGGAGCATACGGAAATAACAGGAATAAGAATAAATATCCATCAATACAGACTGTTCTATATGTGAACGTTCAGCTGAATTAATCTCTAATAGTAATAATAACAGTGATAATAACGACACGTTTCTTTAACTTAGAAAGTTTCTGTAGAATAAAGCAAACATTAAGTTCAGTCTCCTCAGATCTCCCCTGTTTATTTCACTGTTTTCTGTTCAAACCTGATTTGGTTCCAGAGCAGCTGAAGTTGCTTCATGTTCCCAGGTTATTTTTCTCTTTTATTGCACTGTTTCCTCTAAATCATTCCAACCCTCAGTGAGTTCAGGTGAATCTAACTGACCTCAGATCAGCCTCCAGCTTCACTCTCCTCCTTCTCTCTGCCTCTCAGCTGATCGCTGATCGAGGTCGTCTGTGCGACCTGCTGTCGAAGGCCGTCGGCCGGGGCAACAGCCCGGTGGTCCGCAGGTTGTCCAAGGTTTGCCCCGCCCCTTTACCCCCACCTGCCCCTGTGACATCACAGAGATCCAGGAAACAGAAATATTTACCCCGACTGACTGAGAGCTCTGAAGCTGCCAGAAAACCTCCAACCGAGGACTCCTTCAGTTATTATCACAACATGGAAATACTAAATAAAACATGAATTTGGCCTTTACTGGTTACATTTATTATTAGTTTCATATTTTCTTACTGTTTTTTTAAATAATTATTTGTTAATTATAAAGTAAATTTTTTTTTTAAAATCCACAAAAAATCAAGAAAAACTTAAATATAGACATTGATTAATCCAGCAGCCTTTTAAAATGATTCAATTAAAAAAAAAAAAGGTTTGCATGAAATGTGAAGATTTTTTAGTATTATTAGTTTTTTTTTTAAATTCTGGAATAGACAGAAAATACTGAGAGCTTTATGGATTCTATGTAGATGAATGAGGAATATAATTATTATTATTTAATTAACAGTACATTCACGTACACTTTCACACATTATTTACATTTCCTAAATAATATCAGTCTAATTCACCAGTATGGAAAGTTTCAGATAACTGGAGTCTCACTGGTTTAACTGGGAAGCTTTGGAGCCTCAAACTCTGAAATCTCCCAGTTTGTGATACGAACCATCACTGTTGCGTCTCCCAGTCTGATACACGTCCCAGTAACGTTCTCCCAGTCTGATACACGTCCCAGTAACGTTCTCCCAGTCTGATACACGTCCCAGTAACGTTCTCCCAGTCTGATACACGTCCCAGTAACGTTCTCCCAGTCTGATAAACGTCCCAGTAACGTTCTCCCAGTCTGATACACGTCCCAGTAACGTTCTCCAGTAACGTTCTCCCAGTCTGATACACGTCCCAGTAATGTTCTCCCAGTCTGATACACGTCCCAGTAACGTTCTCCGAGTCTGATAAACGTCCCAATAACATTCTCCCAGTCTGATACACGTCCCAGTAACGTTCTCCAGTAACGTTCTCCCAGTCTGATACACGTCCCAGTAACGTTCTCCAGTAACGTTCTCCCAGTCTGATACACGTCCCAGTAACGTTCTCCGAGTCTGATAAACGTCCCAATAACATTCTCCCAGTCTGATACACGTCCCAGTAATGTTCTCCAGTAACGTTCTCCCAGTCTGATACACGTCCCAGTAACGTTCTCCAGTAACGTTCTCCCAGTCTGATACACGTCCCAGTAATGTTCTCCCAGTCTGATAAACGTCCCAATAACATTCTCCCAGTCTGATACACGTCCCAGTAACGTTCTCCAGTAACGTTCTCCCAGTCTGATGCACGTCCCAGTGACGTTCTCCCAGTCTGATACACGTCCCAGTAACGTTCTCCAGTAACGTTCTTCCAGTCTGATGCATGTCCCAGTAACGTTCTCCCAGGTTCTGTGCTAAGCTACTCTAACAGTTTCCCATCATTTCCATTCTTTGTGCTAAGCTCAGCTTACAGTTTCCCATTGCTTCCATTCTTTGTGCTAAGCTAAGCTAACAGTTTCCCATTGTTTCCATTCTTTGTGCTAGGCTAAGCTAACAGTTTCCCATCATTTCCATTCTTTGTGCTAAGCTATGCTAGCAGTTTCCCATTGCTTCCATTATTTGTGCTAAGCTAAGCTAACAGTTTCCCATCGTTTCCATTCTTTGTGCTAAGCTAAGCTAACAGTTTCCCATTGTTTCCATTCTTTGTGCTAAGCTAATATTTGCCTATTGTTTCCATTCTTTGTGCTAAGCTAAGCTAATGGAATCTAACACACAGATGAAACTGCCTTTTTAAAGCCATTCATTGACTTATTTCGACTCATAACAGAACATATAAACGTTTACTCAGAATCTTATATTGATTATTGATTTCTTGATGAATGAATGAATGAACATTTTTCACTGTTTAAGCAAAGAAACTGATTTTGTCCTGAGCCTTGTTACACCTGTGTGTTCAGATTTACCTGTGTGACTCACCTGTGTGTTCTCCACTGACTAGAGATTACTGAATGTGTCGATATGCTAACTGCTGCTTCGCTAACCTAAGCTTATGTTAGCCGGTAATTCAGATGAAGGAGGTTTAAACTGAAGAGCGCTACATGTAAAACTATCATTTATCAGCAGATATCAATGTTTCTATATCATGTGTTTAGGTGGCTAACAGTAGCGGCTAACTGACTACAGTGCAGGCGTTAGCTTGCTAACTAGCAGCACATTAGAGTGAAGTCTAAATAAAAAGCTGAGATTTACATATTGGTTAGCTGTTTGTAGCTCTGGTTCAATTAGTGTGACTGGATATTTCCCTCCATTCTACGCTATGTGAATAACGCTAATTAAAAATCACTTCACAGTGTTCACTAGTCTGTACTCATGTACTCTGTAGGAGCAGTTTATTAGGAACACCTGAACAGTCTAAAACAACACAACGGCATTGGCTACAGATAGCCCCCGTTAGCTCCTGATATCTCCTGTTAGCTACAAATAGCTCTTCTTAATTTCTGGTGGCTCCTGTTAGCAACAGATAGCCCTTTCTTGCTCTTGTTAGCTGCAGGTATCTCCTGCTAGCTACAGATAGCCCTTGTTAGCGCCAGCTAGCTATAAGTAGCACCTGGTGCTTCTGTTAGCAACAGATGGCCCTTGTCAGCTCCTACTAGTAACATAAAGCCCATCTTAGCTCCTGGTATCTCATATTGGCTACAAAAATCTCCTGAAGGCTCCTGTTAGCTCCTGCTAGCTGCCAATAGCTCGTGGGGGCGTCTGTTAGCAAGAGATAGCCCTTATTTGCTCCTTCCAGCTACAGATAGCCCCTGTTAGCGCCTGCTAACTACAGATAGCTCCTGGGGTCCTCTGTTAGCTAAAGATCGCCCCTTGTTAGCTCCTGCTAGCTACAGATAGCCCTTGTTAGCTGCAGATAGCCCCTGTTAGCTCTGATAGCTACAGATAGCTCTTGAGGGCCTCTGTTAGCTACAGGTAGCCCTTATTAGCTCCTGCTAGCTACCGATAGCTCCTGTTGTCTATGGTGTTATTTATAAATTTATTATTTACATATTAAGTATTTTTGCTTTATCAGTGGCACCAGATCAGTTTACAGAGTGAAAAACAACACAAAAAAGGGGCAAAATAACATAAATACAAAATACATTTCTCATTAAAGACAGGAGCAGCACTGCAGAAACACCTGCTGGGCTGCAGGAACTCACCTGTACTTCACCTGTTCACCTTTCTGTCCTCGTTCTCCTTCAGATCCTGGTCTATGAAGGAGAGATGGAGCGAGCTCAGGGCCAGCTGGAGGCCGAGATGCAGAACCTGGAGGAGGAGAAGAACCGGGTCATCGAGGAGGCGTTTATCCGAGCTGAGAGCGAGATGAAGGCCGTCCACGAGAACCTGGCAGGTGGGACAAAGACTCTGATTTGACTGTTGATAGACTCTGGTTTGACTCCTGTTTGACTCTTCTTTGTCTCTGGTTTGACTCCTGTTTGACTCTTCTTTGTCTTTGGTTTGACTCCTGTTTGACTCTTCTTTGTCTCTGGTTTGACTCCGGTTTGACTCCTGTTTGACTCTTCTTTGTCTCTGGTTTGACTCCTGTTTGACTCTTCTTTGTCTCTGGTTTGACTCCTGTTTGACTCTTCTTTGTCTTTGGTTTGACTCCGGTTTGACTCCTGTTTGACTCTTCTTTGTCTCTGGTTTGACTCCGGTTTGACTCTTGTTTGACTCTTCTTTGTCTCTGGTTTGACTCCTGTTTGACTCTTCTTTGTCTCTGGTTTGACTCCTGTTTGACTCTTCTTTGTCTCTGGTTTGACTCCTGTTTGACTCTTCTTTGTCTCTGGTTTGACTCCGGTTTGACTCCTGTTTGACTCTTCTTTGTCTCTGGTTTGACTCCGGTTTTACTCCTGTTTGACTCTTCTTTGTCTTTGGTTTGACTCTGGTTTGACTCCTGTTTGACTCTTCTTTGTCTCTGGTTTGACTCCGGTTTGACTCCTGTTTGGACACACAGTGGACTGACATGTTGTTGTTTTTGTTGTCGTCGTTGTTTCCAGGTGTGCGTATGAACCTGCTGAGCCTCCAGCCGGCCCTCAGGACACTCACCTGCGACTACAACTGTCTGAAGAGGCAGGTGCAGGACTTCCCCTTCATGCTGGATAAAGCCATCACTGAGGCCAAGCAGGAGGTGAGTAGACGTCGGTGTTTCTGAGTCCGTTTACCAGGTAGATACAGGAAGAAGTAAAAAAAACCTCGTTATTCATTAGTCTGCTGATGATTCCCTCAGCGTTTGGATGATAAAATAACTGAACCGATGTCTGGAGATGTTCTGTTTTGTACCAGGAGCTCTGATGTTTCCTGCTTCCTGTCCTCAGATCTGTCAGGTGATCAGCGAGGTGAGCAACGCTAACCAGGAGCTGCTGAGAAAGTACAAGAGAGAGATGAACCTGAGGAAGAAATGCCACAACGAGCTGGTCCGACTGAAAGGTCTGAAACGAGCTGCACAACGTTAAAACAACGTTAAACTGATGTATTTTAACCATCTGAACTGCAAAACTGTAAAATACATGTTGTTCCATTAGAAAACCAAGATTACAACATTTATCAGACAGAAACTGGGAAAACTATAAATAATCGGTTTTTTTTGTTTTTTTTTTAACTTTCTGACCGTCCTGGAATGAATAATGGGTGAAATATATCTGGAAAACCAACCAAATCTGAGCATTAATTATGATATTTAATCACAACCACTTTATTCTAAAGGTCTAATTTAGAACTGTGGCAAAAATAAAGCAGAAAACCTCCTGTAAAAACCAAGAAATTCACTTCTTAGCACATTGGAAGGGAGTTTTCAGGTTGAACTGCAGGCAGAGAACAGAGGAGCAAGTGGTTGGAGATCCATTCAGCATGGTGAAACATCTTCTACAGATGATGAGCAGAGGAGAGAGGACACATGGAGATAGAAAAACATCTACCGGATGAGGAGACAAAACAACCAGAAGAGACAGGAAATGACAAAAATGAGACACAAAATGACAAAAACAAGACACAAAACAACACAATGAGACACAAAAGGACATATCAGGACCTAAAACGTCAAAAGCAAGACCTAAAATGACCGAAACGAGACACAAAATAACAAAACGAGACACAAAATGACAAAAATCAGACAAAATGACACGAAAAAGACACAAAATGACAGAAACAGGACCAGAAACATCAAAAACAAGACTCCAATGACCAAAATGAGACGCAAAATGAGAAAGTAGACAAAAAAGTAAAGAGACAAGAGTCTATTTTGTACCTAAAATTTGTACAAAATAATCTTAAAATGTGTCCATAATGACTTAAAAGCTTGTCTACAACAGCTCAAACTTTCGTCAAATGATAAAAACTTGAATAAAATAAATGCAGCAGAAACAGTGAACAGAGGAGCAGGTTGTTGGAGATCCATCCAGCATGGAGAAACATCTTCTACAGATGATGAACAGAGTAGAGAGAACAAGTCTGGAGAGGCTAGCTAGCTAGCTAACTAGAACCAGGCTAACACGCTGCCTCCCTCATATGCTCCTGTGTTTGGTTTCCTAGGTAACATCCGTGTTTTCTGCCGTGTCCGGCCGGTCAGTCAGGAGGAGCAGGACTCCGCAGACGCCAAAACCATGCTGAGCTTCGACTCAGATGACGACGCCATCCTCTACCTCTCCAACAAGGGCAAGATCATGACCTTCGAGCTGGACAAAGTGTTCCCTCCTCAGGCCACGCAGGAGGAGGTACCTGCTGCTCAACGAAGCAGACTTTTATTTTGAAACGTAAAACCAAAAACACCGTCAGCACAGGGTCTCTGTCTTTTCAAACACCTTTGTTAGGTTATTCTTTTTTAAAGAAAATAATGGTTTCTGCTTGCTTCAGGAGCACCTGTTAGCTACAGATAGTTCCCTTTAACTCCTGTTGGCTACAAATAGTTCCCTTTAACACCTGTTAGCTACAAATAGTTCCCTTTAACTCCTGTTTGCTACAAATAGTTCCCTTTAACTCCTGTTGGCTACAAATAGTTCCCTTTAACTCCTGTTACCTACAAATAGTTCCCTTTAACTCCTGTTAGCTACAAATAGTTCCCTTTAACTCCTGCTTGCTACAAATAGTTCCCTTTAACTCCTGTTGGCTACAAATAGTTCCCTTTAACTCCTGTTACCTACAAATAGTTCCCTTTAACTCCTGTTAGCTAAAATTAGTTCCCTTTTTACTCCTTTGAGCTACAAATAGTTCCCTTTAACTCCTGTTAGCTACAAATAGTTCCCTTTAACTCCTGTTAGCTACAAATAGTTCCCTTTAACTCCTGTTAGCGAAAATTTGTTCCCTTTTTATTCCTGTTAGCTACAAATAGTTCCCTTTTTACTCCTGTTAGCTAAATTAGTTCCCTTTTTACTCCTGTTAGCTAAAAATTGTTCCCTTTTTACTCCTGTTAGCTAAAATTAGTTCCATTTTTACTCCTGTTAGCTAAAATTAGTTCCCTTTTTACTCCTGTTAGCTATGAATAGTTCCCTTTTTACTCCTGCTAGCTACGAATAGTTCCCTTTTTGCTCCTGTTAGCTACGAATAGTTCCGTTTTTACTCCTGCTAGCTACGAATAGTTCCCTTTTTACTCCTGCTAGCTACAAATAGTTCCCTTTATACTCCTGTTAGCTACAAATAGTTCCCGTTTGGCTCCTGTTATCTACAGGTAGTTCCCTTTTCACTAGCTGCAAATACCTCCATTTTTGCTCCAGTTAGCTTCCGTTCAGTCCGGCCTGCTAACCTCCGTTTGAACACTGTGGAGCTTTTATTTTTATTGGGAGCTAACAATGGCCACCTGAGGCTAATAGCAGCTATCAGGGCCTAACTGTAGCTAACAGGAGCTTTCTGGAGCTAACCTGAGCTAACAAGAGCCGTCTGCTAGCATTATAACAGCAGCAGCACGCTAATTAAACATGATATTTTGAATAAAATCTAAATGTGTGGGAAACAGGATTGTAAAGGAAGCAAAAGTCTGTTTGTCTTCTACATTCCTTCATCTGCTTCCACACGTTTACCATGGTCTTACCTGTGTGTCTGCTCTCTGATTGGTCGGTCAGGTGTTTCAGGAGGTCCAATCACTGATCACGTCCTGCATCGACGGCTTTAACGTTTGCATCTTCGCCTACGGACAGACGGGTTCTGGGAAAACCTACACCATGGAGGTGGGAAGAAAACTGCTTTAATTCAGCTGCAGAAATCAGTTTAATGAAGAAAAATATAGCTAAAAACACAAAATCTTTTAGGAAAAAACACATTTTTGGTTCAGGTTTCCTAGATCAGTGGTTCCCAACCTGTTTGGCTTGGAGCCCCCCTATAAGCTGCTCCCCAGCCCCAGCGCCCCCCAACCACCCCATAAGTACACTACAAAACATAAGAGGGAAGTTATTGAATTGTGTTACTAATAGAAAATTCCCTAAAATTATAAAAAAAATATAATATTTTATATCAAAGCAAGAGTTGTACTCTGACGAGGAGGAGAGAGTTTATGGCTGCAGTAAATTTGGTGACACTACAATGCATAAGAGTTATTTATTTATTTATTTTATTTTTTTTACTAAAAAAATCCTTAAAATTCTGAAAAAAAAGTTTAATATCAAACCAAGAGTTGTAGTATGAGCAGCAGGAGTCAGTTGCTGGCTGCAGTAAAGTTGTTGAATCTTTGTGTCTCTTCGCTGTTTGCAGCGGTTTTGCATTTTGCAGACGGTTCCTGTTCACTCGTCTCACAGCCGGCTGCTCATAGACATCAATGTTATTTCTGCAGCTACTTTTGATTAAACTGGGCTTGTAGCACATTGTCTACCTTACAACGATGGAAAAGAGGCATCGTTTATGTTTAGACAACGTATATTTAATGAGTTATTGATGCCGGAAGTCCGAATTTGTGAATATCTTTCCGACTTTACCGAACTGTGTTTTGTTTCCTGACGTCGCTGTAATTCTCTGGCTTCATGCTGTCATTTACGAGCATTTCACCACAAATAACAGAATTCTGTCTTGTCCTTTAATAAAACCAAATTTAAGGTAACTCTCGAGGTATAGCCGGAGTTTTTAAGTACTGATGAATCTTCACCCGTTTTGCGTTTTTCAGACATCGTTGCCATCAGTAATTTTCTAACTGCACACAAACTAATGAATCTGGATGAACTAGGAGCCGACCTTAAGAAAGCATGGAGAGAAGTTGAAAGGTCAAGGAGGTGTGGCCATCGAAGCAGCAAAGGATTTTGGAAGAAAGACCAAATAAATGTGTTTTAAAAATGTTTTATAGGCAGACTTATGATGACACAGGGAGTCTGTTACTCTGATTTTATCCAGAATGTAAATATCTGTTTTTTATAGCATCACAGCCTCAGAGCAGACAAAGCTTCGCCCCCCCTCAGATCTCTGGCGCCCCCATGGGGGGTGCAGACCCCAGGTTGGGAACCACTGTCCTAGATGTTGGGTCAATGTTGTTTTTATTTATTTATCTTTTTGCAAGCTTCACAAAAAATGCTGCTAGATTCAAGGTCCACCAAGACATATGTTTCAGATGAAGTTAAATTAGAGAAATATCAACTGGAGCTGCTCTCTTAAGTCGCATCTACATAGTTAACTTTACACCTGCTGTACTGTAGACTGTCTTAGAACACACCTGTAAGCTCCGCCCCCCATGTGTTTCAGGGCGTGGCCGACGATCCCGGCATCAACCAGCGAGCTCTGAGGCTGCTGTTCTCCGAGGTGATGGAAAAAGCTCCAGACTGGGACTACAAGATCAGCGTCAGCATGGTGGAGATCTACAATGAGACGCTGCGGTGAGGAACCATCTGAGATGTTCAGGTTCTGCAGAAAACTCACCTCAAAACTCTACAGCTGAAGCTTTAAATCGCGCCTCCATGATTTACACTGTGGCCCAAAAGTTGGTTCTCCCCAGGAAAACAAAGCTCAAGACTGAAGATGCAACAGAACTTTCAGTGTTTCATGGAATGTAGGAGGCTCTAGAGTGTGGATGGTTCTATCTTCTAGAGTTGAGATGTATCATGGTGGTCAGTGGTGGACTGGTAAAGATGTTCAGGATTCCCCAACATTTCCGTTCCAAAGAAACATCTTCAAGAACCTACAAGATCTTTAGTAGAAATCAGATGTTCAGTCTCTTGGAAAATAGGTGAAAACTTCTTCAAGAACCTACACCATGTCCCAAAGGTTTGTTCTCCCCAGGAAAACAAAGCTCAAAGACCAGTATTTCAGTCTTTCGGGCATGGAATGTACGAGGTTCTAGGGTGTGGATGGTTCTATCTTCTTGAAGAAACATCTTCACGAACCTACAAGAGCTTCAGTTGAAATCAACTGGACTTCTCTGGTAGGTTGTTGAAGATGTTTTCACTTCTCATCTTGGATTCTCTACCAGAGAAGTCTAGTCTCTTGGAGAATAGATGAAAACGTCTTCAAGAACCTACATTGGAGAAGATCCAGTTCTCCAGTCTTTAGGAGTCAGAGTTCTGGACTTCTTAGTAGAAGCCAGTCTCTTCTCCTTCTGCAGTTTGGTGAGTCGTGGGGTACGTTGCATCTTAAAGCTTTCAGCCCCAATGTTTCTGTTAAATAACGATGCTCAGAGCTCTTAGAAACATCTTCTCCAAGATTGTACAGCCTCTGACTGAGACGCTGACATGACTAGAGTCTTTTACCCTCAACTGTTCTCAGCAGATCCTTGGTTCTTAGTCCAGATGGACGTCCTGAGCGAGGCGAGTCTTTGAAAGATCCTCCTTTGTTGTTCCTTTGCCACCACTTCTGCACCCAGTAGATCCTTCTGCCTACGCCTTCAGCTTCCTGATGACCAGTTTCTCCTGTATTTCAAAGACCTGTTCATGAATCTCAGACTCTGAAAGAGGAGCTTTTCCATCCTAACTCTTGCCCATGGTAGCAATGCTTCCAGAATCTGGTTGTGAGTGGAATGTATGTCACTCAGACAAGAAATTTATCTCCTGGGACCTGACATTTTGACCAGACGAACAACCAGACAGAACCTGATGGACCAGGTGGATCCAATCACACATGTTGTCCAGAGGGGAGAACCAACTTTTGGGGCGCGGAGTGAACATCTGAGACGTTCAGTCCAACTCTTCCTGCTCGTAGTTACACAAAACTGACCTCAGACCGAAAGCTCTGCAGCTGAAGCTTTAAATCCTGTCTCCATGATTTAGTAGAAGCTCTCAGATCATTCAAAAACATGAATAAACTTTATCAGAATTAACAGAAACCAGCTTTTTAATGTGACTTTGAACCTGAAATGATGAGTTTTAGGTTTAAAGTGAGCAAAGAATCGACTTTTATTCTGAAAATCTTCAAGGTTAGAAGATAAACAGGGAACTGTTTCCATAGGCGGATGAATCCAGCGAGTGTTTATGTGATATTTGGCTGAGTTTGTGCCGTCGGTTACATAAATGTGGATCATCAGTCCAGCTGTTGTGTAACAGAACATCTGGATGAAAGTTTTGGCAGAACTCTGAGGACTCGGGTCGGATTAGGCTCAGATTATCTGTGAGCTCATCAGTTCCTGATATGAAACCAGGATGGACTGGAGCCAAAGTTCTGGTTTTATTCTCTAAAACATGAGAAATGAGCTGAAGGAAGTTCTGAGACTGGAACCGGATCAGTTCTGGTTCTGATCCAGGGTTTTGTCTGCAGGCTCTGATCTTCTCTGTTGTCCTTCAGGAACCTTCTTGGTGAAAATCCGACCGACAAACTGGACATTAAGATGAATCCGGACGGCAGCGGACAGCTTTACGTTCCCGGACTGACGGAGATCACGGTCCAGAGTCCAGAAGACATCAACCGGGTACGAAACCGTCCACAGCTGGTCCTGCTTCAGATTTTATATTCGAATTTATAACCAATTTATGTTTTCTACATATGCAGAAGTTAAAGTTTAGAAATTATCAAATTTTATTCTTAAAATATATTTTTAAAAAGGGTTTAAGTGTAGAAACTTTTTAAGTGTGATCTTAGAAAACAGGCAGAATTTGAAACCAGTTTTTGAACCATTTCTGTTATTTTATTGCAGCTGAAGTAAAATTCATGAAAAAAATATTCAACAAGAAGCTGAATTAATCTAAAAACCAGAACAATACAGGTTCTCCTGCTTCAGGTGGTTTTATTTCACAATAAAATTCAAAAAAACAGAACACAGTTCATCGATTAGAGTTTTATTTTATACGTTAAAAATTTAAAAGATTTCCTGGGATTATCAAGAAATTATTCAGTTTTTAACTTAAAATACTGCAAAAAAAATTCCAGAAATGTGTTTCACTTTGTGTTTATAAGTTAAATCTTAGGAAAAAAGGCAGAATTTCACACAAACTTTTGAATCAACTCTCTTATTTAATTGCAGTATAATACATGAAAAATCATGAATGGAAATAAAAACCAAAAGATGTTGAGCAGAATAAAGCAGCTCTGGTTCTCCTGCTTCAGCTCCTCACTCTCATTTTATATGTAGTATAACAAAACGGATTATATGTACATAGTAGTATGTAGAAGTTAAATTAGTAATTATTCAGTTTTTATCTTAAAAAGTGCAGAAATTTGTGTCACTTTGTGTTTTTAAGTTAAATCGTAGAAAACAGGTGGAATTTGAAGCCAGAATTAGTTTTCTTAGTGCAGCTGAATTGAGTAAAATACATAAAAAGAATCCGAAAAAGAAAGCAGCGGTTCCTGTCAGTGATTGGCCGTCCCGTCTCACCTGTCCTCAGGTGTTTGAGCTCGGTCACATGAACAGAGCGACGGCCTGCACCAACCTGAACGAACACAGCAGCAGATCCCACGCCCTGCTCATCATCACCGTGTCGGGATTCAACGTCGCCACGGGCAACCGGACGCAAGGTGAGACGCACACACACACACACACACACACACACACACCTGAGGACCTGAACCTGGATCTAACCTCAGACAGCTCAGTTTTGGTCTGAGAAGATCTATCCCTGTGAGGACCAGACAGGTTCACAATTTCCAAAAAATATCCACAAAATCATCTCCTCAGTGAAAAGATGCTCTAAAGTTTCAGAAATGTTCTCACTTAAAAATAAAACCATCCTTAGTTTCCAGCGTCTCCACTCACTAGAAAATATCCACCCGTCTGTAACATGGTCCCTCCACCAACCATCTGACGTTTCCTGAAGAGTCGTCAGAGGAACTCCCTCTTTCCTCTGAGCATCGTTTAGACCAGAGGGTCCAGTCCGGCCCTCAAAGTGTAAAAATTCCACAGAAGACATTAACTGCAGATTGTAAATTAATACAATTATAACTTTAAAATAAGTTGTTTAGATCAGAAAGTAAAATACTAGATTGTTCGTTGTTCTTTTGTCGTTTTGTGCTTCATTTTTGTACTGTTTTGTCTTGTTTCTGTTGTTTTTTGTTAGACTTTTGTCATTTGTCTCATGTTTTTGTTGTTTTGTTTCTCGTTTTTGTCATTTTGTGTTTTTTGTCTCGCTTGTGTTGTTTATTTTTTATCATTTTGTTTCTTTTTTGTCATTTTTTATCATTTGTGTATTTTTTTGTCTTGTTTTTTCCATTTTTTGTCATTTCGTTTTTTTCTAGCAATTTTTTGTCTCTTTTTTTATTTTGTTTCATGCCATTTGTCTCATTTTTGTCATTTTATGCCTCATTTTTCTAATTTGTCTCGCTTTTGTTGTTTTTTGTCTGACCTTTGTCATTTGTGTCAAGTTTTTGTTGTTTTGTTTCTCATTTTTGTCCTTTTGTATTTTTTTGTCTTTCTTGTGTTGTCTATTTTTTATTATTTTGTTTCTTTTTTGTAATTTTTTTGTCTCATTCGTGTAATTCTTTCTCATTTTTGTTTTTTGCCTGACTTTTTTCTCATGTTTTTGTTGTTTTTTTTTTGTCTCGTTTGTGTAATTTTTTTGTCTTGTTTTTGTCCATTTTTTTGTCATGTGGTAATTTTTTTAGCAATTTTTTTGTCTCTTTTTGTTTTGTTCTATGTTGTTTGTCTCGTTTTTGGCATTTTGTGCCTCATTTCTTTATAAATATTTTGTCTTGTTGTTTTTTGTCAGACTTTTGTCATGTCTCATGTTTTTGTTGTTTTGTTTCTCGTTTTTGTCATTTTGTGTTTTTGTCTCGCTTGTGTTGTCTATTTTTGTCTTTTTTTGTCATTTCATTTCTTTTTTATCATTTTTTTGTTTTGTTTGTGAACGTTTTGTCTTGTTTTTGTCATTTTTGTAGAATTGTTTTGTCTCTTTTGTTTCAGGCTGCTTGTGTCGTTTTTGTCATTTTGTACCTCATTGTTATATTTTATCTTGTTTTTGTTGTTTTTTTGTGCCTGTTTGTCGACACTCTGTGATCTGGAAGTTGTAATGTGGAAATGATAAACTGAGGCTGAATGTTGATGAAACTGAACTTATTTTTCTTCATAAATTTCAGGTTGTTCATGATGTTTAGTAAAAAGATAATTCCTTTAATGTGAACATTTCTGCACTAAACCAAAGGAGCCATTAGGAGTTGTGGTTATTTAGAGGTTATTATGCTGTGGTTTCACTGGTTTTACTGGTTCTACTGGAGATCAGACTGGACTGGATGATTCTGACTCCTGCTTCAGACTGAGCTCCAGCTTTAACCTGTCCTCTGTTCCGTCCAGGTAAGCTGAACCTGGTGGACCTGGCCGGCTCGGAGCGCATCGGTAAGTCGGGCGCTGAAGGAAGTCGTCTGAGAGAAGCTCAGTGCATCAACAAGTCTCTGTCGGCGCTGGGTGATGTCATCAACGCGCTGCGAGGAAAACACTCCCACGTCCCGTTCAGGAACTCCCGGCTCACCTACCTGCTGCAGGACTCTCTGAGCGGAGACAGCAAGACGCTTATGATGGTGCAGGTGAGTCCAGGTGAGAGTGTCTGGCTGTCCCCGCTCTGAGCTGCCGTCTCATTGGTCCTCTCACCTGTCCAGGTGTCTCCGCTTCCCGCCAACATGAGCGAGTCCGTCTGCTCGCTGAAGTTCGCCCAGAGGGTCCGCAGCGTGGAGCTCAGCGCCTCGTCGTCACGGAGACACGAGAACTCGTCCACGTCGTCATCGCCGACACACGACAGCGTGGAGGTAATGATGTCACTTCCTTTTTAACACCTGCTTCAGAATAAAAGCATGAAACCGACGATCAGAGCTGCAGTTATTTAGAGACATTCAGGTCTGATTTTTAATCACAGTAGCAGCTGGATGGAGCAATAATCAATAATTATACCTTTAATTAATCATTAAATACGACCAGAACAAGCAGAAAACTGAAGGATTTAGCAGATAAAAATCTATTTAAGCTCCACGTATGAATTTAACACAATCTCTAAGATTTTTTTTGTCAGTTTTTTGCTGAAATCACATTAAAATAATTTTTTAAGCAACTTTAATCTGCTCACAAAACTGTGAAAAACCATAAACCTCAAGGTTTTGACTTTTATTATATATATATATATATATATATATATATATATATATATATATATATATATATATATATATATATATATATATATATATAAAAATAAAGATTTTTATTTGTGTTTTTAGAATACAGGATTTTTTTATTTTATTATTTTTCTTCAAAGCTGAAATTAAATAATAACAAATAATATAAACAAAGATCAATAATCAAAATATATTATATATAGTTATATTTGAATATCTCACATTAATATGTGTGTGTATTATAATGAAGTGTACTATATATTATGGTGTAATGCTAAACAATTGTTTTTCTATTAATGAATGAGTAATAAATTTAAATATCATATAGTTTTCTAGTATTCAACAAAATGAATTAATAGAATAATTATGTTGAAAATACATAAAAAAATAATAGAAATAACTAGTTTTATATAAAGTAAATTTTAAATATAAAAGAAAATCAACTTTTATCTCTAAGATTTAGAAATAAAGACTTATTGATTATCTGACCTGTTGACCTTTGACCTCTGACCTCAGCTGGACTCCCCCCCGGTCACCCCCGTCCCCCTCCCCATCTCTCGGGCCAGCAGCGCCGGTTCCACTCTTTCCTCGGCCTCCAGAACTCCCAGCAGCTCCAGGAGACGCTCCCAGTCCCAGCTGTCCACAGGTACACAATGCAGTACTACATACAGCAGCAGTAGTAGTAGTAGTAGTAGTAGTACATGTACACACATATACAGACACACTAACTGCTGCTGAGTTTTTACCTTCATGTGATTTTAATTTAACTGATTTGAACTTTCCCTCCAGAAACTGCAGCAAAGTTTTAATTAACTCAGAGTTTAATATAAATTCACTGACTTACATCATAGACTGAAAATAAAATAAAAAGTAATTAAAGCAAATAGAAGTAAAAGGACAGTAAACTGTGAAGTTGAAATAAGAAATAATGGATCATTTAAAACACCGAATCAATGATTTGTCGTCTAAAATTGAACTGATGAGTTCAGATTTTAAAACAGCTTCAACAGAAACCACAAGAAGATCAGAGTTTTACCGAGTTTTACGTTAATTTGCTTTAAGTACAGGAGGTCCTCGACTTACGTCCTGGTTCCGCTGTAAGTCAGAACTCTGGTGAAAATGTAACCAAATCCGTTCCGTGCATCACGATATCCATCAGTTCTTCATAAAGTCCTGAATACCAACGACTTCCATGCATGTATGAATCATTTTACTAGAAGATAACAGAATATTGTCTCATTTTTGTCGTTTTGTGTCTTGTTTTTGTCATTTTGTGTCTCGTTTTTGTTGTTTTGTGCGTCATTTTGGACGATGGGCAGTTCATGTTAAAGCAGAGAGCATTGTGGGAGTTTAGCAGCAACGGGCACCATGACAAAGACTCCTGAGGACATTAATGACCTGAAATGTTCCACCTTTAAACTGTAGGAGCTTCAGGAGAAACCAGCCCGCTGGTTTCTCCTGAAGCTCCTACGATCACCAGGACCTGGATGAGTTTGTTGAGGTTTCAGTGTTTATTGTTCAGTTCCAGATTTACCTGATGTCAGTGAACGTGCCATGTTTAGTTAGCTCACCTCTGATTGGCTGAGAGTCAGCAGTAGAAAGAGCTGGGAACGGCGGCTAATTCTGGAGCTAAGTTATGGGGTTATTCTGGCGTTGGCTACGGTCCACAGTAGCCTGTATGAAGGTTCAATAAACCAGCAGAGAACCAGATAAAGTCTCACTCATTCATCACAGAGGATCGCTACAATATGTTGACCTGTTTTTACATCTTGACCCATGTTGGTCGGTGTTTCTTCCTGTTCCCAGCGTTTTATTCTGTCTAATTTCACTTCCGTGGAGACGGCTTTCCTTTTCTTCCAAGCATCAGAAGAGTCTGACTTATGCTGGGAGCCATAATGAAGGACAAAAAGTTAGTGAATGTAGCACAAAACATCTCATTTTGTCTCATTTTTGTTGTTTTGTGTCTTGTTTTTGTCGTTTTGTTCCTTGTTTTTATCATTTGTTTAGTTTTTGTTGTTTTGTGTCTCATTTGTCATCTTCTGTCTCATTTTTGTCGTTTTGTGTCTCGTTTTTGTCGTTTTGTCTCATTTTTGTCGTTTTGCGTCTCGTTTTTGTCGTTTTATCTCATTTTTGTCGTTTTGTGTCTCGTTTTTGTCGTTTTGTCTCATTTTTGTCGTTTTGCGTATCGTTTTTGTCGTTTTATCTCATTTTTGTCGTTTTGTGTCTTGTGAGTCTGATTTATGCTGGGAGCCATAATGAAGGGCAAAAAGTTAGTGAATGTAGCACAATCCAAGGTTGCGTACAACCAGAGAATGGAAACAAAGCTGTCTTATAGCACCACATGGCGACGTATTCATCCGCTCGTCAACTAGTTCTGATGTAATGACGAAACGCCGTATGTCGAGGACGTTGTAAACCGAGGACCTCCTGTATGTTTATCTAAGAGATGGAGGAAAAATTGATTTTTTTTGTTTTTGAAACAAAGAAAAACTTCTATTTCTAGAGTTTGTCCAAGAACGAATGAGGCCTGAAGGTTCTGCAGTGAATCTAAAACTACTCTGAGGTTTTTATCGATATGATTCATGTGTTCAGTAACTGATCATTAATCTGAGGAGGTGCATTGTGGGAGATCTAGGCGACCAGAGCAGGTGTAAATAATACCAAATAACTCCTGCAGGTCTGAACTGTAAAGGAGGAATTTTCCAGGAAGCGCCGCTGTCAGTCTGTCCTTCTTCTTCTGTGTCCTCATTCTGTGGTCTGATTGGTTGGTTTGCAGACAGACAGGTAGACAGAGCCAGCCCATTGGTGGGGGACGGTGGGCAGGTAGGTGGGGGTGTATGCTGATTGGTGGATTAGCTTTGGCATGGAAGCTGTCGGCATGGCATGGCGCCCCTCCCTCATTAACACTCCCCACCGCTAACCAGGAGCTTCAGGCTGGGTGGCGGCTCCACGGCCGCCTCCTGCTGCTTGTGTCGCCTGTTCGAGTCCCGCTGTGGTCAAACTTCTGTGGAGGACGAGTCACAAGGAAACATTTCTGTAAAGTTCAGCCGGTTTCATCCATTTCCTGTTCAGACAGAAGTACAGGATGAGTTAGTGGAAGACTTAAGCTGAAGAATCCACAGTGGGGACGTCTGCAGCGTTACAGAAGTACTAAAAATAAACAACTATGAAAAAGTATTTACCCCCCACCCATACAGAGATCTTCTGTTTTTGAGTTTCTCACACTTAAATGTTCCAGCTCATCAAACTAATAATATTTATTTAATATCATACAGTAATAACCCAAATAATGCCATTTTAAATGATGATTTATTGAAAACTTGTGAAAAAGTAATAGCCCCCCTGAACCTAACAACTGGTTTAGCAGTAAAAGTTCAATGTTTGTTCCATCTTTTCCATCCATGGAGGAATGTTGGTCCACTCTTCTCTGTAGAATAGTTTTAATTCAGTCACTTTATATGGTTTTAGATCAACAGCTGATCTTCTGAGGTCTTGAACTAGCATCAAGTCCAGACTTTGACTCCAGAACCTTCATTTGGTTCTTGTTGAGCCACTCAGAGGTGGACAAGTTGATGTTCTTTGGGTCTTTGTCTTGCTTCATAAACCATTTATGTTGAGCTTCCAGTCCTGAACTTATGGTGGATGTTCTCCAGGAAGTTCTGATAGAGAGCAAAATTCATGACAAGACTATTAACACTTTTATAAAAGTCTTTTAATAAGACTTTTATTGTAAACACTAGATGTACCTGTTTCCTTAGGGCTGCTCTGGGGGTTCAGGCATATGGGTTCTGTAAAGCGTCTTGAGACAATTTGACCTGTAATTGGCACTATATAAATAAAATTGAATTGAATTGAATTGAACTTTCATGTTCTTTTAGATCAGTAGAGGTTTGATCTTTAACTCTCCCATGGATCCATACCCTCCAGAGTCTTCCTCATTATGGAATCATGTAGACGGACCTTAACGAGGACAGTGAGGTCTGCAGATCTTGAGATGTTCCTCTGGGTTCTTTGTGACCTCCTGGATTAGATGTTGATGTTCTTGGAGAAATGTTGGCATACTCATAGAGGTTAACCACTGTTCCAGAACCTCAGTAATTGCTTTGGAACCCTCCAGACTGATGAACGTCAATGAGTTCATCTGTTCTTGAATCTCCTTAGAATGTTTCATCATGTGCTGCTTTCTGAGACCATTTAGCTGCTTCACAATGAAGACAGGTTCTATTTAGTGATGTTTAGGTTCTACCAGCCTGGCAGGAATCATGTGAGTGTAGATGGTGAAACTGAACCCAGATAACAATTGACTTTGGTAGATTGGTAGCTAAGGGGGGCGATTACTTTGTCACATAGGACCAGAATTTTTCCTTCAAAAAGTAAAATCATCTTCTAAAAACGGCATTTTGTGTTTTCTCGGGTTATCTTTGTCTTACAGTAAAACAGTTTGATGATCTGAAACATATATGTTTGACAAATATGGAAAAATATAAGATTTCTGTGGGGGGGCAAATACTTTACCACAGTGCTGTAAGTACTGCTGATGTTCTTCTGCAAGTAGAATCCATATGCTACACAGACTCCTCTGAATGTGGAAATAAGAATATTAGAGTTATTCTATTAGTAGGAAAACATGGATGTTGATACGTCCATGAATAGAAAATACTGTTATTAAAAAAACTGTTTGTAGAAATAAACGCCTCATACCAAGTAATTTAAATGTACAAAATATTCAGAACACAGAGGTTTAAATGCCTTGATGTTAGCCTAGCTTAGCGCAACAATACGTTTATTGTCACATACTGAGGAATCACAGGGCATGAAATTAGTGGCTAGCCAACTCCAGGCTTTGTGCTAAGCTAGGCTAAACACGTCCTGTACGTCTGTCTGTCCTGTGATGAAACTAATAGAAACAACAAAAGGTTTTTTAACTAATTAAAACTGAGATCTTGAAAAAGAGACAGCACAAGTGAAGATGCTTTCCGTTCATCCAAGACTCTTCTTCAGTTCTGACTGAGCGGTGGGGAACTTCAGGGATTTATTGGCACCAGTTAATGACCAGAGACTCTCAGCCTCCAGGTGCAAATGTGGGTCAAACTGTCAGGCAGGGTTAAGGATGTTAATGATTAAGCTGATCAAATAATCAAACCTCTTACTGTTTACTTTTCAGGCGTCACTCAGACTACAGTTAGCAATCAGAGCACATTTAGCTAGCAATGGGCACCATGACAAAGACTCCTGTGGCAGTTAATGACCTCCAGCCAGACCTCCATTTATTTAGGATGCGCTGTCGTCTATGAGGACATCATCCCTCAAACCCAACGACTAATGGAACCAGACTGCTCTTACAACAAACATCATGTTCACGGTTAGAATTAGAACTAGAAAAATGTCTCTAAACAGTCGAGGCCTGAGAGTCTGGGGTCGTTAGCGGGTCATTAGCCATGTGAGACTCCCCACCAGTCAGTGAGGACTGAAGAAGCTTCCTGGATGAAGGTGAAACGTCTCCAACACCCATAAAGAGACGTCCACTGTTCTACTGGAGCTCTCAGGACTACCTCACCTGGCGGACTGAGGGTCTCCAGGTGTTCGTCTTTTCCTTGTGGCTTTGCAGTGTGTGGCTGTTGTGAGTGAGTTGGTGTCTGGATGAATTTGTTCCCCCTCCTCACTCGTCCTTGCTGCTCTGTGTCCTGGCTGGACGTCCTGCCGATGGACGGAGGATCGGAGGTTCACTGAGTCCACGTCTGCTCTGATAAATCTGAAAACACTGTTCCAACTCAGGTGTTTGAGGAACTAATGATGTCCAGCAGCTATCAGAACAAAGTTTAGGAGTGATGTCAGGACTTTGGCTCTGAGTTAACCAGCAGGTAACCATAGCAACAGTACGGATTCTTCCAGTTGTATTAGCTGTTAACGAAAAAGTGATACCAACAGAGCTAGAGGAGGATTCTGGGACGTCACAGGTGTCCTTATGGACCATAGTAACGGACATCATGTTGTCCATGTAGAGGAGATAAGAGACTCCCAGGTGTCTTCTTAGACTTCACAACTTCCAGGTGTCCAAGTAGAGATACTGGAGACTTTTTGGTGTCCTCATAAACCACAGTGACTCACGGTTGTCCCTGTGGAGACGATAACGGACTCCCAAGAATCCTCATGGGCCATAATGGTCAGGTGTCCATACAGAGACGATGAGACTCCCAGTTGCCATGTAGAGACAATAGGAGACTCAAGAGTTCTTGTAGACTGGTCTGACTGTCAGGTGTCCTTATAAGCCGTAATGAATCCAGTTGTTCCCGTAGAGAAGATAACAGACTCTCAGTCTTCTTAGACCTCACAACTTCCCGATGTCCACGTAGAGATATTGAAGACTTTTTACTGTTCTCTTAAACCACAATGACACCCAGTTGTCCCTGTTACAGTAACAGACTCATGGTTGTCCATGTGGAGACAGTAAGAGACTCAGGAGTCCTTGTAGGCTGGACTGACTGTCAGGTGTACTTATAAACCATAATGACTCCTGGTGTTCACCTAGAGACGGTAGCAGACTTCCAGGTGTCTCCATAGACCATAATGACCTTTAGGTGTCCATGGAGATGGACTATCAGACTCCAGGTCCTCAGAGACTAGAACGGTATCAGGTGTCTTCAGAGACTAGGACGGTATCAGGTGTCCTCAGAGACTAGGACGGTATCAGGTGTCCTCAGAGACTAAGACGGTATCAGGTGTCCTCAGAGACTAGGACGGTATCAGGTGTCCTCAGAGACTAGGACTATCAGGTGTCCTCAGAGACTAGGACGGTATCAGGTGTCCTCAGAGACTAGGACTATCAGGTGTCCTCAGAGACTAGGACTATCAGGTGTCCTCAGAGACTAGGACGGTATCAGGTGTCCTCAGAGACTGGGACTATCAGGTGTCCTCAGAGACTAGGACGGTATCAGGTGTCCTCAGAGACTAGGACGGTATCAGGTGTCCTCAGAGACTAGGACGGTATCAGGTGTCCTCAGAGACTGGGACTATCAGGTGTCCTCAGAGACTAGGACGGTATCAGGTGTCCTCAGAGACTAGGACTATCAGGTGTCCTCAGAGACTAGGACGGTATCAGGTGTCCTCAGAGACTAGGACTATCAGGTGTCCTCAGAGACTAGGACTATCAGGTGTCCTCAGAGACTAGGACGGTATCAGGTGTCCTCAGAGACTGGGACTATCAGGTGTCCTCAGAGACTAGGACGGTATCAGGTGTCCTCAGAGACTAGGACTATCAGGTGTCCTCAGAGACTAGGACGGTATCAGGTGTCCTCAGAGACTAGGACTATCAGGTGTCCTCAGAGACTAGGACGGTATCAGGTGTCCTCAGAGACTAGGACTATCAGGTGTCCTCAGAGACTAGGACGGTATCAGGTGTCCTCAGAGACTAGGACGGTATCAGGTGTCCTCAGAGACTAGGACGGTATCAGGTGTCCTCAGAGACTAGGACTATCAGGTGTCCATGTAGGAACAGGAACAGACTCTGAGGAGGAGGAAGTTGTCTTCTCTGTCCGGTCTTTTATTCTCAGATGTCAGGACGACTGATGTCCTCGCACGGTTTCCTCCTTATGGGGACACCTGCCAGGTGAGACGTCCTCAGAGTCTTATTTCCGTTTGTAGTTTCTGAAGGACGCAGCAGTATTCCCGGTGAGCCGGAGCAGAGAGGAGACATGTTTTCACATCTATCAGGGTGGAGGACGTACTGGACGTGGTGGACGGTGAGGAGTGGACCGCTAGCTGACGGTTTGTCTCTCTGCAGGACGACTGAAGCTGACGGCCTGAGAGACGCTGGAGGACGTCCAGGCCGGCCAACACCTCGAGGTTCATCACCTCCTCAGCACCACGGAGCAAAGACTGCTGGGAACTTTCCTGAGTGAACTCTTCCTCTGTGGCCAAACGCTTGGATTGCTGTGATCCTTCAGAAGTTCTCAGCTGCTCCGTCTGGACTAACGTCTTTCTCTCATTTCCAAAAATCAGTATCTGCTTTCCAATCACAGTATTTTATTGTTTCTTTGTAAAGTTGCACTTTATACTTTCAGATTATTTTCCAGATGTGGTTGCTTCTAACATCTGCATCGATGGTTCTGTATTTATGTTTGACGCTTTAACCTCCATTTCTGCTTCATTCTGATGGATGTTGCTTGTTGGCATTTTTTAGGATGATTGTTAAAATTTTGGGATAAAAATTCAGACTTCTGACTAAAATGTCTGAATTTTTTCCTCCAAAGAATTGAGATTAATCTTTTATGTGTCTTGAATCCTCTTGTCTTCTGTCTCCTCTCTGTTAATCTGTTTCATTTGGTTTCATTCATTTCTGGTGGAGGATGCAGACACGTTAAAAACTACTGTTGGGGATCTTAAAATAAAAAGAAACTCAGATGTATGATTTAAATCTCTGAATTTTCCCCAACGAAACAATGAGATAGTTTTTTGTGTGTCTTGAATCCTCTCCTGCAGTCTGTCTGTCCTCGACCTGAACCTTATTTTCATCTTTTATTTTGTTTTATTTTGAGTTTTTTTTCTTTCTGGTCGAGCATGAGGGCAGGTGAAACATCCTGGAGATTAAAAAATTCAGATTTCTGACTGAAATCTCAGATTTTTTTTTTAACCTTTTTTTCCGTCTGCTTTTGGTTTGGTTTTGGTGGAGAATGCGGACAGACGACACGTTTTAAGGATTGTCACTACATTTTAGAGGTTTTTTCTCCTACCACTGATAAATCTCATGTTTCCATGTATCTCGTGTCCTCGTCTGTAGTTTCCGGAGGCTCCTGACCTCCTCTGTCCAACAGGGTACTCCGCTGATACCAACGTGAGCAATACGAGGAATCTTCTCCTGTTTGTTGTTCCAGTCTTCTTCTGCTAATGTGGATGTTGGTTTTATTTCACGCAGAGAAGACAAACCTTTGTCTTCCTTCAGCGTGTTGAACAAAAACATGCTGGAATGCTCTGAAGTCTCCTCGACTCTTTCTTGTGGGCTGCTGTCGGACCACAGAGCCGATGTGCAGCCGTCGCCTGGTGCTGAGCGTTCAGAAGGAAACCTTAGCTGTAGTCGTAGAAACCGGAATGCTTAGAAAGCTGCTGTGTTGTTGAGCTGATGATCAAACTGTCTGCCTGCTCTGTCTGCTGTACATTTCTACAGCTTGTTTTTTTTGTATTTCCTTTTTAATAAACACAACAAAATAGACGTAATAATGTTCTCATATTGTCTTATTTCATGGACAAACAACAGTTTGAGCTGTTTTTGCTCAGATGTCTGTCTGTTTGTGTTTTGATTATTGGTGGGACCTGATTAAAAAAGTTAATCTCTTTAACGCTCCTGTTGTCCTCACTTTCAGACACCAGAAAATATTGTTTCCTTGTCTGTAAAAAATCCAAAAACTCTGCAAAAAACATCCCCCAAATTTCTGAAAATTTGGCTAACTTTCAGGAAGAAAATTCAAAAAATTCCTTAAAAGTTTCCCTTAAAATCCCCTAAATTTGGCAAGAAAATCGTCCTGCAGGTCAAATTGACCCGTTTTAAAGTTTGAAAATGTGGAAAAAAATCTATTTTCACAGTGAAACTGCTGATGTCCACATTTTCAGCATTTTTGGGAAATCTTTGAACATTTTCTGGTGGAAAAAGAAAGAAATGCTAAAAAGTTTAACATTCAAAAAAAATTTTCTGAATGTTCTTAAAGAAAATATTAGAAGTTTTACTGATATATATGGAATCACTTTAGATATTTTGGAGATTTTTACTAATTTTTTGAAAATATTTACAAGAGTTTTCTTGCTAAATTTGGAGGATTTTTTAAAATAAAACTTTTAAGGGAAACTTTCAAGGAATTATTGGAATTTTCTTCCTGAACGTTTTGCAAATTTTCAGAAATTTGTAGAATTTTTTTGCTGATTTTTTGTATTTTTTTCAGACAAGGAAACAATATTTTTTGGTTCCTGTAAATGAAGACAGCAGGAGGGTTAATCTTTATTTTTAAGAAAGTGACAATGTACATGAATCAACATTTTAACAAATGTAAGGGCACCTGAGTTAGCAGAAAAGCTAGTTTCCATCAGTCGTCCGTCCGCCTGTTGGTAATTGACATCCTAAAATAAATAAAACAACAATAAGAAAAACACTGTATAATACAAGTTAAAACGTGTTACGAATCAGTCGATCAATGTCCACATCTTTGGTTATTAACAAGCCATTTCTTGACATTAAACTTGAATGAGTGAAATGATGGGCCATCGGGAAGATTTTTAAAAGAAGACCTCAATCAGGTGAACCTCCCACTGGACTCTGGAGGAACCGTTGTGATGGAGTCCAGGATCTGGGGAACATCAATCACTGACAGACCAGAGAGATGCTGTTTCTCTGATGGCTTAAAATCCACAAATCTGATGACAAATGTATTTTACCAAGCTGAAACATTCTTTTAAAATATCACAGAGACACAATACAGGAGCTAGGTGAGCAACCTGGCCAGGTGGTGCAGCACCAACAACCTCTCTCTGAACGTGGACAAGACAAAGGAGATGGTTGTTGACTTCAGGAGAGGACACTCCCAGCATGCTCCTCTCAACATCAACGGTGCAGCTGTGGAGAGGGTGAGCAGCACCAAGTTCCTGGGTGTACGTCTCAGAAAATCTCTCCTGGACCAGAAACACAACATCAGTGGTCAGGAAGGCACAACAACGTCTCTACTTCCTGCACAAGCTGAGCAGAGCCAGTGCCCCGCCCCCATCATGGAGAGCATCCTGTCCAGCAGCATCACAGCGTGGTACGACTCCTGCACCTCCTCCAGCAGCAGAAAGGATTGTGGGTGTCTCTCTCCCCTCCCTCCAGGACATCTACAGCACCCGCCTCACTCCCAAAGCACTAAGCATTGCAGGAGACCCCACACACCCGTCCCACAACCTGTTCAGCCTGCTGCCATCAGGGAGGAGACTGAAGAGTCTGAGGACCAGGACCAGGACCAGCCGACTGAGCAACAGCTTCATCCACCAGACTGTCAGGAAGCTGAACTCTCTGCCCTCTCTGCCCTCTCTACCACCCCCTTCCCCCACATACACAAACTCTGGTCAATAACCTCTGATCTGCACTGGAACAGCACATTCAACCGTCAAGCATATCTGCACTTCTTGGACTGTTAGTTATTTGCTAAAATAAAATAAAATAAATCCGTCACTTTATCTCATGGTCATGTTTACATTTCACTCAGTTCTGCTTTTCTTAGTTCTTAGTTGTTGCTCGGCTCTAATTTTGCTTCCTTTGTTCTTTTTTGCCCTTTAATATCTTATTTTCTAAGTCTTTATTTAATGTCTACTGTTGCACGAAGAGAGTAACGAAATTTCGATCCTTGGTTTGTCATGTACATATTGAAGAATTGACAATAAAGCTGACTTTGACTTTGAAATGTTTAACATATCTGAAATCACAACCAACTCAATTGGCATTTATACAAGAGACTCATCTATTGGATCCAGAGGTACTAAAATTAAGGAGAGATTGGGTGGGGCAAGTTTTTCACAGTTCATATACAAGTAAAAAGCATGGGGTGGTTATTTTGGTACATAAAAAACTTTATTTTGTAATTGTAAATAAACAAAAAGATTCTGAAGGTAGAATGATATGTTTAGAAGCAAAAATCAATGAGATTAATATTAATCTCTGCAATATACATGCCCCCAATATAGAGGATGATAATTTTTTCTTTTAAATAAATAAAATAGTTGGAGACATATCAGGTGACTGTACAATAATTGCAGGAGACTTTAATCAAGTGTTAGACGCTGCATTAGATAAATAAATGAAAAGACAGAATGGCTGTCAAATGAACGATGAAAGATCTCGGACTGGTTGATGTGTGGACAGTAGTTCATCCAACAGAAAGGGAGTATACAATTTATTCACATAAACACAAATCACATTCTAGAATCGATTATTTTTTAATTAGTAGCAATTTGGTTGACAATACTTCAGATTGTACCACAGGACCAATAGCGTTGACAGATCATGCTACAGTGGACCTGGGTATGACTCTGGAACAGGAAGTAGTTAGAAAGAGCAGGTGGAGACGAAATGTGTCTTGATTACAAAACCTTGACTTTGTTAAATTATTGGAAGATGAGCTTGATAGTTTCTTTGAACTTAATATAGGCTCAACAGAAAAGATTGGTACAGTTTGGGAGGCATCAAAGGCCTTTATGAGGGTAAAATTATTGCCTGTGTTCGCAAGCAACAGAGAGAAAAATCAAAAAAGATTATAACTTTGGAGACGGAGCTGAAAGAACTGGAGAGGAAGTTATCAGCACATTACACAGATACAATATTGAAGCAAATTTGTGATCGAAAGCTACAGATAAATGAAATATACAATAAAAAAGTTGAATATGTCCTATTTGGACTAAATAGCAATTTCTATGAGAGGAGAAAAAGCAGGGAAACCTTTAGCCAGGCAGCTTAAAAAAGAGGCTTGCTGTACTATACCTGCCATTAAAGGTGACACAGGTGTACTGAAAACTAGCACTGGGGATAGAAACAAAGTCTTCTCAACATTTTATAAGAAACTTTATGAATCACAAGTAGTACATGACAGACAAAAGTGCGATGAATTCTTTTCAAAATTTAACATGACAGCAGACCAACAGAAGGGTTTAGATAAAAAAGGCCAAATCCTTAATGAAAGTAGGAAAGTCACCTGGATTGGATGGATTCCCGTCAGAATATTATAAAAAATTAAAGGATAAATTGGCTCCTGTTTTAACTGAAGTTTATCAAGAATCTTTTTCATTAGGAAAGATGCCAGAAACTTTCAGTGAGGCTCTTATTTCTCTTATCTACAGAAAGGACAAAGATCCCACTGATCCAGGTGGTTTCAGGCCAATGAGTCTGATTTACGTTGACTGTAAAATACTGACTGAAGTTCCTGCCCTCAGGATGGAAAAAATATTCCCATGTTTGATTCACTCCGACCAAGTAGGCTTTGTGAAGGAAGAACACCATCCGATAATGAAAGAAGGCTTCTGCACCTCATATGGCAGAACAAAAGTAATAGTGCAACATTTGCTGCTTATCATTGGATGCCCATAAGGCCTTTGATAGAGGAGAATGGAGTTTCCTCCAATACACTCTGAAAGCATTTGGATTTGGTGAAGGTCTAATTAAATGGGTGACTGTTATCTACTCTGATCCCAGAGCAGCAGTTTTAACAAATGGACTGGTCTCAGCATGTTTTAGTTGGAAGCGTGGGACAGAACAGGGGGATCCTCTGAGCCTCCTGTTGTTCATTCTGTTCCTAGAGCCTTTAGCTGCTGCCATTACAACAAATAGGGCTTTGCTTCTTCTTAGAGATCCTTCCTCTTCAGTTCCGAAGGTTCTATCTATTATTGATCATTTTTCAAAATTATCAGGATACAAAATAAACTGGCAAAAGTCAGAAGTTATGCCTGATTTAAAGGGATGTTTGCAGCTTCTTCCTTCTCCATTCCAGTTTCAGTGGGTTCCTAATGGAATGAAATATTTAGGAATTAGGTTCTGCTCGGAGTTGACTAACATAATCTCAATAAATATACAGCCGTTACTACAGAAATTGAAAACAAATTTGGAGAAGTGGAGATTATTGAATCTTACTCTATGGGGAAAAAATAACACTATTAAAATGCTTGTTTCTCCACAGTTTAATTATAAATCAATGATGATTCCAATAATAATAGACAACACATTTCTGAAACAATATAATGGGCTAATCAAAGAATTTCTTTGGAACGGTAAGAAAGCAAGAATTGGACTAAGAAAAGTCCCAGCTTTGAGGGATTATGGAGGTCTTGCTCTTCCAGACCTGGAATTATATAATCTTGCATTTGAAATGAACAAATTTTCTAGCCATTGGAAAGATGAAGCCACAGATGTTGGGTGGATTAAGATTGAAAGGAAAATAGCAGCTCCATTTAATATGATCCAGCTGCTCTCACAAAAGTCTACAAATTCACTACAACACAACCCAATCTTACAACAGTCACAGTGGCCATTGGCACAAGATCATAAGAGATCCGGAATTTCTCCCTATAAACAGATTTATTCTTCTGTGTGGAAGAATCCATTAGTGCGCATTGGAAGATCTTCTTTTTTGTGGCGGAAGTGGCTTGAACAAGGGGTGCAAAAAATAGAACATTTATATGGAGATGATAATTTTATGACATTCAGTCTGTTAAAAGAAATGTTCAACTTGACTGACAGGGATTTCTGGAAATATTTGCAGACTAGGAGCACTGTTCCCTCTAAACTGCTGACACGGTCTCAGCGCACAGAAAATCTGCGCTGCGCACAAAAAAAAAAAAATCCAACCTAAATTGTAGATAAAATAAACACGTAACAATTCATTCTGTGCTATTTTTCAGTGTGAGTCAGTGAGTGACCGGTGACTGGCTGCTGCAGCCAATGATGCGATTCACATACGTATTTACCATAGACTGTATATAATGGTATTTACGCAGCTAATCAACGTCAGGCGTCCTTATGTGCAGCCACCGTTGTTGTCATAGATATGAATGAGTAGATAGGACACGCCCCTTTGAGCTGCGGCTACAGCGAGGCTAAGCTAGTGGGGGCAAAGTTTCAGTGCATTCTGTTGATGTAGACGGCGTGAAAACGGAAACAACAAGTATGCCGGCTCACTGTGCTGCATACAGTTACACACTGCGTCGTACGATTGAGACAAGGAAACTTGGAATGACTTTTCATAGGTAAGAATAGTTTTTGGCTCTTTTTTCATTATGAAATCTTGTTGAGAGCTTCCAGTCTATGAGAGCTAACTAGTTAGCCGCTAGCAAAACACTAAGGCGAGCTAGCAGCTTGACAACCAAATACCAGACGATTAATAGTAGCTGTAGTATAGTTGTACAAGCAGTAGAAGTAATACTAAAAGTACAAGCAGCAGTAGTAGTATAAACAGCTGTTAGAGTCGTAGAAATAGGATCAGCATTTGTAATAGTATTACAAGTTGTAGTATTGCATTGCTATTACTGCCACCAATACTACCAATAGTAGTTATAAAGCCTAACTCATATATATCCAGATTACCATCTATGTTCTTCCTCCAAACCCATTTTATGATTGGGATTACAGGCAGTTCTTTAGGACTGCTCTCAAATAATTGAAATGTTACTAAACAAGGTTATACTTATCAAATTAAATAGCTCTGGTCTCCAGTATATTGTCAAATTCGGTTCTTTGTACTTAATTTATTAGCATGATTTCTTTTTAATATGTTGTGTACAGACTTAATTACTTCTCTGTCTACTTTTCTTACTCCATGTAGGTTTCCCAGAGACTATGGGTTGAGGAGGAATTGGAAGTTTGTCGGCTTAGACCTGGTGTCATTCCATCAGTGTTTAACTTCCCGGCTCATCTTGGAAGAGTACGTGCCAGAAAGACCACGACCAAGCAGCCTTGAGATCTTAGACAGCGTCTCCCTCAGGTGGGTGTCGACGGTGTTCACGGTCAGGTCTGTGGTAATCCCATCAAAAAACAAAACAGAAAAAAATCTAGATTAAAAATCAACATGTAACCAAAGCACTCTGTGTATAATGCCATAGTATAGGATGTAGTTCAGAAAATGTCAAAGTATAGTATGCTTTACTCAAGAATAACATAGTATGGCCTGTAGTTCATAGTACAGCATGTTGGCAAGAAAAAAAAACAAAACATAGATTATTATGTGGTTCAAAAAGCGCAAAATGATAGGATGTTGCCTAAAATTGTCATGTATGATATGTGGTTCAAAAAATGTCATAGTGCAGTATATTGTCAAAATAGTATGTAATTCAAGAAAACATCAGAGTATAATATGTCATCTAAAAAATGCCATAGAATAATAATTTCATTGCACAAGTAAAAGTGTAGTAACTTTTAAAACTGTTCAAATTCTTATATGTTGCTAAAAAAAAACTAAAAGAAACTAAAACAAAAAAAACGTCAGTAATATGTCAATTAAAAAAGCCTATAGTATAGTGCAGTGAACCCCAATTGGCGGCCCGCGGGCCACATCCGGCCCGCAGTATATAAATGTCTGGCCCGTACCAACCCAACCGCACTAACACACCTGTCCTAATGTGGAAAATAAATGCGCTGCACTTTTTCATTTTGATCTCATCCCACACCGTACCCCTGACCTCCGACCTCACGCTGTCGAACGCGCGTGAACGTAAGATCTCCTGCACACTCTTTTCAGTCCTGCAGTCAATCCGTCTTCCTTGAACGCTAATAGTGGTGGTACCAGGCACATCTGTCCAAACCCAAGAACTTGGCTAACACGAAGAAGCGTAAAGTGGACTTTGAAAACCGTCAGTTTAAATCTGACTGATCGTTTTTGTTTTATTTTACCAGATCATGCTAAAGCTAAGCCGACATGCTTGATTTGCACCCAAACTGTGGCTGTCTGCAAAACAGATAATCTGAAACGGCACTTCAGCACTATGCATGCTGCCAGTTTCAATGCCAACTATCCTCCAGAATCTGATCAGCGCAAGCAAAAGATAGCAAATATGATAACATCATACAAGCGCTCCGTATCGACGATCTCTAAATCAACATCGGCACAAGAGAGCGCCACAGCTGCATCATTGCAGGTATCCTGGAACCTGGCTAAAGCTAAGAAGCCATTTGCTGATGCCGAGTTAATGAAATCCTGTGCAGTTGCTATGGTTAGCGAAGTTTTATGTCATGATGAAAAACAAAAGAAGACTGTTGTAGAACTACTAAAGCAGGTGCCATTGTCGGCTAATACGGCTACACGAAGAGTGGAAGTTTTAGCCGCGGACTGTATTTCCCACCTACTCACCGATTTGAAGAAGCTGAAGCTATTTCACTAGCCATAGACTTGTCCTGTGACCGCACTGATATGGAACAGCTTTCTGTTTTTGCAAGATTTTTTGATGGAAAGACGTTTCGAGAAGAGTTGCTGTGTCTTCTTCCTCTGACTGGGCGCACAACCGGGGAAATCATCTTTACCAAACTGACTCAATTCTTTGTGACGAATGGCTTGGATGTTGGCAAAATCGTCTCCATTGCCACCGACGGGGGCTCCGTCGATGGTGAGACAACACAAGGGCTTGGTAAGCAGGCTTTCAGGTAAACAGGCTTTGTGTTTGTGTGTAAATAATGAAATAGTTGCCTTTGTTGTTCTGTTTGCTGGTTCTGGTGTCATCTAATCTAACTTGGTACTTCATGAGATGAATATGTTGTAGTAATGTGATGTGTCTGTGGAAAGCTGTTTGGACGTTTTGCAGATGTACACTGTTAAACAATATAATTACAGTACAATAGCATTCAATGATATGTCAGACCTTGAAAATCTGTTGAAAATCTGACCGTAACCTCTGCCTCAGGATGCTCTGCTGTCATGTTAGTGCCGTTGTTTAAGCTTTGTATGAGCATGGACCGTATAGATGTAAATGCATTTGGTTTGAGATCTTTAAAATTAATATATTTCAGTGTGTTGGTGGGAATGTGAGTGTTATAAATGGGCATTTAGGTAAATAAATGGTTGGTTTTGGACTTAATTCTTTACAGTACAAGTTCTTTTTTTGTGCGAGCCTCTAGGTTTGAGAGTTAGATGTCTAAATTATTACTACTGCTGCTACTACTACTACAAATAATAGCAATAACGTCAACTTGCACAAAAAACAAAGTGTATGTTTTGGCCCTTGGCTTGGCACATTTGAAATTATTTGGCCCCTGGGGAAAACTAATTGGGGAACCCTGGTATAGCGTGTCGCCCAACAAACATCATAGTATAGCATGTCGCTCTAAAAACGTCACAGTATAGCCTTTAGTCCACAGCTGTCAGTAGGTGAGGAGCGACACAAAAACAGTCCAAACACTGGTTTCCAGAGGGTTAGATGAGTATTTATTTGAAAGAGTAAGTTTACAAAACAACATGTGAGGGGGTTAAAAGCAAATGGGTGTTAATAAAATAAAAATAAA